>OZ023234.1:23378880-23537390 GCA_964006365.1 Trididemnum miniatum
TCGCCTGGACTACAAAGCTCCGAAGAAACGTCGCAGCGTTGGCGACACTGCTTCCGATTTTAACCGGACCGAGAATCAAACCCCAGACTTTCCGCACCATAATCAGTTTCTCACGCCAACTGGCCGGTACAATCACATTAAGCTTTCTAAAATTGAACCAAACGCGAATGTTGGCCAAAGGTATGAGGCGCCGTTTGGAAAAAAATAATTTATCATAGTTTTTTCACGTGTGTATTCGGCTGATTTACGCTACATTTTGTCCAATATATTATATAGGAAATTTTCTATATGTATTTAGGACAAATAATTGGTTTAAAACAGCCGAAAACACTGACGCAAAATATCTAGGAAATTTCCTATACATTATATAAGACAAATTATTACTTCAATACGCCAAAAAATGCAACGCAAAACATCTAGGAAATTTCCTATTTATTATTTAAGACAAATTATTGCTCCAATTTGCCAAAAAATGCAGCGCAAAACATATAGGAAATTTGCTATATATTATACAAGACAAATTATTGCTCAAATTTGCCGAAAAACGCAGAGCAAAACATATAGGAAATTTGCTACATAATATATAAGACAAACTATTGCTCAAATTTGCCGAAAAACGCAGCGCAAAAGGCATAGGAAATTTCCTTTTACAATATATATGACAAATTATTGCTCAAATTAGCCAAAAAACGCAGCGCAAAACATATAGGAAATTTCCTATTACAATATATAAGATAAACTATTGCTCAAATTAGCCAAAAAACGCAGTGCAAAACATGTAGGAAATTTTCTACATAATATATAAGACAAATTATTGCATAAATTTGCCCAAAAAAGCAGCGCAAAACGTACAGGATGCTTTGCGCTGCTTTTTTTGGCGAATTTACGCAATAATTTGTCTTAATTCCTTTTTTCCAAACGGCTACATTATTTTTTCCAAACGGCTACTCAAATTTCCTACATATTTTGTGTCAGTTTTTCGGCTTTTTTAAGCCAAATATTTGTCTTATAAATAAATAGGAAATATTCTATACAATATCTTGGACAACCTGTTTCTCGCTAAGCGCGGTCTTCAGGAGGAGTCTTATTCAAATAGAATAAGACACTATTATTAAATTCAATTAGAATAAGAGACCTCCTGAAGACCGCGCTTAGCGAGAAACAGGCTGTAGGTTTTAAAATTTCTAATTAAAAGTTGATGTGAACAATATTGATTGCTGGCTCTGGCTTTAGTCATTAAGCTCTCTGCTGTTCGTACTACAGATTGCCGATACAATATCTCGGACAAAATGTAGCTTAAATTGGCCGAAAAAACATGTGGAAAAACCTAAATTATTTTTTTCCAAACGGCGCCTCATACACAGGCCGAAGTTTATCAGAATTAAAACCAAACCACACAGTTCGTGCGGAATAATATCAAATAATCGCAGAAGCTCAAGTATGAAAAATGAGCGCAAACAGCACAAACGGCGAACAATGTTTGGACATATAAACTTTCAGGTCTCAACAGAGCAATGAGATACACTATACGGTGTTTTCCATTGCCGTATGGACAGAACAGGTACGCGTACGGCACATTTACGCTCTTTCGAAGGCTGATGACTTTGACAAACAAGATTAGTCGTTAGGGTGCAATAAAAAAATCACTAATTTTTAGATTTCACTGTGGTCGCTTTTAGTGTATTGTCGGTATGAGCTATTTGAACATCTATGTCAAATATTGGGTTAAAATGAGGCTATTTTCTCTACCGACTTATTATATCCATTTTTCGCTAATTTTTCTGTATATATCATCCATCTTATGCAGTGCGCAGTCTTTCTAGTGCAATCTTTATGTAATTTAATTGCTGCAAAGCGATGTCTTCAATATTTCTATTCAATTTTTTGCAGCTGCAAAGCTGAAATGCTCCTTGCAGTCTTTGGTCCTACAGGGATAATCTGTCCTCTGGTAAGCCGCAGCCTGATCTAACCATAACCTACCATGCAACCTATCACTTGCAAGTTTCATTCATGTAACAACTCTCCCTCTCCCTCAGAGAGGCCGCTAAATGGTCATCATCTGAGATTTCATTTATAAATTCTCAACCCAAGAATTTGGTCACCCACCTCTTCACGTATCAGCTAATTTCGTTTCCCAGTTTTTGCGTTTTAATGAATCGACTTTTTATCAAATTTGGTAACCAAAGCATAAATAATTATTCAATCAGTCTGGCCGAGGCTATACATTGGCACCATCAAGTTTAAAATGCTACATAAGATCGGAAGGTTTAGTAAAGTTTCTTTTAAAATTTTTGTTTCGTACGGGTATGCAACTATGCATGCTTGTTTGAAAATAATCTTCGCTTTTGTCATTATAGGCACTTTCGTCAAAGACTTGCTGCAGCCTGACTTCAGCTTGAAATTTCGCAATTTCGCAAGCCATCTGCACTACCTGGTTAGTACTTACTTGCCATCGGTAAGGCTCACAGTATGCGAACATTCCTGTCCCATTTTCCAAGCACAACGCTGGTCAAGCAGGAACTGAATTACACGCCTAGGAACTTAAACCTCCACCTCACACTTTCCAGAAAACCGAAATCCATGGCAATTCTTAGCTTTGTATGGAACTTGAAACAAGAAGTTGAAGGAAAAGTGCTACTGCGAGGTCGAAGATTTCTGTCTTAACCTCATTCAACTTACTAAGGTACCTTAAGCTATTCCTACAACATTGAGACTTTCGTACGCAACCTTTTCGATTCATAGTCGATAGCTGTTTGATCCATCCGAGGAATGAAAACTGATAGCCATTTGTGCCAGTCTATATTGCACAAATGTCTGAAGCAGCTTTAGCCTTTCATGACAGTCCCGTTCAAATCAACAAACCTTCCAGCCTCACACTAGTATTTCCAATAATTCATCACCCCTCAGTGTTAGGTGCAGGTGTATACTTGGGTGGAAGTAACGTGGAAGTTTACAGGCTATGCAGAAAGGGAATTTGCGTGCTTAAGCACAGCCTGCTCTGTCTTTCCCGGTTAATCTCTTTCTCGTAATAAATTCTACAGTTATATTCTTCCCAAAATAGTGCAACTTCGAAGCATGAAAGCACTATTTTACGCTAGAAATGCCAAAGCTACATTACATTTCACAATTTTGGTAAAAATGTCGATTTTTTGCATCATAAAGTTGCCAAGTACAGGTACACAACTGCAACCAAGAGATTTAATGCATTAAATTGAAATTTATCTGCACTCTTTACAAAATAAAATACTCTTTATCTCGAACGTTCTACGCAACGCTAAAATAGTAAAACTGATCGAAAAGCAAATAGATTTTGAGTTTAATACATCAGATTGTTTGGTTCGTGCTATAAAAAAGGACGGCACAAAGTAATGATATGCTAATTTTAACATTAGCCTACAGATACAGGCTAGAGAAAGTTTTGCAGTGCGCTTGAAAAGTCGCTGTTCTAGTTCGATCTTCTAACTCGTCGACTTAAATCAGATCAGCGTGCTTATGTAGTCTTAATCATATACTACACTTTAATTATTTAAAATCCGTCAAATAATTTTTGACTAAAGTGAAACACATACACAATGACACATACATAAATAATACATACATAGTTTCATTTGCAGGAGTTTTTTCTTTTTTCATGTAAAAATTAAACTCTTTTTCACTGTAATCATGCAACCTAAAAAAAGTTGGTAAAAAGGTGTAATCTTATATTTAGACATACTTTAAGTTTATTTTCCAAAAGACAATGGCAGCTATAATCGACAATATTTGGTTCTGTAATCTTCAGCTAAACTAAACTTTGACAGATGTTTTCATTGCGCTTCAGAGCGGCAGGAGACATTAACCACCATAACCAGTGGCATTATCATTAAACCAAATTCAAATATGTGGCAAACATTAGTTGGAATCAAACCAGATTTTACGATTATGTTCGTTATAAACGCCGATCCAAAGTTACTTCAAATTCCCTGAATTGATCGTACTTACCTGGGATCGTAATGTGAGTTGTCTTTTGCGGCATTAATGAACTTGTTGACGCTTTCACGTAAAGTAACGGAATCTGGAAGCCTGAAATAAACATTTTGTATATACAAAAAGTTATTTTCGACCATGAATATGCTAGCAGTATTAGTTTGTTTGAGCTGAATATGAACTAACTCCCATTGCAAATTCTAATTATTAAACATGCTTCGGCACTAACCATTGACTAATGCAATATCTCGAAAAGGTTCGCAAGGTTTAAAAACTTGCCTTTTTTATAATTTAAGTTGAAAAAATTATCTTCCCAGAAACAAAACAACGCAGAACACCAACTTTTCAAACCATCCGAACCTCATGATGCAATCAACTTACCTTCGTTCATAAATGGTTACAAAACAACTATCGAATACCCACTCCACATGCCACAAGAATTGGCGATTTCTGAAAATTAATACAAAAATTATTCACTTGGTTGAAAATAAACGCAACAGTGATGCAGAGCAGCTGCGTGAAAAACGACTTTAAGCTGACAATCAAAGTTTTACCTACAAAACTTAAGTTCGGGGTCCGAGTATTTGTTATTCAAAACTAAGGCACTGATTTTTTATGTTAAGGTAGAAAATGTGTTTCCTGTACAAATGTTACATGGCCACTTACTTAAAACAATAATATGTACTGTTCTCCTTCCTTCTCTTAAACAAAGGTGGCAAAAGCTTCAAGTAAATATTCATGCTTTGAGCTTTTCCCAGAAGTATTGACATCTGCAAATTAGACGTAAAAATTGAAAAAAAAAAGACATTAACTAAACGAGCCCATCAACTAACCTGGCAAGATAAATGCTAAGAGTGATTACACTTGGATCAAAATCCAATAGGAGAGTGAAAGCGAAGAAAAATGCACACACTTTATAACAGAGACAAAGTGCAATAGTAACCATCAGTAGAGATTTTTAAAGACAGAAACCAATAATCCACGCAGGTTCTGTGCCAGCAACTAAATTTATGAGAAGCAACTAATAAGAATAATTATAATAAACAAAAAAGAGTACAGACGTTAACGCTAAAGGTGAATATGTGGTAACGAAAAACTAGACTGATATTTGAAATTTACTTTAAACTGAGAAAACATAACAATGAATAAAATTAACACCTAATTTGATCGAATCTTTAATGCAAGCACAATGTAGCGTATTAGCCTCGGCTAAAATTGGAAGTTTGTTTCACCAGGTTACCGCACACAAACAAGGTTTGAAGTGTAACTCACCGATTTATTTTTATAATGGGGTCTCGGAAGATGATGTCTCTGTGACACACGTCGATTAACTTCTTCCAAAAATCTATAATCTGAAGAAAAAAAAATGCTACAGGTTGCACTCAAATTTTGGTATCACACTCATGGATGGATTTATCCCCACAGGTTATGATATGAGATCCGAGTAGGTATTATATATGCTGAAATATTATTAACTCCTTGACAATCTTACGGGGCTTGCTGTGCCTGAAATAGTTTATATTACTTGAAGATAAATTTTTAAATCCTCGTATTGTAGAAACCAAAAGTTCATTGCCTGTTTTAAAACACCTAAATTGAATAACTTGCTTTTAAGAAAAGCTATTCATACATGGAGACCACCACGCAGATAACTTCAATTTTACATTCGATACATTTTCTTAATTTATTACACAACTTACCACTTAAGAAGTGTGTCTCCGTGAAATCTTCCTTTGCAACATATTCAGTTTTTACTCTCTCACCATCACACCTTAATTTTTCTTTGTGGAATTTCACACATTCCAAGCTGAACAAAAAAAATATTTCAGTTCGTTGATGATTCTTAGGCGGTTCCTGTGTTAACACGAAGGAGCCAAACTATCCACTGCAATGTCACATAAATCTGACCAACCTGCACGTCTTCCTTGAACATTGTGGACATTTGTACTTGGGCAGATTTTTCTGACAACTCCAGCATCTAGAGCTCAAAAATATCAAACGAAATTTATACAACAAAAAATTACAAGTTTTAAACCATAAAACCACCTGCCAGTACTAGTAAAACGTAACAACCACGCTCGACGTTTCGAAATATTATTATCATTCTTGCAAGTAAAATGACTCTCGAGCACCATCACAAACATGACCCCTAGGGGTTCACAAGAAAATTCCTGGGGGTACTTGGATGCACAGGCACAAGGGGAAAAACATAGGGGGGCGAGGGCGGGATTTAAACATTGAGGCCCAGTTTTCATTGACCCTCAGTGATCGATTTTTAAAAAAGTCCCATACGTCAAACAGAGGAGGACCAAAGCACCGGTCCACCCCCCTCTTGTCTAGGCCACTGCCAGGATCAGACATGGGGCGAATACAGCCCAAATGTATTCCAATACGAATACTATAAGTTTAGGTGAATACGAATACAGTAAATTGAAATGTATTCGAATAATACTTTCAAAAGTATTTGCAAAAGTATTTACTTTCAAAAGTATTTGCTTTTCAAAAGTAATAATACTTTCAAAAATTATTCAAAAGTATTCGAATAATGCTTTCAAAAGTATTTGCGAATACATTCCTGAATACTTCTTCTTGAAAACAGTGTATTAGAAAATAAAAAGTGACACCACAATATTTTAAAAGTAATACTTGTCAAACCCAAAACCAAAGTGTTACTTTTTTGTGAACAATCTGTTTCTGCTCGAATGTCGGCTAGCTGAAGCTGTCTGTTTATTTAGAATAGTTCAGTTAGTCACGTAAACAGATAAAAGAAATCCCGTCTGCGCTTCCCAGTTGAACCAACGCTGTCAAAAAAAACCTGCTTAAATAGATACCCCATACCAGAGAGTGCTTTTTTGTTTTACCTGAAGCAGTCTGGTCTTTCAAAACAGATCGGATTTGAACTATACACTACAGCAGAACTCCAGAAGAAACATGAATAAAACAACATACTTTTTAACCGTTTTTATTTGAAATTCACTTGTATGGTAAAGAATTCGAATACAATACAAATGCTTTGACGAAGAATTACAATACGATTACAATTACAGGGCAAAATTTACAATGCATTCGAATATGAATACTCTGAAACTTGTATTCATTTGTATTCAAATACAGTATTTGAATTCCCCATGTCTGGCCAGGATGGCAGTCAAGTTTGCATGTGTTGCTATTGTGTAACATACCACACTAGAGAAATATACGTGTTGGTTGAAAAGAGTGTGCAGCCTACATTTTCCAGAATTTGCGTTTATGTGTTACAACAATGCGATATTCACAGCTTTTTTTACTTAGCTGTTAATCAATATTCTTATCACTTAATAATGAAGTCTTAATTTAAAAAGGACCATTAATTTAGTGTCAACTTATTGGGGGTTCGGGTTGATTGTTTCACGACTCAGAGGGTAGAGGAGAAAAGGGTTAGAAACCGCTGGTTTAAGGAATGATAAGATGTGTAGCCTTTATCTTAAAATGTCACATTCAATATTTTTTGTCATGCAAAACCCTTGTTTTCGCAAATTTTTGTGTTTTCTTGCTTATTCTTAATGATTGATTTTGCAGGATTAAAGTTGATCTTTTCAGCTTGACATCATTACCCTACAGTCTTCCATGACGCAGCTCAAAATTGTATCTTAAAAAATCACACTAATGTGAAAATATCACACAAGATGATTGAGCACGAAGAAGTTCAAAAAGACATAAGAAAGTTTATGACTACCCTATCCACTGTATTCAGGTACAGGTTACAATGTCATAAAACTTTTTTCAACTAGCTATGATGCAGAAAACCCAAGTGCCTTTGGTCCAAAAAAAAATACATGAGAGGTTAGAGCAAATAAACATACACACAAAAAAAATATAAGGTGAAAAAACTCACAGTAATGGATCTTTTGATGTGTCTGATTGCAAAGTTTTTCGCTTTGTTGGCGCATATTTCACTGGAAACTTTGGAAAATCAACTACTGAACATTGTGGGTTACTATCATGTTCATCATCTACAACATCATTATCTTGTTCCATTCCATTCTGGTGAGAAAAAGTCGGTTGGAATTCCAAAGGTAATTGATAAAGGTGTCCATCGAATGAGTTAATATTTTTGTCATCAAAAGTGTCAATGCCTTTACCGTTTTTGTCCAGCTGCTGGACAGAAGGTGGAACAGAAAACAATTCGTCAATCGAGCAAAGTTTTCTCGATTCTTCTTCATTAACTGAATCCATTTCAAACGAACATTCACTTGTGTGACAGGATGAATCTCTGCTTTCACCTGATGCAAAAGTTGACGGTAATGCTGTCGAATTTGGATCAAAGGATATCCCACAAGAGTTGAAAGAAGTATCCTTGCTTTCTTTAGGAGAGGAGGTGGTGTGCAACACAGTCGCATTCATACTAAACAACTTTCATCGATATGATAAGACAAATCTAAGGGCTGTAATTAGAGGCTAAATCAATTATTTGGACAATCTTCTCAAAACAAAGTGCAAACTATACAAGTTGTACCACAAAAAACTGATTACTACCGGCTGGGTAATTTGTTTTAAAAGTAGGACACTTATTTGATTAATAGTTAGTACCGGTATCTGCAAAGCTGAAAAAACAAAATATACACAAACTTATTTAATGGTATGTCAACATTGCATTTATTTCTTGTGGTATAGGCTACGTAAAATCGATGAAAATCTTTTTAAGCAACAAATATTAAATCAATCATTAGCATGAAAAGTATTCTTATGCCAAATATTATTTTAAATAATGTAGAAGTTCTAACTTTGAGTCAAATAATGGAATAACTGTGATTATGGTGGATTATATCTGACATAACAAGAACTCTGAAAAATTTTTATTATAACACATATAAAACATCTATATCGACATGCCAACACAAACAAATTCAATCAATATTTAACTCAGAAAAAATACAACCACCGGCGCAGCTAGGGGGGGATTAAGGGGGACAAGTTCCCCCCTTTTCAAAGCAAAGACTTAGGAAAATATCAAACAATGGATTCACCATAATACTTTTTAACTTGAGCATTGATCAAATCACCAAAAAAGTGAGATGGGGGAAATAATTTGTTAAACCATCAATTTAATTATATTGATTATACTTTCCGCAAATAAATATGGGTTGCAATGAGAATAATTGAGGGCGTTAAAAGGCGTGTTTTTTTCAGCCACCCCTTAGAACTTTTGAGCCCCTTTTTCAAAGTGTATGACTACACCCTATTGCACTTGAACGATGACTCATAGCAAGATGTGTTATTTGTTTCACTTTTTAATTTTGAAATGCCGTTTTTGTTCTATATTTCTACTTCGAAGACAAAAAAATATTAGGCTGCATTTTTGTAGTCAAGCCTTAACGAATTATGTTTGTTGGCCTAATTTTTCATGGATAATTCAAACATGTACACAGTGGGCTTATTGTATATAAGTATCATATAGCCTTTAGTAGCAGTCTAATGCAAACCCAAAGATCTTTCCTATTTACTTGGCAAATAGCCTATTGGTTTGATTCAATGTTCAGGGTGCTCTCACTTTTTGATGGCTGCTTAACATTAATACTTCTAGGATTCCAGATTAAAGCAGCAATTATTACACATGCGACATAAGGACAAAGCTAATTCTTCGGCAGTGCACTAGCTTCTTCTAGGAATAGGATGCTATTTATTCACTTTGGGATGTAAAATACGTTAATGAAAGAAAAACATGCTGGCACGTTTATAATGCTAAGTGTCGTCCTGGCCACCGTATTTATGCTGCAGGAAAGCTTGAGTTTACCTGGCAGTCTTCAAACCAGTGGCGTGTGCTGCAGGGAGGGTGCTGGGTCAAGCACTATGTAAACTTTTTTTTTACGAAAATACGATTTATGTGGTACAAAAATACCCTGCCCTTCAAGTACCAGCAACCAGTGTGCAAGGGAGGTAAAGTGAAATGCAGATGCTAGTTTCTTGTTGATCGTTTTGGTTAATTTTAATAACTTGAATCGCCATAGGTTGGTGCTAGAAGTTTAGTCCAGTTGTTTTTATCTGCTCCTAGGTCACTTTGTGTCGTAATTTCTTGTTAAAGATGTTCATCATAAATTGCAAATACTTTTTCAAAATTGTGAATCCCTTCGATACTATTAAGCCTATGATGAGCACACATAATTCAAAAATGTGTCCAGCAAAAATGCTCCCTATTTGGTGAAGGACTCAATAAAAGCAAAAAATTGACAAAAAATTGCTTTAACCGTTGTTCAAAAAGCACTAAAACTGCAATTACGGTATATATGCAAATTTTCAAAAATTGTTCAAGGGGCATGCACCTTACTCCCCTAGAGTCGTTTTGCTTCCTCATTTGGCCTTGAATCAGTTCTACTGTTGCCACACGCCAGAAGAAACTGCGTCTCAGTAAGTCTCAAAACTTGGCGCCGCCCCCCAAGAAATTTTTGGGGTACAGCACCGTGTTAGGCGAACTCTACTTCCACTGAAGTGAAATATGTTATACGTAGTTTGTAAGTTTTGATACGGTCTACGTTTGTATGGTAATATAGACTTCAGCCCCCCTTACTCAAAAGTACTTCCAATGCTACTGAAAATAAAATGATGCTGTTGTGTCGGTAACCTGCCGTAATGTATTGCCATTTCGTTGAACAGACTGCCCTCAATACTTCATGACAAACAAACGCAACAAATAATTTAGGAACAAATATTCAATGAAAAAAATTGTCCCCCCCCTTTTTTTATTTCTGGCTGCGCCAGTGAACCCAATTATCACCTAACCAATGTTTATAAGCCAATTTAAGTATTAAGGCATAACCTTTAGGTAAACTTCTAAACTTTTACTGGAGCAATGTAAATTAATTCATTATGTATATACAAACCCAGCTAGACAGACCCATTGCCAGCACTGATTCAGTAAGCCACTGTACATTGAATACATATCAAGAAATATAGCATTTGAGCATAACAAAAATTACAACATATTTGCTTTGCTTAAAAATATTTTTAACTGTTGGGCTTGGAAAAAATATCTATGTCACGTAATAGCTGAAACGATGCTTAAATCTTACCATATATAACCAAATGAAATGAAAACTATACTGTTCAGAAAAACATTACAGCAGCAAACTAGCATTTTGCAATTTCAGAAATAGGAAAGGCGATATTCCTTAACCACATAAACAGCAATTATGCTTCTACGAAGAAACTGTTAATACCATAACTACAGTTCATTTCCTTTTACAGTTAAAGTTTTAAAAAATTTAAGAGCACATTTTCTTATCAAGGGGAGAATTTACTAATTCACAAACTGCAGTAAACAGCATTAATCATTTAGTTTGTTCTAGCACTGCTTTCAATTGAACAGAAAAATCTTCTTCAATATCATCATCATCCCATCGTTCTTCCCAAAAAATTTCAGGTTGGTTTTCTTCCTCCTCATCCCATTCATCAGCTGGAAATTCTTCAAATTCATCATCTTCTTCCAGAGATCCCAAGTTATTTTTCTTCGAATTTTCCTCTTTAGATGTTGTTGCTTTTTCTGCCATTTTGTTTAAATCCAACACTTTTTTGAAGAATGATCACTCAAATAATTCACACACCAAGAAATAAAGTTAAAGAAGTTGTTTGCGGAAAACTAGTTTTAAGCAGCTTACTATGAAGCAAGTTCTGAAAAAAAATTGAAAACATTTGTATTAACAAACTATGTCAAAAAATAACTTGGTTCAAAAAAGGATTGCTTTAACTCACACTTTAAGTGCAAACCAGTAAGATTACGGTAGAACTAAACACCGTATGGGACCGCATGGGACCGCATGGAACCGTATGGGCACTTATGGAATCGTATGGGCCCTTATGGGACCGTATGGGCACTTATGAAATCGTATGGGCACTTATGGGACCGTGTGGGCTCTTATGGGACTGTATGGGCACCGTATGGGCTCTTATTGAACTGTATGGGCACTTATGAAACCGTATGGGTTAGGGTTAGGGTGCCCATACGATCATACGGTCCCATACGGTCTTATACGGTCTCATACGGTGTTTAGTTCGACCCTCCCATAAGTGCCCATACGGTTCAATAAGAGCCCATACGGTCCCATAAGTGCCCATACGGTCTCATACGGTCCCATACGATCCCATAAGAGCCCACACGGTCCCATACGGTGCCCATATGGTCCCATACGGTGTTTAGTTCGACCCATAAAATTGCACACATCATGTACGGTAGGCTATTGAATCATGGAAAAAATTCACATCTGCATACCAACAATTAGGCCTATAATCATCTTCTTACAAAGTAATGGACTACCCGTACAAAAATCAGTGGCAAATAGTCAACAAAACGCTAATAAAAACACAAGGTTAGAAAATAAATTCAGGAGTAACAGTCTAGTTCCTTTTTTGTTTTCGTGTAAAAACGATAAGAAATATTTTGATGAATCAGGGATCCTACTAAAACCTGCAGGAGCACAAGGATCACAAGGAACACAAGGAACACAAGGAGCACAAGGAACACAAGGATCACAAGGAACACAAGGATCACAAGGAACACAAGGATCACAAGGATCACAAGGATCACAAAGAACACAAGGATCACAAGGACCGCTAGGAGCGCAAGTGAGCTATTACTAAAACCTGCAGGTGCACAAGGATCACAAGGACCGCTAGGAGCGCAAGCGAGCTATTACTAAAACCTGCAGGTGCACAAGGAACACAAGGATCACAAGGACCGCTAGGAGCGCAAGCGAGCTATTACTAAAACCTGCAGGTGCACAAGGAACACAAGGATCACAAGGACCGCTAGGAGCGCAAGTGAGTTATTACTAAAACCTGCAGGTGCACAAGGAACACAAGAAACACAAGAAGCACAAGGACCGCTTGGGGCGCAAGTGAGTTATTACTAAAAACTGCAGGTGCACAAGGATCGCAAGGACCGTTAGAGGCGCAAGTAAGTTATTACTGAAACATGCGGGAGCACAAGGATTGCAAAGACCCCTAGGGAAGCAATTGCAATTTAGTAAAAGCTGCAGGAACAAAGGAGCATTTGTTTTCCTTGCGTATGTCGCAGCATATTTTGGTTAGGGTGATATGGTGTGGGGGGAGGATGAATAACGAGTGCATTCACTAACCAGGGAAACGACCCATGAGGGCTGAATTAGCCTGTTTCCACATCCAAAAATTGTGGGCTTTTGGCCCGCTAGCTTTGCTCGAGTCAGTTCAAGTCAGGCTTAGTCGTATGTGGGCTGATTTCAGCAAAATCGAGGGCTTTGCTGGCTGAATCTGAATAGAATTCCAAGAACGTGGGCTTTTGCAAAAAGGTGGACTTTGAGAAAGTTTTTGCGTTAGGTCTACTGCTTACACTGTCTGTGGTATGAATTGTTGATATTTAAGAACTGAAGAAGTTGGCATATCTTTATTTGATAAATGTAGGTTAGGGACAATTTTACTTCATGAAAGTTAAAATTAGAGTACGGGTAAAGGTGCGTTTACACGTGCGTAGTTGTGATCGGGAAGTTTGTTTGTTTTATTATGTTCAGATCGCGATCGGCGATTTCTACTACGCGCAACTTTGTGCAAAGTTGTGCGAGTGCGCGCGTGCGATTCGATCTGCGCTACGCAGAAATCGCTCTAGGAGCGATTTGCGATTTCAACTACGCGCGAATGCAGATTAAAATGTATGAGCCTGGCTATTAACGTTCAATCAAGCGTAACGAAGCGGTTTTACCAAGAAGTTGCCATCAGAGATAAACAGTCAATCTGGCGATCTGAGTTTCGCTGCGCTGCGGCTCAAAAATTGCGATCTGTGTGTAAACGCGCCTTAAAGGTGCGTTTACACGTGCGTAGTTGTGATTGGGAAGTTTGTTTGTTTTATTATGTTCAGATCGCGATCGGCGATTTCTACTACGCGCAACTTTGTGCAAAGTTGTGCGTATGCGCACGTGCGGTTCGATCTGCGCTACGCAGAAATCGCTCAAGGAGCGATTTGCGATTTCAACTACGCGTTAATGCAGATTGAAATGTATGAGCCCGGCTATTAACGTTCAATCAAGCGTAACGAAGCGGTTTTACCAAGAAGTTGCCATCAGCGATAAGCAGTTAATCTGACGATTTGAGTGTCGCTGCGCTGCGGCTCAAAAATTGCGATCTGGTTAGGTTGATTACTGGTACTGAATTCAGGTACTGCACCGGTACGATAATAGCCTGTTAGCCTTTTACAGTTTTTGTGCACAGCACCTGTAAGTTTTTGTGTACAGTAGCAGTACCAAATGTAGGGTTATCAGCCCCCAGGTTTGATTAGGGTGAGGTTTGGTTGGTATTAGGTTCGGTTAGGGTTAGATTTAGTTGGGGTTCGGTTAGGGCTAGATTTGGTTAGGGTCAGGTTATAGGTTAGTTTAACGTCATAGATTAAGTTAAGGTTGGCAGACAGAAAAAGTGTGGGGGCTTATTCTAGATGAGACCCCCAAACTGCCAAATGTATTGGTTACTGCGTCAATTGATTTACTTTATGCTTTAGGGTTGCCAGTAACTTCGCCACATGGTAACTTCACCACAGTAACTTCGCCACATGGTAACTTCGCCACACTTTCATACATCGAAAATTTTCATTGCCTACACCGAAACAAGACTGTAAATTCCCAGTTGCCGTAAAAAATTTTATCGGGCTTTTCGAGTTAACTTCATTAAGGTAACATCGTCACATGGTAACTTCGCCACATAATTGAAACGTGGGGTAAGATGTGGGGAGAGGTGTGGGAGAGTGCATGGGGTGAATAAGGTAGTGTGTTGGAGTGTAGGGGGAGGTCAGGGGAGCTGTGGGAAGAAATATGGGGGGTGTGGGGGGAGATGTAGGGAAATGTGTTGGGGTGTGGGGGGAGGTAAGGAAAGATGTGTGGGGAGTGAAGAAGTGTGGGAGAGTGTATGGGGTGAGTGGGGAAGTGTGTGGGGAGGGGAATGGGGGAGATGTAGGGAAATGTGTTGAGGTATGGGGCCCCAACAAACTTTTAATTCCCCACATCTCCTCCCTACCCTTTCCCTACATTTCCCCTTACCTCCCCCACACCCCATCACACTTTCCTACACCTCCTCTCATACCTCTTCCCACATCTCTCCTTCCTCCCCCCACACCCCAACACATTTTCCTACTATCCCTACATCTCCCTTCACCTTCTCAAAGTGTGGCGAAGTTACCATGTGACGAAGTTTCTGTGGCGAAGTTACTGGCAACCATGCTTTGGTAGCATAGTACCGGTATGATGTGTTTACCTCAGTGGTCTATTTGATAATTGCACGTATTTATTACCGCTAGGTCTACCAACAGTTTATTTTTAAAACCTTGTGTGTATACATTCATTAATTTTTCACGTAATTTGGAATTAATTCCGGAAGTGTTTGGCAATTTCCAATTGTAATGTTTTTCGGTGCTAAAGCACATTATGCTTGTAACACTGTAATTACCGGTACTATTATTATTATCAGACTATAGATAATTATTATAGAGATGATTATGTGGAAGTACTTTGCTGTTCTGAAGTACTGGTGAGAGTGCAGTTCTACTAAACACTGCAAGGAACTACAAGGTACTGAAACCAGTGGAAAAAATTACGAGGTACTTTTATACCAACTAGAAGATAGTTGAAAGCATTAAAAAGTACCTTGTAGTGTTTTCAACTTCAGGTTTAAAAGTAGCTTGTAGTTTCTTGTAGTGTTTTCAACTACCTTGTAGTTGCTATAAAAGTGCCTTGTAGTTCCTTGCAATGTTTACTAGGACCCGTAAGAGTGAAGTCAAATGTCTGTTCAAGTTCTGTTTGCCTAGTTGCAAAAAAAAAGAAAATACTGGTTCGTGTTTAGGGGTCTGCCTTGGCGGTTTTGCATATCCAGCTCATTGAGTGACATCAGCTACCAGTACAGATACACAAGCAGCTTTGCACTGCATGCTAAGGTACCGCTATCAGCATACACCTACCGAACTTTATTCACTCAATTGCAATTAAACTTTGAGAAATATTGTTAATGTTGCAGTTGCTGACCTTAAACCAGGGGTGCGCAACATTTCTCATCGGTGGGCCATATAACCAACTTAGAAATCCAGCTGGCCACACCAAAAATTTAGTTTTTCCATTTATGCAACAAACTAAAAATTTCTCACAATGCAAAATACTAATTGTGTTTTATTTTAACGGGGCTTTTAGAATTTAATGTTCTTGCTTAGTTTGTTAACATCGGCTTTGACAGAGTTTGTAGCAACCCGTTTTTAATTTTTCCCAACGACACAAGTAAACTTGCCTGCTTGTTCTCCACACTGTTCATTTATTGCTGAGCATCAAACAGGGAAGCTGTGAAAATCTATATTAAAGTCTCTGATTGACTGGACTTGGAATCAAACCCGAGTCCTCAGAGACACCTTGTATCGGCCATCTGAGACAAAACACGAATAACAATTGAACTGAAAAAACAATGGTGGCTAACACCACCTATTTTCTATTGCAAGTAACATATTGTATCTAACGTAAATTTTCCAAACACAGCTAATAAGTGAACCAATCTAAACCACAGAGCAAAAGAATGCTTACTTTACGCACTATTGTAATCAAATTACTGCGCTTAGCTATGAAAAAAAATACATAAAGTGTAAATTGTCACTCCAGTTAAACTGTCGCATTATGATTTCATTATTAATCTTTCAGTACTGATAAGGAAAAATAAGAGTGTTGATGAGGGTCACACTAAATGTCTTGACGGGCCAGGTAGTAGCCCGCAGGCTGCTTTGGGGTTGGGGTTCAAATTGGGTTTTGCGTTTGGGGCTATAGGCCATAACCCCTACTAATAACTCGCTAGCAGTGCTTGTGATATATCTGCCTGTTATAACATGCAGCTTAATTCAAACAAACTCCGTCTACCCTTACCCATGTCTAATCTGTAATATTGACCTGGGACCCATGTTAAAATTGATGGCATTTATTCAATTTAGGCATGTAGATCATTGAGTATTCCCTACCGGTAGTTTTCTGATGTCACAATTTGCTACCGATACGTTTTAACTTGATGTTATTACAAAAAATTATGTCTGGTAAAAAGTGTTGAGTAGTCACAGGTCATAGACTCTTATTCCTTTCATGCTGCATGCTGAAACCAGAAAATAATTTTTTTGCCCAAGGGTAGCCACATTTTGTGCAATTTTAGGACTTTTGTTTTGAATTTTTGTCAGTAGAAGGAAAGACATTATTATTATCATTAAACTCACTGGTACCTTATGTTAAAAATTGAATTTTCAACATGATGTCAATGCAGAAATAAATGAAAATAATTTAATGCATACCGTACACAATATTGATGGTATTTATATAGATTATCTTCTTAATTTTTCAGTTTTAGTTAATTTGGCGCCTCTATTATGTTTCAGAAATATGAAAAATTGCCGATTGTATATGATACTTATTGAAATTCTTGAAAACATGTTACGGAAGCCAGCAAGTGAGGCTTTTGACTTGCTTGTTTTAAAAGTGGATTGAAATGTTGGTCCTATTTTCTTATTCTTATCGGGATAAAGAAATAGCAACAAATCTTGGTTAGTACCGGTATTTTATGAAGCTTTGCTTAATGTCTAGTAAATGTGTTACCACTACATGTTCGAAGTAACTGCAGTGTCAAATCTGCTATTGGTTTGATCCATTAAATTATCAGTGAAATAAATTTTCAAGCAGACTTTGATATATGTGCATAAGAGCTACTTTTATTTATGGTAAATGAAATTTTGTTGTGTTTTGCTTGACAGCACCCTTTTGTAAGTTGTGCTATTTTGCAGTCGTAGTAAATAATAAATGTACACGCTGTATTACTCTGCAAAAGCTATGATACATCGAACTATATTCAAGTCATAAATTGCAGCAGAAGCAAACAGCTGATAGCTACTTGTTTGTGAACTTCTGATGGCCGAGTGGGTTATTAGACTCTGGTTTGATTGGTCAAAATAATGTTATTAAAACTGGTATTGTTCAGCTTTTTTGCTTGATGCACTGCATCAAAAGAATAGTGATTTGAACAAGTTAGCGAGTTTACTAGTGTCGTTGGGAAAACACTTATTGAAACTCTTCGTCTCTTAACAGGTGACCAGCAACTCCAAAACGAGCTTGTTATGGTATCTTGATTGCTTTTCTAGGATGGGATGATAAATATGCGCTATCCTAAGCAGAACTGGATGTCTCGAGACGTGTCCCGGTCTCGAGACACGTTTTTGAGTGTCTCGGTCTCGCTATGCCAATGTCTCGTCGCGGTCTCGGACCTTGAAAGTCTCGGAAAATGGTCATGTCTCAATCGAGGCATGAAACAATTTTGGATTTGAAACAGCATTCAGGTTTTTGATACGGAAGCAACAATGGTACTTACCTGATGTATTCAAAGTAAAACATTGTGCGTGATTTCGCACTTTGCAAAAACAGTTGGCCACATTTTGTTTTGATCATTTTGCTTTGTTGTTCAGGCCTGCAGAATTGCAGGCTTTTGCTTTCTTTTTGTGAGCAGCATATATGAAAATTGGTCTACTTCAACCACTAAGCACATGCATTCGATGGCAATCTACGCTAGACCAGGGATGTCTACCCTTTTAATTTATTAGGGGCCCATTGCAAAATTAAATATTTAACTGGGCCGCAAAGCGACCAGAATTCCAATATTTCATATTATAGTTCGAAGAGAAAAAAATTAACCATTGATAGGTAAGCCTGGTACTGGGCCGCATTTTGCTGAAATGCATCTTTTGTAACAACAAAGAAAATTTAAAAATTAATTAATGTAATAATTAATCCAATAATGTTAATTTAGTTTTAACTTTTAACAATATGGCCTTCACTCAAAGACAACGACCGCTAGCCACGTCTAAAAAATTGATATAGGCCTATTTTTTATGGGCAAACGGTGTGTCAAATCAAAAAACTTTCAAGAGAGTAACGTGTCATATGTCTTAAAATTAAGATTTCTACAAATTTGTTCCCTATGAAAGATGCTATTCTCGTCTGGTTTACAACAGCTATCAAAAGATTGTTCAAAGTAGTGCAGGCCCAAAAAGGCTTCAAATCGAAAAAAGTGCAGGGATTACAGTCGCAGGAAATTCGGTTACCGACATGGGAAGTGCTTCCAGATTTGAGCTAGCTCTTTTTATGAGAAAATTGTTAAAGAGATAGATTTTCAAAAATGCATGGTGTCACAATGACTTTAAAATGTTTATGTTAATTAATAATTCTTATTTATCAAATATAAAGTATCTTGATAAACTTTCATGAACACTCTCGTGCTCAATACTTGATAAACTTGCTAAAAAATTGTTTTAACAAAGGATAGTGGGCTGCAATGCCGACATCTCTGGTCTCGACCAACATAGCCTACCAATGATTTTTTGTTTAAAGTTTTCTTGACATCTTTTTTGTTAGATTAAAAAAGAATATTGGGCTGTGTAATCGTCTGCGAGAGGTATTGCTTGCCTTGCAAGCTACTAGGACTTAAATCTTCTGTGATAATAAGCTGTTTCGTTTTTATTATGGTGAACTCGTTAAATCATTAAATGTAATCGTTAAAAGGATATGACCAATAGCTCATTTATAATAGGCTACATCAGTTCACAACCGCGACGGCTTCATTGCTTCATTTGTTTTTGCTATAAAGTTATTTCAATAACTTGGCTTAGTAGAGCTTATACTCGAGAGTATTACTATCGTTTTTATATTTTCTAATTTTTGGGTTATGAAGTCTCGTGTCTCGTAACTTTAAAGTCTCGTCTCGGTCGCGAAGCTATTATGTCTCGGTCTCGAAGCTATGATGTCTCGTCTCGGTAGGTTTGGTCCTCGTTCCAGCTCTGATCGTAAGTAACAATTACTAAGTTGTAACATTTCAACAGCCTATCGCAAAGTCTTGATTGCAATTCTCTTTAATTTTCAAAACTGAAAAAAGATTTTTTCTAAAACCGAGATATGCTATTTTTGAAGTTGCTTTAAGAACCAAACTACCAGTAAAAGTATGCTTGGATTATTTACATCTTATTATTTTACATTTTAGTGCCAGTGAGATGGATTTTGTCAACAGTTGTTTGCAGAAAGAAACGCGTATGCCATGGCCTAGGTGGTCACGCGAATTGCACATGCAAAGTGCTTATGAACTAGCTTGCTCCCGACTAAAATTAACCCAAAGAAAGAGCGCAGAAGCTGCTGCAACTGGCAAGTGTACTGGCTTTGCTCCCAACTAAAATGAACTCCTAAGTAAGATGAAAATTTGTGGAAAACTTCATAGTTACTTCATTTTTTTGAACCTGGAATTCCTAGCATAAGCTTTGATGAAGCATCGTTCATTACGAAAAGCTGGAAGTGGAAGCAGTAAAGACCGACTTGATTTTACATGGCTGACTCTGAACAAAAACGTCTTCTACACAGGGCTGTTACGTGGCCTAATATGGATTTTTGAAACGCAATGCTAGAATCATTCTTTCTGTTCTGATTTGCTTGCTGGCAATTGAAGTTGCAGCTAAGCGCAAGGCTTGCTTTCCACCAAATTACGCAAGCAACTCGTCACTACGTGTTTAAAGGTCAAGTGCCAAGCAAAATCGAGCATTTTGATTTTTGCTCATTTGGTTCAAAAAAGTTATTCTGCAACTGCACTAGGTGTTTCATTACCAATAAAAGCAATTTTGTTCAAAAAAAGCTCGAAATACGGATTTTCGTCAATTTTGCAAATGACGTAATAGTTGAACAACCGTTTGGGTAGCTGCATGTAGTGAATGGATAGAAATGATAGTTCAAAAGCTTTTTGAAATTTTATCGCTGAGCTAAGTGATCTCAGAAGTCGTTATTTTAATCGTATGTTTTATTTTCAGGGTTAAAAATTTATTTTTGATGTTTAATTAAATTAGGGGCGAGTACTGAGGGGGGCGATTGTCCCCCCTCTCGCTAAACGTCTATAACAGCTAATAACTCCCAGTGCTGTGCATAATACTATGATTTAAGAAGCCCTTTGTCTATTAGTAGTAAGCATCGTGAAAGCAATCGCTTTCCCTCTTAAACAGAAGGGTGGATCCGTCCTCGAGCTAAATTCCAAAGCAAAAAGGTTTGTGAAGACGCTCAGAATTATGCATTGAACTAAATAACGTAGCTACAAATCGTCGTAAATGAAAAAGCATTGTTTGCTTAATATATAACTTTCGGTCGTTTAGCTCAGTTGTAAAGACATTACTATCGGTGAGGGAGGCCTGGGGTTCGCTCTCTGGGCCGGTCAAATTGGATGCAGTGTCGCCAGTGACTCGCCGCCGCTGCGATATTTCTTCGGACTTCAAAGCTGTGTTACCCAAGCGCTAAGCTGTGGAATAGGGCCCGGTCACTCGCTTCGGCGTAATACCACGAGTAGGTCTATAATAAAGATTTGAGGTGCAGCGCTAATAATCCTGAAGCAGATCATCAACGATGATAGGTACACTGAACAGCCGAGTCACTGGCTAATGCGAGGGGGGGTGAAGTCCCCTCCAATTTTTAGTTAAACATATTAATCTGTTGGTACTTATGTACTTGTGTAAGTACAAAACTGCACAATAAGAATTTTTTGATGCTTATACAGCCTCACGCCCTAAAAACGATGCTGGGTCCTCCTGAGTGAATTGCTGATCAAAAGTGCGTTAGGGACAGATTCATTTATTTTTTTTTGCAAAAGTTTTGAAATTTTTTTAGGTTTAGGAATTATTGAGGGAATGGCATCGGGTTTTAGTCGTAATCTTAATTTTTGGCAAAAATTTAGAGAGTCAGAAAATGAACGACTCACAATAAAATCAGAATCAACAAAATGAGCTTCACAAACTTTTGCATGCTTTGATGGTTTAAAACCTTTCCTGCCACATTTCCAAATCCAAGCTTTTCGTAGGTTGGGAGATTCTGGAAATCCAAAAAATGCAACATCTTTATCTCTGCCAGACCGAACATTGCAAGTAGCCACAGCACAAAGTACCATTTAAAAAAAAGCGTTTTGGAAGTAGCCTAACACTGACCAATAGAACTCTGTATAATTTAGAGAATGAAGCTGTAGGCAGTTCATCAAATGCTAGGTGAAGATAATTTTAATTATATATATAGACCTGGATCAATTACGTGCAACACCATTTACCTGTACCAGCAGGCTTACCGGTATGTAAAAGCAAGGTACCAAAAACCTTCAAAATATTATATATTATAATGAATTAATCAGTTTTCTTTGGCTGGTTTCCTACCTTGAGCTTTACAAGTTGAAAGTAAAAAAGAACAGGAAGAGATTTGCATGCCTGTAAGTTTTTCTCATAAACTGATACAGTATCATATGTACTTTATACCCATTACTTTTGGCCTAATTTTGAAGTTAACCTTTCTGATTGTCCTTACATCCAATTTCACAGCATTCTTCATATCAAGAGGGCTTAAACTGTCACAGTGCAGTTACTGCAGTAGTGTAGCTTCACTACCATTAAAGTTGTATGCATGTACAAAACTTGAAAAAAGCCACCCTTACAGCTTATGATTGACTAGTCTAGGTGATTGACTGGATGAAAACATGTAACAGATCAACCTACGTATGCTAATTCTAAAATTCTTTGACAGTAGCATAGCCCAGTTACCAGTGACTAGTAAAAATATCTGTTTAGTCATCTTATCAGCTTATACTTGCTTGCTACCAGAAAAAACACTCAACTGCTTTACAGGTACTTTTACCTAGACCGTAGACTAGCTACACTGGACTACTAGCGAAAACATCTGGTTTTACAGGTAAAGTTTTGAATGAAAATAAATATGAAGTTGTTTTTCGGCGTTTCTTAACTGCTCAGTTTTCGTAACGCCAGAAATTTAATTTGTTTTATGCGACTGAAGCGCATTTTGCAATGCTATCTCCATTACGGGTTGTTCAACTAATACGTCATTTTCATTTTCCGGTTTAATTAAACCGGATTTGGGATGAAGAGGTTGGAGTCCAAAATCTCTTCTAATGCCACATGGATTTCGGAAAAATTTTCAGGAATTCTTAGTTAGCCTATGCACTACGCAAAAAAATCAAAAAAAAGCATTTGATATTTTTCGTGGCACTTGACCTTTAAGTATTTAAAGGTTGTGACTTGTGAACGAGTTCGTATAAATTTTAAGCTTTTTGGATGGCCAACTGCATAGATCGACTGCCTTTTGCACCGTTCGCCTAAGTTTAATTACAAGTCGGGCAAAACCAGAAATTTTGCATTCATTGTTTCCTACATGATATCAGAAAGGTTATTTGTGGCGTTCCCATTTAACAATATTTCCCGCGTTTTGAGTTGTAACAAAGTTCCATGCATCTTTTCATTGAGCTCGTTAATTGTGCCCCCATCGCTTTTTCACAATGGAAGGATAAAAGTTTAAATAAAACGTATTTTGCTTGCATTGTCGTATACTTCCAACTCGAGGTCGTGACCACAACGTTAGAGTACGATTGGAGTAGTTACTCCCAGTGCAACTGTTTTTTGTTTTTTTTTGTTTTTTGTTGCATATTTATCCTATCACGAGAAAGTGATCAATGCGCTATACGAGCTCGTTTTAGAGTTGCCAGTCATCTGTCTATCACACCAAGATGGGGGAATCGCGCTATGCACTTTTCCCAACGGCACAAGTAAACTTGCTGGCTTGTTTTCCACACTGTCCTTTTAGTGTTGAGCGTCAAGTAGGGAAGCTGTGAATACCAATTTTAAACTCATTGGTTTGACCCCACTCGAAATCAAACCCAAGTCTACAGTTCCCGAGGTAGACGCTCTCATCACTCGGCTATCTCAGCTGTTTTGATGTAATTTACAGATTTGTTTCTTGAGTAATTAAAGCAATATCTTTGGCGTAGAGATTGTTTTGGTTATAATATTGGCCAGAAAATTTTAATGGCATATCCATTTGAATTGGCTGCTTGTTTTGGCGTAATAATTGTGGCCCATACTTAATCGCACACCCAGGGGGGTAACAAACTTTTCTGCAGCGCGAATTTTTGAGAACGTTGCCTCAAGGTGTCCTCTAAAAAAAGTCAAAAGGCGTTCTTAAAAATTAAAAGGATCTTCCAACCCTGCAGCGTGCTGCACCCTTGCCTCGTCCAGACACGCCTTGCTTACGTTCTCTGCTAACAATTTACAACATATATTATTGCTTTTTCCTCGCGTTTGCTCGTGCCGCCTCGATTTATTTTCATCACATTGTTATTACCGGTACTCATAGGTTGACGCCGCAAAATAAAAGGCATTCCTATGCAGTTACGTACTTGTGTTTTCCTATTCTTTAAATTGTTGCATCTCATTTTTCATACCGGTATGCGCAGCACATCGCCTGGAACTTAGACTTACCTGAGACAACCTTCAAATTAAATAAATCATCTTATTGTTTTCTGGACGACGTATAACGTTGATGTCATATAACAAGTGCTTTCACCAACCAGGGAAGGAACCCACGGGGGTTTACCGTTTTTCTGGTAAAAAAATTCATGCAAAATCAGCCATTTTTACCAAAAAAAAAAGCCAAAGCAAACAATTCAAATCCCCAAAACCCCTTGGCCTAAAGGCCATGACTTTTCCCATTCTCTTTCTGTGCCATCATTTTCAACGTCTTATTTACTCAATTTGGTGGGTTTGTACTAGGGCTGCGAACTCCAACTCGATCATTTTGCCGAACTCGAAAAGAAAATTTTTCTGAACTCGAATAAAACTGTTCGAGTTCATTAGAAAGATATCTGAGTTATTGAAAAGAAATAAAAGATCACTTATAAAAATAGTTTGTTGTTCAATTATAACCACAACACTGACAATTTCCATGGTAGGCTACTAAACAGCTGAGGTATAGTCTTGAACCTACTGTACGAGCGAAATATTTCTATCTTTTTAATTGCATGAGCACCGGCTGTGAAAATCAATCAATTTTATTTACCAAATAACTTGAAATTAACAATACGTAACGTAGGAAATTGTTATACACCAAAACGTTCACTCGGCAAGAAACAGCAAAAAGACCTGGAGGTCATCTGGTCAGCTGCCTCCTTACTTGGCAATACACAAACGAAAAGAAAACAACGAGCAGAAACACCCCCTACCCCTTTAAAAAAAAATTTTTTTGGCAAAAACATATTAGCATTCAAATCAAATTTGGATGCGTAGTCAATTATTTTTCTAATTGGCTAATTTTCATAACAAATTTTACAAACCATACAAGAGCATAATAACATGAATAATCAGTAAAAAAAAATGAATGAAAAGTAAGCGTGAAAAGCTAAAAAAATAAGCCATCACAAAAGCAGAGAATTGCGGCAAAATTGTGATTCCCCTAACAATGAAAAAAAAAACATAGGCTACATATAAAACATTACAAGTATACATTAGGGTGTTGCAAACGCTGCTCAAAAATGAAAAACTGTGCTAATCACAAATTACTTTGAATATTTATCTGCCTGAACTCACAAAAGTTTATTTTTGTCGAATTCAAACTAGTTAATAATTACTACCTGATGTCCATTACAATCAATTTACCAAAATTGAGAAAATTTACTCACACGATACCAGACAAGTCAAGAAAGCACTGTACTTTTTACCTCGGGTAGCAAAATCTGTTGGAGAACTTCAAATTGCCTATTGGGGTACGAAATTATGGAGTGAAATAGATGATGACACAAAAAGCATGCATTGGGTTTCGTTGAAAACCATTTAAAAAAGCATTTTATTGAGTAAACATTGAAAGCGTTTGTTAAATTCGATAGGCTTGCACTACTCGCGATGTGTCCGTCTTCCCCAGTTACTTGCTTTTTCGCTACTGCACTTTCCTTTTTCCCGCTGTTTTGTTTTTCATTTGTAAATGTTGTACTATCTTATGCTTGAGTTAGTTTACTAATAATACCTATAAAACTTAATGCATAATCTAAGAAAATTTTTCCGTATTAGCACCGTCTTTGGTATGGGTGGTCTGGGGTTTGATTACCGGGCTATTGAAAGTGGCCACAGTGTCGCCTACGGCTTGCCACCTCTGCAACGTTTCTCGTCTGTGGTTCGAAGCTGTGATGGCCAGGCGCTTAGCCGCGGAGTTGAGCCCCGCAACTCGTAACATTTTTTTGAAAACTTATTGGCGCTTCCTAATGACGCTAGAACGTTGAGCTGGCGCCTAACCGCTTGCGATTAACCGTTCGCGCCTAAAAGTGGTGATCCGGTATGAAGTTACGGCGTTTGCTAAATAAAAACGTATTAAGTGGGTTGTACATGCAATACTGATTGTATCAAGTTAAGTACACACACAGCAAGCGTTTTTCAAGATATTTTCAGTTTCCATTTCATAAAATCTGTGTTTGCCTCGTAAAGCAATATGAAGCTTTCAAACTCTGAAAAATAGGTCAGTCCTCAACAATACATTGTTCCAGATAATTTAAAATGTTGCACCAAAACAATATGTCGGTCACAAACATTCCAGTTCGTAGAATCTGCGTTCGCCTCGCAACGCAATACAAAACTTTCCCACTCTGAAAAACAGATCAGTTCTTAAGAATTGTTCCAGATGAATCAAGATGTTGCACGAAAACCATGAATCACTCATCAAAAAGAAGCCTTTGTAAAGAAGCAAAAGCTCTCTTTCATATTTTTCCACACAGTGATTTCTTAATTTTTAAATGTAAACTTGGCCGAAGGTAATTTGTAGTTTTTCATTGCAGCATCAATCAGCAGCGGCGCTGTGAGCAGCGCCGCTGTTTTTTCAGCAGCGGTAGCGGAAGCGCCGCTGTTTTTTTCTACCAACAGCGAAAAGCGGCAGCGCCGCTTTTTTTGAGGCGAAGTAGCGACCAGCGCAGCAGCTCTTCTGTGAAGATAATTGACTTGCCGCTACTGCAAAAAAAAAAAGATTTTGAAGAAAGTGTAATATGCAGCCATTTAATAATATAATCGCAACTTAAATGTAGACTCGCTCAGCTTGACATTAATACCATGAAACAAATAAATGAAAACTTAAAGCCGAGTGATAATGTGAGATCGCAAGCGATGTTCCATTTATTCATTGCAACCATTTTCATCTTTCTCATCGCCAGACACTAATCCTGGTTGACAGTTGCTGCTTCATAAAGACAGCTGCATCTCGCCATCAGAAATCAAACATTTCAGTAATGCCCCCCGCTGGTTTGACTTCTCACTTCTTTGATTCGAGTATTAGTCTGTAAGCTGAAAATTCTACGAGCTTTGAAACAGGAGTTCGTTTCGAATTTCTAGGGGCTACTTTTAGAAAGAAAATTATTAAAGAGTATGGTCACACAAACTTTTTGTAAAAAGTTCTCCAAAAAATATCCTGCAGTATTTTAGTGATTTAACCTTCAAGAAACTGCGCATGAATACAAACGTTAGAGTTGAGTCGAGTGACGTGCAACACGCTTATCCAATGAAAAAAAAGAACACTTTAGGGCATTCCCCATATTTCCAAGGAAACTAAACGCCAAAGCGATTGGCGATAATAGTAATCCGTAAGTATAGGTCCAAGTTAATCGAAGCAAATTTGACTTGAATCGATTTTGATTCGAAGCCGTTTTATAACTTACATTTCAAGACTTATATCAAGCTCAAAAAGTGATATGGGGCATAGTAGGCGACAGAGAAGATACTGATGGGGTTGGATAAAACAAATCTTTCGAAGTTCGTCGTTACTATTTGACCAAGCGTTCATTCCATATCAAGTCCCAGCAACTCTGAGGCCAAACATCTATCCTTTCACCACCTCAGTTCTAAGTAGTAAATTTAAAGTGCTCTTCAATAAGCATTAATCCAAAGATCTAGATGCAAAGGTATGGCTGTGCATTTACTCGATTGGATCTTGCGTTTTCGCAAGAGGTTTAATCAACGTAAATCAGTTCAGTTCAAATACATCTATTACTTGACATTGAAAATTTTATTTATTTACGGTATTTTATTTGTTTAGATCAGGCACAGCGATGCGGTATGCATTCACAGAACACAAACATACCCAAAAAATAATAATACGGTACTGGTAATAATAATAACAAAAGCAAATTTAACGTGACTGAACCACAACATTGTTTTAACGTGACTGAAATTTTTAAAGCTAACTAACACATCCGAATTAGCAATAATTCGTCGATAGAAACCATAAACACTCTTACGCATATGAGCATCAAAGGTGGAATATTGGCATTAACTTAACACAATCTTGTGCTGACATACCTTGGTATACCGTGTAATGAACAAAAAGCATTGTTACACGCGACTCGAATCTTGTTATTGCTTGACCTTAATTAATTACACTACAAATGAGCTAAGTACGTATCCGCGCAAAATGTGACATTTTTTACTAGTTAAGATCATATATGGAATCAAGATCTAATGGTGTTAGCAGCACTATATAAATAAGGAGCTTGCCTGGTAATGTCAGCATCATTTTTGTACTTTAATTACATCAGTAACAAATTTAATAGCACAGTTATCCAACTTGATGTTAGGTTGGAAGTCTAGTAAGTAAAGGAGAAGAGGAAAGCATACCCACAGTCTTATAAGGATTAAATTTGATTTCATGAGTCAGAGCATATTTCTCGCACACCTGCAGCATTTTGCGTAGTCCCTTAACACTCCCAAGAGAAGTTACAAAGGTCATCAGCAAACATTAGGTGATTTATTTATACGGTTACCAATGTAGCAACCAGCTCTGATCTGATCTAATGCAGAAGACAGGCTATTAGTATGTAGAGCATACAAATAAGGAATCAAAGCACCACCACGTCTTATGCAACGTTACTGAGCGTAAAAAAGATAAAAAAACAAGTTCCCCATTTTACAACCATTTGTAATGTGACAACTAAAAACTAAGCTAACAAAACAGAGAGGGGCATTACGTTCAATTGAATTATGAAATTAAATATTGTGACAACTTGATCCAAGCTTTCGACGAATCAACAAAGACAGAAAACACTGGACTAACTCGTTTATTATAACGGCCAACAACCTGTTTTAAAGCCAAATAGATTAGCACAAAATCTACAACACACACATAGAAAGAAAAGCAATTTAGTAGAGTCCAAAGTGACACGTAGAATGTTGGTTCATGTGCAGATGCTGACACATTTGCAAAATGAAATACTGGCACTGAAAAATTATCAGTCGTTATAAAATACTGCAAGAATCAAAAAATGCATATGGGCTAAACTACACAATAAATTCAGAGGTTAAGTTTACTTCCAATTAATGAACAATAAATCTGATCACACAAACCTCCATCAATAGTTCAAAAGGTTTCATTTGACTACTAGATCTTAATTCTCTTGAAGATGATATCATTTGGGAAATAGTGGGATCAGCATTTCCAATTCGTTTTCTGTGTTGTTGTAATCTTTTGTTGTCAATAAACCTCTTGCAAGAGACGTTCTGATAAGTAGATGTTCATTCTTAGACTATATCATTGTGCAAAACTTTTGGTTCGAAAAATAAGCATCAGCATTTTGAAAAACTCACTCCTTTTCTGTTTCCGTTACGTTAAACTCTTTCCACTCATCACATTTGGTTTTCAAAGTTTTCAGCCGAATGGCCGTCAGCTCCTTCACAACACTGTTTGTACTGGTATCTAAACTCTCATAGTGAACTATGCACGTTTGACCAATAAGGCTAAACTGCAGATTACAATTGCTGTGTTGCATTGTTACAAAGCAAAATTCTGCAGTAGTAATTAAACACAAGATACCGTTTAAAAATCACATTACCACCACACGCAAGCATAGAATAATCTGAGTTAAACAACCATAACGGGTCTTGTCTAGAGTAAGCCGTCTGCGTAAGGCGATGAAAGGTGTGGACGGCTTACTCTAGATGAGACCCAACCTAACTACACTTATGGCCAACTAATAGGGAGTACCGGCAATTGAAATGTGCTTTACACTTGCATTATATGGTAAACTAGCTTAAAAGTATATACTTTTCAGTTTCATTTAACATGCCCTTAAACAATTAAAAATGAACCCCGCAAAAGAACTGATAATCGGTACTGGTACCTAAGCCTAGTACCGTACAAAACTTTTATTTAGCCAGTGACTTAAATGCCGGTATATATGTATATAAAATATAAAGGGCTTTCCAATGCTCTAGACACTTCCTTAAAAAAACACTGCTGGCAGTTTATCTAACAGCTTTAACAGTTTAAGGTGCCTTTCACCACCACATTTAGTTGGCAAATCTACTGGTTTAAAGTTGGATGTGGTAATGGTGAATAAGACTAAAGTGATTTTTTGATAAACCTACTAATAGAAATAGCATGATTTAACTGAATACACCTGAACAATGACTAGTCTATACCAGTACCGGTATGATTGGCTTGCTCGTAGTCTAGAGCGGGGCTTCCCAAACTTTTTCGCTCGCGACCCCTTATAATTTACAAAAATTTTTCGCGACCCTTCGCGGTTAAATTAAATGACAAACAGTGCGAAATATGCGTTTCGATACCGGTAATTATTGAAAGGTGTAAACTGAAAACAAACTACCGTCACTCTATGCAAATAAATTTGGAACTCTATTCCACATGAAATTAAATCCTCTTCTTTTAAAACATTCAAAACTAAATGCAAACAACACCTTGCTACACCCTATCGACTATCGTTGGTTCCTATACGTTATTCATTTTCAGGTTGTCACATTGTGTAACTCACACAGTAATAAAACTTGTGATTTAATTGTTTGTAAGTTCAGTTTTTAATATCTACGAATCTTTCTAGATCTAGGATGGCTACTTGACTTGATGACTGAGAGGTCTTTGGCAGTCTCCCTGCCGCAAAAAGTTCTCCACTGCTGTGCTTTTTTTTAATGTGTGTGTGTTACTGTTAAATGCCCGATTTCGTCATGGCGACAAATAAATAATTTCTGGTTCTGATGCCTACTTGTTTACACTTAAGTAGCCTATTAAAAACAAAAGCAAAAAAGCAAGTGCGATTGCTTTCTCCTACAAAGCAAATCCAGCCGTGGCTCAATATTTAATTATGCCAGTAAAATAAAAAGATACATCGGTTTGTGCCACGTACGACGTACGTGATGCCAAAGTGTGAAACAAAACAATTTATGCATAGCTACAGCTGTGTCACTTGATAAGAACGCAGAAACATTCATCCGCTGCCTCACTATTTTGTAATAGCTTAGCGATGGACCAGAATCGACAGCTGGGTTAAGAATGATATTTGTGCAATTGCACCAACTTTACGTCTAAAAGGTGCAACAGTATAAATGCAGAATACGCGCTGCTTTGCTTAAAATTTGTATGGGCTACTTCCTGCGACCCCTGAAGCTTGTTGCGCGACCCCGTGAGGGGTCGCGACCCCCAGTTTGGGAAGCCCTAGTCTAGAGCAGTTGCACAGTGTATCATTCGTAGGCAAGGTACACTAGCTACCGGGATTCCCTTGTTTTCCTGCTTATTCATTTTGTTCTTAATTTTAAACAGCATAAAAGTGGCCTTGATCGATTTAAGTTCGTTTCTGCTTTCTTTCAACCTAAGCTTAGTGTAATTGACTTCATATTCTTGCACTTTTGCAAGCCGAGTTGATTACTAGTTCCATAGAAACCAAGGGGAAACGCCCTAACTGCACATTATTTCATTGGACAAGCGCATTGTTACGTCGTTAAAACGTCATTGGTACAAACAAAAATGTTTGTATTCATCCGCATACTTTAAAGTAAGAATGTAAAAATACCGCAGGAATTTAAGTGGAGAACTTTTAAATTTAAGTTATTCACACATTTTTGTACATAAGTTAGTTGTTGAAAAAATAATTAGCCCCTCGCCAGCCGGAACGAAGTGACAAGTTACAGCTTTCAGCTTACAGACTATATCTTGAATCGTTTTCCCTCATTAACACAATGACTACAACCCGCTCAGGAAAAAAAAGCGAAAACATTGTCGGTTCGATGAGACAATTAATGCGAAAAAATCACTGATCAGTCTTTGCGGTGGTAGATTAAAAGTGATATACCGGAACAAAAATACGAAATTCAAGTTAGCTCGAAAATTTTGAACAAATTCAGAACCACTACAGTAGTAGAAAAACGGTTGTTGATTTTATGCCAAAAGTGGTTAAGACAGTATGGCATAACAACACGTAGGCCAAGTAAAGTTAAGTCTCATAGATAATAATTACTATTTAAAGTGATTCATGACAAATCAGTGGCGTAGCCTGGAAAAAATTTCAAGGGGGCGCAAATTGATTTTACTTTGTGTACTTACCCCCGATTGTGTGTTTTAAAGCAGTGGTCGGCAACCACCGGGCCGCGGCCCGGTGCCGGTCCGTGTGAAGTTTGTTACCGGTCCGTATGCGTTTTCAGAATAAATGCTTTGAGTTTAAAACATTTTTATAACGTGAGACGCAATTTTGGGACGTTTTTGTAAAAATGCGAAATAACTCAATTCTGGTAACCCAGCATGGCAAAGTTACTCAATATCACAAAACTAACCAAATTGAAAAGTCAAATCTTTTAATTGAACAGCGAACATTTGATTATGCTGTCATTTTATCGTAAATCTTTTGTAAATCAAACAGCGCTTGGTTAAAAGAAAGAATAACGTTAAGCATTAGGTTTGAGAAGCTACTATAAAAAAATTGAGCAATGCTGCTGCAGCAAGATTGAAAAAGTTTAATGCTCTGGTCAGAGTAATAAGATCGAGATTTTCAGTTCTGAATAAATATGAGTGTTTTATTGCTTAAACATTTTTGATTTTTTAAAGGCCTATCCGCAAAAACAATTCAGTTTCGAACCGGTCCGTTGTGCGAAAAAGGTTGCCGACCACTGTTTTAAAGTATCCAATGATAGTCATTTTGATTTGGGTGAAAATATTCTCAGTACAGTATGGCTACATTATTTTTATGATGCGAGAATTTGTCTTGAGCTCGTTAAATATAATCATATTGAAAGAAATAGCAAAAGTAAATTGACTCTTTGTCTCTCCTGCCCCCCCCCCCAACTTGGCCCCTGATCAGATTTCTGTGAATATGCGTCTATTATCACCAGTATTTGTTTTTAATGAAATTATCATTGACCGAGACGGAGGAAATTCACTTTTATGTCGTTGTTAATCGTAAGTTTCGTGACTTTTAATTTCTACGAAAACTTTCGCAGTTTCATAATTCTGAAGTAGCGGCAGCGCCCGCTGTTTTCGCATGCAGTAGCGGCAGCGGAAGCGCCGCTACTTCTTTCATTCAAGTAGCGGCAGCGCCGCTGCTTTTTTCGTCAAATAGCGACAGCGGCGCTACTATTTAAGTAGCGGCTGCCCAGCTCTGCTAGAATGTAGAATTTGAAATAAAACTTTGAACAAAAATTAGAAATAGAGCTACATAGAATGCAAAATTTGAAATATATTCTGCATTTCTAAGGAAAACTCCTGAAAAAAATAGCAAAAATGTTAGTTTTTATTGTTAATGCAAAAGAGTACTTAATGCGCAGGTGGGAGACAAATTTTCCGACTCTGCTAAAAGCTATATTGGTTGGTGGTACAGAATTTCGAAATAGCTTTGAAAAAAGCTGTTTTCACATTCGGCTTGAGTAAATATTCTATCGTTTATCCCATAAGCTTTTCGTGACGCACTCATCAGTGAGTAATTGCGTCAAACTGAGAACTCGAGCAAGCTGTGGTATTTATCTGCAATTTCTAACGTCCGCGAAGCGATAGAGCGCTGGCCAATCAAATGCGAGATCGTTACGCGACTTTTGATTGGACTCGTGGCGACCGCCTGAAGTCTACTTGAACAAATTGAGAGTGTAAACAAACTCTTTCTGTTTGCATAGATTAGGTCGCCGTACTCTGATGAAGCTGGCTTCGAGCAAAGTAAGATGGACACGACTTCGCGCAGTGTTCTATGACAGTCTGCTAATATTTCGTCATCATCAAAAGGGACAATCGGAGAAGATGAACCTAATTCAGGCCATTCCAACCGAAAGGGCGAGGTTCCATTCGAAATCGCGATGGACTGCTCACTATCAGAGAGGACAATTACATTTGATCGCGTCTTACACATATCTGTTTGTACGCTTCGATCAGAGCTACAACTCCCATCCTTTTCAGCTGCATTCATCGAAAATACATGATAACTGTTCTCTTTATTCAAAACTTTTTTCTTGCGTTTGATCATCTTTTTTTCTTTTCCACAACAGCTTTCAAGTTTCGTTCGTGGAATCAAAGGCACAAAATGGTTAGCTCGCCATGGCTTAGTTTGGCTTATATTTTTTACATCAAATAAAACTGAACTCCACAGTATATAAATATCATCGCCTATTAATTTGCTAAGTGTAGATGAGGAGGGTATAAAGATTTGGTTACAGTTATTGTAGGAGCCACCTGCATGGCATTCTGGCAGTGGTGGATATATTGTAAAAATCATTCGTTGTAAGATATTGGCAGCAGCGAGAGCTGCCCAATTGGATTGCCACTCACCGGGTATAGCTGCTTGAGTGCAGGCTTCTTCGTAGGTGACCCCCGTCAAAAAAAAACATTTTGGAGGCTTTTGACCGATACTCTTTTTCATTTTTTTGGAGATCAACGCAGCACGCAAGTCTAAAGGCGCGTTTACACATTGGTGAAGCTACGCGCAGGTTTTTGTTTGTTTCTTTGTGCCGGGTTCAGCGATTCGCAAGAGTTTCAATGAAGTGAAGTGCAGTGCACCAAGTAGCTACAAAGCCACTTTTGAACCTAGGTGCGCGCGGATTGTAGGTCGACCGCTACTAACGAAAATAGGTCCAGAGGGTCTGAGAGATCAAAGTGTTTGTGTGCAGGGAGTTTATAGGTAGTTGACAGGCAAGTTTTGCTACGAATAGTTTATCCAAGATTTGCAGTTTGATCCAAGTCAAATATTTTTGTTTTTTGTAGTTGGTTGACTAATGGTAGAGTAACCGCTAGTGTACAAAGCCTAGTAAAGTAGGCTACCGTAGTAGACTAATTTGGGCAAGGATAGGCTTTTACAAAAACGGTTGGCTACCGGTATTTTTATGCCTAAATGGGCCTGTACTAGTTTACTGAACTATGCTCTTTTTTGGACTGTTGCCACCAAACACAGGGTACCAGTAAGTGACTTGCCACCCAACCTAGGCCAGTAGGCCGCCTGTCTGTAGCGAAGGGTTGGGTGCTGGGTGGGGGTAGGATCAGCCATCAGTACTGAGTATGGACAGTTGCTATTGTGACAATGTATCGGTACCGGTAGGTTAACTATATTGATGGATGAAAGGTAATTTGTTCCCAAGGGCTAATTATCGTACCGATAGCCCACATCATGGGTACGGTACCGGTTACCAACTGCCCAACCTTGTTTTACGGTTTAGGGCCACAGGGTCAGAGAGACAAAATTGTTTATCTGTTGAGGTACCGGCATAGACTGGTATGTAAGCCTATCTAAGTAGTAAACAAGCAAGTTTGGCTAAGCATATTTTATTCAAAGATTCATAGTTTAAACAACTGGTATGTCAATGCACCGGTATATTTCAATTTTTGAAGTCAGTTCACAGGATGACTAGTACCGGTATATACGGTTGTACACCTATGCCTATCTGTATTCGTATAACTGCTAGTCACTATGTCGAAAAAACTATCTATTGGGTAATGATAGGCTTTGCAAAACACCAATATTAGGACTGATAGACTGCACTGAGAAGTAGCAGTTGAATGATTAACGAATATATGCTTACCGGTACGGCACCGCACTAGTTTGCTTTGTTTAATGCTAACATGTTTTTGTGCAATTTTTTTTTCAATTTTTTTACTCAATATAGTACCTGACAATGACCAATGGTTTTCATTTTAAGGTTCACTACCGGTATATTGCATTATTATCTGTATTGCTGTAGGCCTAGTTGTTTACATTTCATATCACTGTGTCATCCATAATGAGTCTCGCTGATAATTGGAAAAAACTTTCAATTCTTGAAGTGTTGAAATATCCATTCATATATGATGTGACAAAAGAAGCATACCGAAACAATATTCGCCAAAATGCTTGGAAAAGCATTTCCCCAGTGTGTGGTTGTCCGATTAAAGGTATTGCAATGAACTATACAGGCCTACATTTTTGATTTTGATCTGCCCACTACCTGTATATATGGCGCATAATCCTATACCCTATATACTTTGTTTCCTTTTGCTTTTTAAGTTGTGCCATCTGTTTTCGTTAAAGTATCAGTACTTCTTACAATTTTTCTTGTAAAATAATATATACCGTAATAAATTACTTTATACAGTTACACGAATTAAGGTGCTTCAATAAAATATGCTGTGCTTGTTAGATGTTTCAATTTCTGCTATATATACGTGTGTGTTACCAAAACTGTGTGATGGTTTTGTTCATCCTGGTAAAAACTTGTCAAATTGAGATTTTAGACATTAAAAAACGCTCAATCAATCAATGGATAAAATAACAATAAAATTTGACAGCTTGTAAAAACATTTTTGTGTAAAAGATTCTTGCTTCTAATACCATACATCTGCTTTGTAATGCCTAAATCATTCCAGAAGCATGGTTAATGAGTGTGCTTGCATAACTCCTCATTAACGTTGTAACCATGACTACTCCTGCAGAATGCAGAAGTGTGTGGGAGAATTTGCGCACCAAATTCAACAAGAAGGAGAGGTTAGAAAAAAGCTGATCTGGCGATAGTTTCACACCACAGCGGAAATAGAATCTGTATGAAGTTACGTCTTTTATCCAGCCTATATACACTACAGAAGGTAAGTTCAAAACAGTTGCACAGCTACATTTTCATCAATACATGTTATAAAAACTGTACCGATAAGTGGTAATAATTTATTGCTTGTCTAAAGACATGTTTACAGTAGTGGTACATGTATATATTGAATTGAATAATAATTTTTGTCAGTGGTCCTGGAGAGTTTCGATCTTAGTTTGACGTTTTTACTTGCCTCATTGCAGCTTCCTTGTGTTTGGTCTTGAGGGCGCCTCATGGGCTATGCTAACTGCTAAAGATTTTTGTTTAGTTATAACTAATAGTGTTTTGATAGCAATCGACAAGAAAAGCAAGTTTTCTTGTATTCACCGTATTTATTTAATGTTTCGATATTGCTGTCTCGATATCTTGCAGTTGTTATGCTCATAGATGGATATGTAGTGACGTAACGGCTAACAATTAATTAGTTTCTTTATTTTAACCTCCTTTCACGAAAAATTGAATATTCATCCGAGTTTTGCAAGTGATGTTTTGCTTTTCTAATTTGCAACATGTTAGGATTTCCTCCAGCAGTAATGATCATTGGAAAGTATTTTATCCAAAATTGCCACAGCACAGATGTAGCGCAGTTTAACTAAAATAAACTTGCTATAATGTTTGCTGTTTGAAACGATGCTGCCTGCGAATTACTTCGCCACTTTGCTAATGGAGATTAAAGCAAGCTATATGTCAGTTTAGTAAAGTTAGATTTGTGCAAAATTAGTTTTGCTTTGACCCATTGCTTTACCGTTTTGTTATTTTGTTTTGAAGTGGAATTCTATACCAATGACATGCTGCATTGACTGAAAGCAATATTATAGATGAGCATAGAATTTTAATACTGAATACAAATTTTTCGTTATCAGAAAATGTTTGAGGTAGTTATAGTGAGTGAATTTTTTTTTTTTTTGTGCAGCACATCTTTCAACATGGTTGATGTAGACAACCAAAAAGTAGATTGGAGACAATTATTGGAAGAAGAAGATTCTATGCCAAGTTCTTCTCAATGGATGTCACCCCAGTCCCCGAGCCATTCAGAATCATTATGTACACTGCACAGCACCAGATGTTTCCGAACACAGTAGCCCAGATGCAGTCCAAATTCAGGAACCCAGCAGATCAGAGTTACAAAGCAAAAAGTGGAATCGAGTTAAATCTTTGGGTACCGGTATGTGTCGTTTGTATACAAGTTGAATAGTGCTATAGAATACCTGCGATATTATGCAATAGTGATAAACCTGCGATATTGAAGTATTCATTCTTAAAACTTTTGACTTTTTTATTATTTTTGCTCTCCTATTTTCTAAGAGACAAAATAACTGCGATTTTAAATTAAAGCTCTCATTCTTAAAACTGTTGACTTTTTTATTATTTTTGCTCTCCTATTTGATTGGTCATTGGTTATCCAAACAATTCATTCGTGTTTTATGCAGGTCCAAAATTTTCAAGAAAGCAATAGAAAGTTGATGAAAGCGAATGCGAAGAAGACGTTGTTACTTCCAAGCTAAAATTTTTTTTGGAAAGCAGCAGAACTAAAGGTACAAATGTTCGAATATTGTTGATACTAAAACGTACAAGCAACTTCGTTTATTTGGTTTGTGTTTTAAAATACCAAATTTGTATTTATTTAAAAATGCAAAAGGTTTGAAAATGGTATTCAAAAGTGGTGTTTGTGCTTATCGATACTTAAAAATGGAAAAGTTTGTGATTACCGTAACTTAATACAGTAGGCTACCAGCGCTTTGTATACCGGTGAAAAGCGTCCATTTGGTAGCAGAAAGACTGGGTTTTATTTTTGGTGGGATCATACTAAATACTTCAAAAATTGTATTCGCAGCTTCCCGCTAGACGCCACACCATGTGTATTTAAAACACCCGCTGTTTCCAACTTTTACTTTTAATACAGTATGCTAAAATGAGATAAAAGGTTTAAAATTACACACGATTTAATTTTCATGTCAAAACTGCAAAAGAAGCCGCGCTTAACACTGATATTTATTTGCTTATGCAGAAAATGTCAATCATCCAACTTTTCATTTTTTTTTTTTTAATATGGCTCAAGAGGCACAAAAATTGCTGGATTCAATTAGATTGCAATTACGAACGAAAGTTATGCAAGCAAGTATCGCTGCGGCTGAGGAAGCGCGGACGACATTGCAAAAATGAAGATGCAAGTTGTTATAGCAATCTTTTTTAGTTTGATGTTATAGTCGCGTGATTGCGAGTATTTCTCCGACATTAAATTCAAGCCGTTCAGAGTTGCTGGTCCTCCGATGATGATTAATTCAAGTATAGACTACCAAAGCAACAATTTGCGTTGTGTTCCTCAAAAACCAAACGAATCCTGCAATATTAGGCCTAATTAGCGAAATTTACTGATTTTGCTATGAATGACGTTTTTCGTTTCTGGAAAGCAAACCGTCAAATTGTATTGCATGGAATTGCTATCTTTAGTTTCGCTTATTGTGTTAATGTTTTTTTTGATATCTGCCGAACAAGCTACCGGGCAAACATACTGCTGTTCTATAGTCCTTGTCTCAAAACATGCTGATTGCGGTCATCGGGAGAATTGCAGTTTTGCATAATCGTTAAGAGAGATTTCGGATAAGCTCATTTATTGCCGTTTATTTTCACATTATTTGCGTGCTCGCTTTTCCCACAACATTTTTATCGGGACGAAAGCCGGTGAAGCGGCCATCTGCCGTGGTTAAGTATCTGCAATAACAATGTATTTTTGATCATAAGTTTATGTGGTGTTACGCAAAAAGCTGCTCTTGTACAATATACAGCTCAGATGGCCAAGTGTTATTAGCGTTCGCTTCGGGAGCTGCAGACTTGAGTTTGATTCCAAGTCGGGTCAAACCAATGACTTTAAAATTGGTATTCGATCACAGCTTCCCTGCTTGACGTTCAGCATTAAAGGGACAGTGTGAAGAACAAGCCGGCAAGTTTACTTGTTGTGGTCTTAGGGAAGGCACTTAGCGGGATTCCTCCATCTTGGTGTGGTAGACAAATGGCCGGCAACTCCCAAGCGAGCCCTTAGCGCACTGATCGCTTTCTCGTAATAGGAAGATAAATATGTATACTAATGTTTGTCACTGCTTAGGGCGTATTTAAAAAACTTTTGTGTTTTTAAAGGTAACTTATTACGCTGAAATAAACAAACAGAATGGTAGAACATACAGTATGTGGTGCAATGCTATGGTTGGAGAAGGTGGAGACATATGGTTTTTGGTAATATAGAACCTGTTTTGGAGGATACATAATGTTAAAGTTGAGTTGTGCTCTAATATGAAAGGTTGTCGTGGAAATGAAATAAAGGGCCCTATTTGAAGTGGGAATTGAAAGGAGGCTGCAACCACTACTAATTTTGGCACTGTCAAGATACTAACTTTACTCGCGAGTTGAAGCGATTGATTGAAGCAAAGCGAAAATGAAATTTGCATTGGAAGAGGGGCGTAGACGGTCCGTGTGAAGAATGAAAACGAATAGCGTGGGCTACACTTTTTTAATTTTTTGAAGTAAATAAAGTAAGACAACTATTTCACTGTTTTTCATCCTGTGTCACTCTTTGCGCTGCGTTTCACGGATTTATAAGAAAAAATCTTTACGGTCTCTTGTTGGAAACAGAAGGCTAATTTAGTAATCTTAATTGTAATTCCTTTTACGTAAATGGGGTTAAATAACCCAACAGCTTCGCTGTTTTCGTGCTCTTCCTCCGATGCTCCGCTTAGATTTTGGTTTATCTGTTTTTTTTTATAGTGCTGGTAGAGCAGAACAGACCTCGCAAGTCTAAGATCAAACTGAGTATTTATTTGCGGAAAACACATGCCAATGTTGTATAAACTTGATTTGATTTCTTCATTTTTATCCTCCTATCACGAGAAAGCGGCGGAGGCGCTATGCTTAGGACGAATCCACATTCGCTAAGGAGTTGCCTTTGTTTCAGATTTTTCCCGTTAAATTTTGATACAACCGATCAGATGGCCGAATGGTATACAGCGTCTGCTTCTGGATCGGTAGACTTGGGGTTCAATTACGAGTCAGGTCAAACCAATGACTTTAAAATTGCTACTCACAGCTTCCCTGCTTGACGCTCAGCATTAAAGGGACAGTGTGAAGAACAAGCCGGCAAGTTTACTTGTTGTGCTCTTAGGGAAGGCACTTAGCGGGATTCCCCATCATAGTGTGGTAGACAAATGGCTGGCAACTCCTAAGCGAGCTCGTACAGCGCCTCGTCGGTTTCTCGTGATAGGAGGATATTATGCCAATCATGAACGAATGCTTCTGACTTCTTTATTTTGCTGCATGCCAGATTCCACCAAGCAGAGATAATGATCGCGAAGCATCTTATCCAAGGACGCAACAACGAGACTAGGTTGGGAGTTGAATCAATAACCTTGCGATCATGGTCGTCGTGAAAACGACGCATCAAACCACTGCGCCACGCTGCCGGCAGAATTGATTAGTTGTTGGTGGTTGCTACCAGCAACGAAACACAACCAAAATCAGCGCTTCACCAATCAGCGAAGCACTTCATTAATGTGTAAACAGTCACTAGCGCTGCGCGCTACTTCACTTCACTGCGCCTAGCTGAACTTATGTGTAAACGCGGCTTAAGCTTGCTGCTGAGCTTTTCACTGCCACAAATGTGTAACGACAAAGCATTAAAGAAGCAGTTACCATCTCTAGAAGAATATATGGGAACTTTGTCTAATTGAATTCCAGTTTCCTGTTGAATCTGCGATGCTTCAAAATCAATATGCACATATCGAAAGTTAAATTTGATGCTTCCAATGCAAAATCATTTTCAAAACTGTAATCACCGGCATTTAATTTCTTTACAAACTTTAGAAGACGGTCAAAGCCAACGTGAGCCACGCAAGCTATCATGGCTGATAAACCCCCAAACATAGCAAAGTTCCCCTCACATGCATCTCAATAGAATTTAAGATGGGCTGGCTTAACTTGCTCAACTGTTGATCAGTTAACTTTTGGCAAGTTGCATCAAACCAATTCTGACAACCATCACATGCTATTGACCGTTCCTTCAATACACATTTACAAGTGCCACAGATAAACTTTGAACTTTCAACTAATTTCTTGCTGCTGGTCGACTTTTCTTGCAACTTTTTGTTCTTCTCAATCAACTTTGCATTCTGTTCTTTTCTCGAATAAGCAAATTTTCTCTTTTTTGGCTGTTAAATATATAAAAGTACAGTATAAAAATCTTTGCAAATAATGGAGCAAACTCTGCCTAACACTTCAAGTATTTTTGCTTGAAAATTTTTGTAACAAATTTTAGTCCAACCACGAAAAGCAATATTACAAAACATAGACTATTTAAGGAGCAAAATAACAAGCAATTGAATTTTGTTTCAATTCGCTCTGTGATATTGCTACAACCATCAATCCACCATTCACTACAACCGAAAGACAATATACCATATCTACCATTGCAACAGAGATTTTAAATGAACTGGGGTACTACTAAAAGCTGCAGAAGCATAAGGTTGCAATAATAATTTTACTCGTTTATTTTGAGTGCAAAACACAACTATAGTTTTTGCTGCGTTCTAAATTTATTAGGGGAGCCATTTCATTACAGTGGTTAGCTAAAATGAGTCGTGATACAAAAAGGTTGAGTTTTGGTCCATTCTCGAGAAGCTGGCTGGGATAGAAACTTACTGTAGTTGATTGTTATTGAAACATGAATTCTTGCCCAAATTGCAGCTTTTGCAAGGTTGTATTTTGACAAAATTCTTGTTATTTTGTTAGTATAAAAAACACACATCTGGATTTTGAATACATTACAAAGTTATATAAACTACACTTGGACCAATTTTCAAGTTTCTGCGAAATTGAAAAATTGTTTCCATTTCAATTTGAAAAAAGGCAGTTAATGCGATAGAATTTTGGAAAAAAAAATAGCAATATCTCAAAGAAGTAATTGCACTATTGGAAAATAATGCCAAATTTTGATTCACCACCCCAAATAACATCTAAAAACACTCTTATATTGGTTGTTATCTCATATGGTATAGATTGGCTAAAAATAAAATACAACAGTTTTCATTGTCTAAAAATGCAAAATTCACCTTTTTTGCTCCAGGCTCTTATTTTTAAAAAACTACAGTGGGCAAACCAAATAAGATATTGATATCAACAAAAAACTTCAGTTTCAACTTTTCAGGTCACAGGGTCAGGAATGATGGCAGAAACTCAGTGCCACGCAACGTAGTATACTTGATCAAAAAATCAAGATATCAACAAAAAAACACTTTAGTTTCAAGGTGAGGAATGATGGCAGAAACTGCTAATAATTAACCTCTGTGCCAAACAACGTATATACTCGATCAAAAAATCATTAAATCCTGCAGCTTTTCTATAGACCTTGCTCAAGTAAAAAAAAATATAGGGATAACTGAAAAGATATTTGTGCAACAGAAAAATTTTGAACCATTTCAGAAACAGTACAAGTATCATACTATACCAAACGAGTTTGTTATCACAATCACATAAAATATAATTTTGAGTAGAGAATGACCATGACCAAAGGCAGCATACTATGCTCTTTGTACGAACACAAATATTTGTTGCTCATCAACCGTTTGTATTTCGATTTTCTTTTCGTGGATGTTTTTAGAGCCTTAAAAAATGTTGGTGAAGGAAAAAATTTTATTCGTGATCTGTAAAATTGGTTCACAAGTTCATAAATTCGAAATATTTTTCTTCGTAAAATTTACTTTAAATTTTTGTTCGTAAATACAACTTTCTTGAAAAATGTATGAAATCTTTGCAATAAATAACTTTAAAAAAATCTTCGTGATTTTGCAAACAAAATCTTCGTATTTGTATTTTCAATTTTCAGATAAATCAGCCATTTATCTTAGGAATGAAAAACGTCACAGGCTTAAACAAATGGTATATTATATGTACAAAATATTAAACATAATTAAATCAATTTTTTTAGTGTTAAACAAACAATGCATCAATCAATTCTGGAAGTCATTTCACTCTAATCAGCCTATTTAGCCTATACTAAAATATTATAAGCACACTGAATATCTGCTAGTTTAAACTAATTGTTACGGCTCGAAGATGAATTCAAGAGGAAGTTAACGTTTTAATAGAGAAAGTAGGAGAAAACCGCGACTTCTTAACCTCCGCTTTATCTGCAACTCTGTTTTTTTTCCAAAATGTCGCAATTGCCACTCTCATTTCTTCTTTCGTTTTTAATAAAAAACTCACCAATGACATATAAATTGATATTAGTCAAATACTGTAGGCTACTTTTTTATTCGCATTTTGCTTCAATTTCAACACAAGTGGTCTACTATAAAACGAGTTTTTCTATTTTAACTAACAAATCTTCGTGAAATTCACAAGTGGTCCTTACCTATCGTGAATATTCACAAATATTTTGCAAAATTTACGAAGATTTTTGGCAAATTTTTAAAATATTTGCATCAACAAAAAATGTTTGTATAATGCTAACAGAATTTTACTTGAACAAAAATAATATTCGTACGAACAAAAAAAACTTTGCCTGAACAAAAAAATATTTGTACGAATAAAAAAAAATCTTGGCTAAAAACTTTTTCTTCAATTGAAGATTCTAAAATCTTCATCTTTTTTACAAAATCTGCGCCCTATTAAAAATCTATTCACAGTTCAGGAATTTTATTCGTTCCAAAGAGCATAGTATACCAAATTCAGGAACTACAGATATTTGTGTTTGTACGAAGAGCATAGCATGCTGCCCCAGAACACTTAAAACAGGTTGCATTACTGAATACATACTTTAGTCCACTTGCTGAAGCCAAGACTCATCTTTGAAAAGAAGGAAGTAGATTGCCTCAATGCAGCATAAACATTCAAAAAAATCAATAAAATAACAACAACACGCTAACTTTAGCCTATTCAATGCAATAATATACAGTATTTAAGCGCAATCTTATAGTGTGTAGGATAGTCCTACACGTAATTTATAATTCTGAAATCTACTGCCAGAAACACCAGCATGTCACAATTCAAGCTCTTTGTTTTATGTATAATATTCACAATACCATCTACTTAAGCTTGAAGTTACTAGTATGCAATGTAATATTTCACGACATTAATGACAAGATTAGCATTACAGATCAGCTACCACTACTATTCTATCAACATCCAACTGGACTTGCCCATATAGGCCTAGTACCGGTAAGGTAAGAACTTTTTTACATTCGATATTACAATAATCAGCAGTTCTACTTGCAAAATCTAGCTGGTTTTTATATACGTACACTTTTGAAATGACTGAGTGAAGTTTATTGCTTTAATGAGCTTATTTAAAATTACTAATTTAAAATTAAAACAGGAGCACATGATTACAGTACTGTTTGCAGTTTGGAAGCCTTTCCTTCCCTCTAAATCAGTAAAACCTACAGAACAACAATTTTTACGCTCTTGCTGCCATATTTTATGCTACCTCATATAGTACGTATGGTGCGACATGCTATTAAAAGCTGCAGGAAACTAGTACTCCTTTACCATCTTTCCATGTCCGCTAAAAACGAGGGCTTTCTAGTCTAAACATGGGCCGAGTTCAAAGTGGGCTTTTTCAGCCTATTTTTTCCAGAAGCCCTGGCTTATTAAAACCAACTCTTTGTTTGCATCCAAGAAAGCCTATAGCATTTTCTAAAATTAGCCCCTATAAACAGATAAAGCTTCAATTCACCTAAGTACGGTAGAACTGAGAACAAAGCCCGCAGGCCAAAAGCCCACGATTTTTGGACATGGAAACAGGCTACTTGTGTTCCTCTTAGGTTTATTACTATACTACGGTTTTACTAAAACCTATAAAAACTGGGTCATGTCTAGTATCAGCCCCCACGCTGTTTCCGTCTGCCAACTTAACATAACCTACCGGTATGACCTTAACCACACCTATAACCTGTGTATGGTCCCTGACCCTAACCAAATGTAGCCCTAACCGAAGCTAACTTTAACCAAATTTAACCTTAACCAAACCCAATTCTAACCAAACCTCACCCCATGTGAACCTGGGGGCTGATATCTTACACTAGACCTAACTCTAGATACCTAGTGCTCCTTATGTTTCTGCACTGGTAGCTTATCGTAGTACAGTCTACTACTAAAAGACTTACTGGTCTGTAGCTTACTGTAGTACAGTCTACTACTAAAAGACATAGGAACCTCGTCAACCTTGTAGCCCGTATTGGTGTTCGCGCTCCTTCTGTTTCTGCAGGTTTCAATAGGACCCTTAATAGTAGGCTAATGCCACGTTTTAATAATATTGCGTCTCTAGCGGTCCTTGTGCTCCTGCAGCTTTTAGTCATAACTCACTTGCGCCTCTAGCGGTCCTTGCGCTCCTGCAAATTTTGGTAATAACTCACTTGCGCCTCTAACGGTCCTTGTGATCCTTGTGATCTTTTTGATCCTTGTGATCCTTGTGCTCCATGTGGTCCTTGTGATCCTTGTGGTCCTTGTGCACCTTGTGATCCTTGTGCACCTGCAGGTTTTAGCAATACCGTGAATGAGTGCCAGCTGATGCTTGTTTTTGCTGTTTAAACTTTTTACTTAGCGCCACCTATTGACAGGTTAGTAAAAGTTGCTGGCAATTGCAGTATGGCTGCAGAAAAGGTACAAAAGATTTGGCTCATTCCTAGTATAACCATAAAGTTATATATTTGAGATAGTATTGACGCATTTTTATTATTTTTGAACACTGGTGTTGGAAAAATATAAACTTAGAGTGATGAAAATAAAACCTCATAGGCCACATGATTTTATTAATTATGCTAAGAGGACATCGAATAGGCCTACTGAATAGTCTATTCAATAGACTATTCAGTAGTCTATTGAACATTGGTAGTCAGTAGTCTATTCAGTATTCTATTGAACATATAATATCAGTAGTCTGATATTATATGATATTATATTATATTATATTAGTCTGATATTATATTAGTCAGAACATATAATATCAGTAGTATAATATCAGTAGTCACACATATGAATATCAGTAGTCTATTGAACATATTGAACATTGGCATGCTTAAACCACCATCCATACAGTCTGAGTAGCTGAGTATATGAAAGTATCACCTGGTATAAAATATAATGTTGATAACGGAAACTTATTGATTTGTACAGATAGGAGTAATCTGGTAGGGTTGTAGGACAAATGGGTCCCGGACAAATGGGTCCCACACAAATGGAGGAGGGTCAACCACTTGAGTATGAAGTGGCGCCACTTGAGGAAGTGAAGTGGCCTCTTGAGGAAGTGAATTTGGAGTAAATGGACACTTGGGGAAAACGGGCATTTGGAGGAAATGGGCACCGAAGTATGAATGGGGACTTGGGGCAAATAGGAACTTGGGGAAATGAATATTTGGGGCAATTAGGTATATATCTGGAAAAATGGGTATTTGGAGAAAATGAATATTTGGGAAAATTGCATAAGGGCTGGTAACGTTACCTGAGAAATACGTTGTTTTACCTGAGAAATACGTTGCGGGGCTGGTAACGTTACCTGAGAAATATGTTGTTTTGTCCGAAAAATACAGTACGTTGCACGTCTCGTTTGTCAAAATAATGACGAATTAAGGGGCGCCCTATTTTGGGGTATGACAATGACTGATGCAAAATGATATGTAGCACCCTCTAGAGACCGAATATATCAAATTATTATTTTTGAAGAGGAATGAAAAACATGCAAATGTTTATGAATCCATGTAAGCTCTATGATTTCATGTGGGGTACGACTATGCATAGGGGCACACGCAATACAATTCTAGCACCCCCTAGCGGCAGAAACCATTACTGTTTTGACTTGGATTAGGAATATAAAATAAATGGGCGCAGGGGCAAATGGTCACTTAGCTATTTGGGGCAAATGGGCACTTGGGAAAAATGGGCACCACGAAAAACGGGCGCAATTATATGGGCAACTGGTCACCGGGGCAAATGGGTATTTGGGGCACTTAATTGGACAAACAAGAACTTTTGAGGCCGATGGGCATAAGGACAAGTAGGCATTGCGGGCAAATGGGCACTTGGGGAAAATGGGCACCAGGAAACATGAGCACCAGAGCAAACAGGTATTTGCGACAAATGGGCACTTTGGAGCATAATGGGCACCTTGGGACAAATAATGAACATTGGGGCTAGTGAGCATTGGAGGAAAATGGGCATTTGGGGCAAATGCACACCAGGAAAAATGAGCACCATCAGGGCAAATCAGCAATTGGGGCTAATGGGTATTTTGGGACCGATGGACATTGGGGCAGATGAACATGAACATTGTTGGGGTCGGGGGGTTGGGGTCGGAGGGGGTCGGGGGGGGCCCAACCCCAACTTCTCCGACCCCAACCTTAACACCCCGACCCCTAGGCCTCCGACCCCACCCCCCGACCCCACCCCCCGACCCCTAGCCCCCCGACCCCAACCCCCCCGACCCCAACCCCCCTGTCCCCATCCCCTTCGACCCCAACCCCTTCGACCCCAAACCTCCGACCCCCCCCCCGACCTTAACCTTGTGCCCCTATGCATAGTCGTACCCCACATGAAATCATAGAGCTTACATGGATTCATAAACATTTGCATGTTTTTCATTCCTCTTCAAAAACAATAATTTGATATATTCGGTCACTAGAGGGTGCTACATATCATTTTGCATCAGTCATTGTCATACCCCAAAATAGGGCGCCCCTTAATTCGTCATTATTTTGACAAACGAGACGTGCAACGTACTGTATTTTTCGGACAAAACAACATATTTCTCAGGTAACGTTACCAGCCCTGCAACGTATTTCTCAGGCAAAACAACGTATTTCTCAGGTAACGTTACCAGCCCTCCCACGTATTTCTCAGGCAAAACAACATATTTCTCAGGTAACGTTACCAGCCCTGCAACGTATTTCTCAGGCAAAACAACGTATTTCTCAGGTAACGTTACCAGCCCTGCAACGTATTTCTCAGGTAACGTTACCAAGGCCTCTCGAAAATTGGGCGCTGGCGAAAATGGGCACTGGTGCAAATGGGTACCAAGGCAAATAGACAATTGGGGGAAAAAGATACCCCAAGTGCCCTAATCCCTCTGTGCCCATTTCCCCCAAAATGTTTGCAGATGGGCAGCGGGAAAAATCGGCACTTTGGGAAAATAGACATTTGGGGGAAAGGGGTACCCAAAATGCCCTAAGAGGTACCCCAAGTGCCCTATGCCCATTTCCCCCAAATGTTTACACATGAGCACTGGGGGAATAGACAATGGGGGAAAGGGGTACCTGAAGTCCCATAATTATTAGGGTGCGGTGAAAAAATAAAATTTTTGAATTTTGAAAAGTGGTATTTATATTTGTCCCCAAATATGGAGCAAATAACATTGGAACGGATTTTAGGTTGATGCACCCTCTAGTGGCCGTGCACATCTGCTGAATGATGAAAAACTAGGTTTTAGCACCTTATTACAGGGCCAAAGTGGGGGGGCATGGCACCATATGCCTCCCCTGCGTGAGCCTATGACTAAATGCACCATTTTTTTTGTTTTGCACCAATTCAATGCCCTTTTGCCCATTCCAGCATGAACCAGAAAGGGGAGCCAAGTAAGTTTAAATGATTTAAACCTCCATTTAATTCCTGCTACAATCGCGGAAAGCAAGGACTAAAAACAATCACCCTGAATCTGGCCTGATTGACTACCATTACAAAAGCTTATCGTACTGCCATGCTACACCTCAAACTCAATCCACATGTAAAGGCCCCCAACGAAAAATTTAGAGCATCGCCTGTCATCAAAGCAAGAAAGTGGAAAGTTGCAATTAGCGCCTCTAACAAAGATAAGCATCAAATAACATCGCTAGCGCGGCATTTTCATCCCCAGACTGCTTCACATCACACCTTATAGGCCTATAAGCAAATAACTAAGAAAATTTCAAACTTTAAAGAAAACTATCCAGCAGCTCTGTCTTCCATCATTCTGCTGGAATTTTCTTCCTAGGTTACCTTACATATCTCCCGCTGAGAAGTCAATTCTCAGAGACTGAATTTTTTTATCAAGAAGTTTGTTTTCACAATCTCAGTTTAAAAATTTAAAGTGAGATTGCGAGAAACAAAACTTTTAGTTGCTGTCTTCGAAGGAATTTAATCAGCGCCAGCGGGAGACTATTTGCATTAAATGCGGAGCTGAAGCGCTGCCGCTACTCGGCTAAAATAACAGCGGCGCTGCCGCTTATAGCTGGTGACCGAAAAAACAGCGGCGCTGCCACTATCGCTAGCGAAAAAGTAGCGGCGCTGCTGAGTGGCGCCGCTGTGCGCAGCTCTGGTAGCACACTACATCAAATCTCAAGATAACGAGAAAGCATAAAAACTGATCAACAAACATTTTTATGTCAGCTTATTCATAGACAGCACCCTTATCTGGCCACATACATACAGAGCTGAGAGCACCAACCATTGCAAAAAGGCGGGGCTAATCGTTCTTATGCAGCGGTATTGCTAAAACCTGCAGGTGCACAAGGATCACAAGGACCGAGGAGCACAAGGATCACATGGAGCACAAGGACCACAAGGATCACAAGGAGCGCAAGGATCACAAGGACCGCTAGTGGCGCAATTAGGAACGCATGGAGCACATTAGGGATAGGTTCCATGAGAGTTAGGCTCAATGGGGGTCTGGTTTAGCTGGGGTTAGGTTCGGATTAATTTCCATTAGGGTTCGGTTCAGTTAGGGTTAGGTCGGTTAGGTTTGAGTTCCTTGCGCTCCTTGTGTTCCTGCAGCTTTTAGTAATAGCTCAATTGCGCCACTAGCGGTCCTTGTGCTCCTTTTGTTCCTTGTGTTCTTGTGGTCCTTGTGTTCCTTGTGGTCCTTGTGATCCTTGTGGTCCTTGTAGTCCTTGTGATCCTTGTGCTCCTGCAGGTTATAGTAGGACCCTTATGCAGCCTTATATTACAATGGTGGCGGGCGGAAATTCCCAATACCTCATTGCACAACTGAGACAGGCATTGGTTTAGAACAGTGGTTCTAAACCTTTCCTTTGTCGAGGCCCCCTTGACTGTGACACTAAAAGACCGTGGCCCATTCAGTCTAATGTTAAAAATCCCAGTCTTGAGATAAAAATGTATTTATTCCTACACTCGTGGCCCCCTTGAGGGTTCGAGGGCCACGGTTGGGAACTCCTGGGTTAGGGTAAGGGCAAGTTGAGGAATTCCAGTAAGCTTTAAAGTGAACCATCCATTGTACTACGAAGCGGCTTAGAAGCGAAAAGCCCTGAAAAGGCTTGTTGATAAATAGTAAGGTTGACAGTAAAAAAGAATAAACAGCACTGCCCGAATACTGCCACACATAACACTACGACAGTACTGCACACCAATGCTCTATTGGTACCAGTATGCAGTATGTGGTAAGCCTATTGCTGCCAGGATTCGAATACCAATCTGCCAATGCTACAACTAAACTGTGGTACCAGTGCTGGTATAAATCTAGGGGTATAGACTATACTGATACACCAATGGCATTCCTTCCAAAAGTGAAGCCTGCAGACATCATCATTGACAACCTAGGGTTGTGAATTGGCTCTAGTGAGAATTATATTGATATCATTCAAGCATAGTACCATATGTGCAGAGGTGAGCATTTTTTCTGAATAGACTGAAGCGCAGCGCAAAAAAGCTCATTTTTTTAAAAGCAATGAAACGCAACGCAACTAGCGCGATCTGATTTTTGAATAAATCGAAGCGCAACGCAACTTTCGCAATCCAACTTTTTAATTGCATAAAGCGCTGCGCAACTTCCACAATCCCATTTTTTAATTGCATGAAGCGCAGCGCAACTTCCGCTATTGATGTTTTACAAAAATAAAAGCGCAGCGCAACTTTCGCAACTAATTTTTCTTTGGTTTTAAAGCGCAACGCAATTTTTGCTTCAAAAATGCAACAAAGCGCAATGTGTGAAGAAGCACAATTTTCAGTAGAGTCATTTTATCCGTATTAAAGATACTTAAACTGAGCGTGATAAGCGGCAGTGATCACTGATTGCAACGATTATTAGTCAAACTGTAGATGGGTTTTGTGAAGCTGGTAAGCAGAACGAAATAAACATTTAAGGTGCAAAAAATAATCGCGTTGCTGCTTCATCACGCTTCTATAAAAGTATTCCTCAAAGTAAATTTTCTACATATAAGGGGAAATTCAGCACAAACAACTAACAAATGCGATTTAATTTACTTCACCGCGTCACACACAAATTCATAATACAACGCCGAAGAAATATTGTTGAAACTTCCGAGAAAAAGGCATCGCAAGCGAATTCAATGAATCTCATTCCTGATTGGCTGAAATCTGCTACTAGAGAATAATCTGCTACTAGAGAATAAAGCTACCTTTCGTGCACGTTTCACCACTTGAGCATTGAGCAACTTGCGCTTATATCGGACAAAGCGCAGCGCTATGAAAGATCTCAATTTTTTTACAGTTTGCAGCGCAATAAAGCGCAAGCTCTTATATTTTATTTAGTTCGCAACGCAAGAAAAGCGCAAGCTGTTAAATTTGTTTCATTTTGCAACGCAATAAAGCGCAAGAAGCATTTATTTTAATTGAAGCGCAGCGCAAGCTGCGCAGTTGCCAAAAATTATTTAACTTGCGCTTTGCGCTTCAAAATGCGAAATGCCCACCTCTGCATATGTGTGCTTACCTGTCTACTTTTATTTTGGTACATGTATTGCGTGGATAATATTTGTTAAATGCTACATCCACATTCCACATAAATTATGCACAGCTGCAAGCAAGTATTACTAGCACTAGGTAATAAATTAGACCAGCTAAAACCAACTTGATAATTATTTTAATTCTTAAAAAAATTACAAACTACAAAGATAGACTACCCTGCTACCGGTACTGCATATGCGCAAATGCATGATTTTCATCAAAAAAGTTGTTTTTTTGCCTACAACTTTTTTTTTGGTCAGTTCAGAATGAAAGCTCCTCTTGGAGCAGATAGAAAAGTGCTAGTTCTGCATCTTTTGAGCCCAAAACCAGCTTCCTAGCTTGCTCAACTACCTTATAAGATAGGGCCAAAGGTTGCCAGATGATTCGCCACATGGAAGATTCGCCACAAAGAAAATTCGCCACACTAGGGAAGTTGGGGTCGGGCGGTTGGCGTCGAGGGGGTTGGGTCGGGGGATCGGGGTTGGGTCGGGGGATTGGGGTCAGGGGGGTTGGGGTCGGGGAGCTGAATTCTTCGACCCAACCCCCCCGACCTCCACTCCCCCGACTCCAACCCAACCCCACGACCCCAACCCCACGACCCTAACCCCCCGACCCCAACCCCCCTACTCCAACCCAACCTCCCGGCCCAACCCCCTGACCTCAACCCCAACCCCCCCAGCCTTCCCGACCCCAACCTATCACCGCTGTGTGGCGAATCTTCCACATCGGCACTGTTGCAAACGTTTGTCCGACGCTTACGCTCACATTCTCGGTCACATTTGTATGTCTCACCCGCTGTGTGGCAAATCTTCTTTGTGGCGAATCTTCCATGTGGCGAATCCTCTAGCAACCAGGCCAAATTGGCAATTTTTTTGTTTACTGTTAAAACACCTCACAAGACACACTTTACAACCAGAAATTTGAGAGTTCCTTTTTCCTTTTTTTTGGAAATTGTGTCGAAACAATCGATACGTCTGATTGCGTTACTATCACGAATCACGTGATTAATAAGCACCAATAGAAAGCTTGTAGGCAGAAATTCAGTAAAATGAGCGGAGCAAAGAGCAAAATGCAGCAGAAACTCGCCAGGTTGAATTAGACGGAAGTTTTGTGGATAGGCTTTTAGCTTTTTACAATCGTTTAAGAAAAGCAAGAAATCAGCCACTTTTGTATTACGGTAGCCTAAATGTACCCGTAATTAAGCGGGATAAAATTGTGATTTGTGAGCTCTTGGCTATTCTGGTTAAAAACACGAACGTACAATTAACATGAGATTTTATTTTCAGTAAGCTCTTTTGCACTAGTAGCCTATAGGTTGAAGAGATCTGCCGTTTTTTCTGAAAAGGTAACAACTACAATTGTTATGTTCTTGAGATAATCGAGGTTTCGTGTTTTTCACAATTGATTGTCAATTCTTAATTCAATTGATTCTCAATTCACAAAATCTTGATTGTCAATTTTTTTTAGGACGTTATGAGAAACCATGAGAAATCTCTTTTGTCATTTTAAGATATCATGAAAAGATATGATAATTACAATGGTTGTTATTACCAGCAAAAAAATTTTTCGCAAAAACATAGCGAAAAATTGTTTGCAAAAACATAGCAAAAAAATTATTTGCGTGTAGTTATTACCCCTTAGTAATTACGAAAGTAAATAAGGTATGAGTTTGATTTTTCCACAAATGATGAAACCAGTGGTGTATTCTCAGGGTGTTCAAGGTGTTCAGTGAACACCCTGACATTTCCAAAAAAATACTTTTTTCTAACTTTTTATGTTCTTTTTTTATTTTTTGTAATTTTTGCTGTAAGCTTTTTCGTTCAGAAAGTAAATTTTACTACTTTCCCCTTCAAAATAATTTAATAGTTGTAATTTTTTGCGATTACCATAAAAATTGATTTTTTTTAGGCTGACGTCAACCAGGGTGTTCACCCAACCCGGGTGAACATCTTGACTATAATAAACAATTAAAAACATTGAAAAAAGAAAAAAGCGATCAGCAGCATCCTAATGCACAGGTTTCCGTCACTCAAGGTGTTCACTTTCAAAAGTGAACACCTTAAGTGACGTCATGTTATCATGTAGCTTCTTTGTGTGGTTGAAGCATGGGGATTGCTGAAGTTTGGCAATTGCCACTGGTTTTACGAGGCTAGTCTGCTAGGTTAATTCTGCTTGGCTTTGAAAGTGAGAGGATGAAATTGAAATCTTGCTAGGCAGTAGACGTTGTGCTTATGAGCTAAAATCTAAAGAGAAAAGCAAAAAAGTGTAGAACTGGCACCGGTAAAGGAATTGAAGCTAGGCCAAAATAAAAAATATAGGAAGTTTCAACCGGTATTTTGCCGTTAGCAGTAAGATACTGATTAGGTATATACTGATTGGATACTGGTAGTGCCGTTAGTAGGCCTAGTAAGATACTAAACCGGGTGTTGAAATGGATGCAAGTCTATCAATAGTCATGCGTATGATGTATACACACACCGGTTAACCTACAAACCTAAATTTTTTGGCCAATCAGTGTTTTGGCATTATTGGCAAAGTAAACACTGCCCAGTGCCAAAAATATACGGAGCTTATTTGAATTAAGCCGGGTTAGGTTTCGGGGTTAAGGTTAGGCCCTAACTCCAACTAATAATTCACTAGCGGTCCTTGTGCTTGTCATATGGTTCAGTTCAATTTTTATTTTTGCCAAGCAACGCAATACAGTCGCTTGGCAAGGAGGGAGCAAAAAGACACAATGGTCATCGAGTCAGCTGCCACCCCACCAAGAACAGCAAAGCAGTGACAGTTCACGATAAAAACAAAATAGAAAAAAAAAGTGAAAACACCTAAACAAATCAAACCACACGTTTATGTACAAAAAAACAAACCTAGTACCGGTATACTGTAGTCAGAGAGCATTCATGATAATACCAGTATATATATGCTGTATAGTGCCGGTGATGTAAATTGTGATAGAAATTACTGTAGTCAATTACGATGTGATACTGTCGTCATAAAAGATGTGAAGAGAGAGTGATTTAAGCATGATACTGGATGGAGAGTAATTTAAGCATGATTCATACATCTGCCTGTTATAACAGTATAAGGTGCAGCTTGATTCAAGCAAGCTCCAAATATAGTTGGTAAGAGTTACCGGTATCGTGGTAGTCAGCAAAACATGGCCTATACAGCTATAGCATAGGACCTAACCTAGTCAGCTTTAATATCATTTTTATAGGCAACCAGAGTACTGGTACAGTTGATTGAGTGGTTTCTTCATTTTTATCCTCCAGTTCTACAGTTATTAGCCTAGATACGATCATGAAACTAAGCAAATTGGAAACCTTATCCTGTGTCACTTGGTGTGGCAAATGGCAATAGTAGGCTAGTATGATTCAAGATACTTGAAGCTATAAATTCTTCACTTGTGGCAAACAATATTTTCATGTAAGCAATGATAGTTGATACCGGTACTTATTATTTTTTCTTTTAAGGCATTGGCTATTTTGCCGCATGTAGCCTGTTGCAAAAAAAAAAGGAAAACACTACCCCTTCGCAGTAGCCTGTTGCTCCTATATATATAGCCGCATGTAGCCTGTTGCAAAAAAAAAGGAAAAAACTACCCCTTCGCAGGAGCTTGTTGCTCCTATATATATAGCCGCATGTAGCCTGTTGCAAAAAAAAAAGGAAAACACTACACCTTCGCAGTAGAATAAAATTCTGTTCTGTTCTGCATGTGGCAGGGGATAACGTCTAGTATCAGCCCCCAGGTTCTGGGTTTGTTTCGTTTGGTTAGGGTTAAATTTAGTTGGGGTTCGGTTCAGTTACAACTGCAACCCTAACTCCCTAACCCGAATCTAATCCTAACCAAACCTAACCCTAACCAAACCCGGGGGCTAATACTAGACGTTACCCTGTGATAAGATAGACCTATGATCAAAGGATAAAACAAAATTGTAAAAACTTTCTGAATCCAAAGCCTGAATCCTAAATGCTAACCCCAATTCCAAACCCTAATAGCCTAAAGAATTGGAAGTGGCTATTTTTATGGGCCGTAACATTTGTCTTTTTGGTTTATTTTATTACTTGGTGACGCTCTTGTACAATTGGGAAGAGCGCGAGGGATAATAAAAGAAACAAAGAGCTTATTTGTACCGGCCCATAGAAATAGTCCTTGCCAAAAAAATTACTTGCAAAAAAATCAAAGAAAAGAATATACCTTATATGCCAAAATAACAACTGAATAATTAAGCTTCTTCAATGGCCTTAGCTATACCTTTGGCAAAATCTTCTTCGTTCTCAAGCTTAGGGTTTTCAATGACAGTGACATTTTGAATTTTATACGGTTTTAGTTTAGAATTGCTATTGTCGAAGTAGTTGGTTTTGGCATGTGTTGAATGTTTCGTTTAATGTTATTTGCCACAGTGCCGGGTAATTATTTTACAGCAATATTTATGCAACCCAAGATTTAAAACCTGATAGTAAAATTGAAATAAATGTATAGCAATATTCAAACACATATGTAAGCAGTGATGGGATTAAACTTTTTTCTCAGTCGGTTCCATAACCAAAGTTATATTTTCAGCCGGTTCTGTTTCAACTAATGGCAAAAGTATAAGCAGTAATGCTGGCTGGTTCACTGATCTAGTAAAATTTTGTGAGACGATTATATAGAACCAGTTGAATTCCATCATGGTATGTAAGTCTGAGTTGCAACAATGCTTAGTCTTGCTTTGTATCATTTTCAAATTTTTTATATCTGCTTGTTACAAAGTTTGTCACTATTGTGCTTCTCTTGCACCATTTTTAATGTCTTCCTCTGTATTTCTTGTTGCATTGACGCTTTTGACGGTGTGGAATAACTGTTTAAGGCACTGCTACTACTAACTTGATTTGTCGTTAATTGCAGAATGCTATTTTAATAAAGTATTTTACATGTATGTGTTCCTGATTCGGAAAATGAAAACTTTAAATTTTTGATAGTTAGAAAATACTTTTTTGAATCGTTCATTTGATGAAAAACAAGAAATTGCCAAAAAAGTGAAGTGCTATGAAAAACCTTGCTAATGTTTGCACATAGTGGAACAAAAGCAGTTACACACAAATTTTCTTGCTCTCAAGTTTGATGAGATACTTTGGCCCACAGATTTTGATCTATGCGATTCGGAATAAAGGTTTCTTTGCAATGGCAGAAGAAGTCTAAGAAGCGTATATATATACTGATGCATTTTATACTTTGGATGTGTTCTGTGAGAGTGAATGCAGCTCTAGATACCGGTAGTCAAAGGTTGGAAAAAGATTTGTGGTTGCAATGAGAAAATATAGAAGTTTTTACAACTTTAATCCATGCAACTTGTTTTTTAAGCAGCACAAGAGTTGCCTTTTAAAAGACATGATAAATCACCATCATCCTTCAATGGAATTATTTATATTGAGCTTCTTGAATACTGGTACACAAAAAAATATGATACAGTTTTAAATACTCATCTTCAAGCAGCTACAGCATTTATAGAAACTTGTATCAGCTTAAATAATTTCATTAAAGCGTTGCAGATCTCATGCTGGATGCAGTTGCAAAAAAAATTCAAGAATTTGAACTTGTGGCTATCATTTAAGATGAGACTCAATTGCAGTTGCATAGAAGATATGTGCTGTGACACTAAATATTACTACAAAATCTCAGCTTTCCTCAGTTGTCAGTCTCGCGATAAAGTCACTAAGTCACTGCAGACTATAAGCCTGCCATATTACTGCGAGGCCTGGTGACCGCGCCATGCTAATTATCTTGAAAGAATTTTCTTTCATGCAACATCTGGTCATGATGTTGATCCGAAATACTGTCTTTGTTGATTTTACTGATTACTCCGCGGCTTTTTTTGCAATCGAAGTGATGAATGACTTTTAACTGCAAGCACAAGTAAACCTTTGAATGATTGATTATCAACTTGCTTTTCTTACACTGGTCATAAGAGTCATGGTCAAACCCAGCGGGCTTTAAGGCTGGTGTACACGACCAGCTGCTGAGCTTAACGTTAGTTTGTTTTATTAAAGCTGACTCACAACAGTTGAATTCACCTGAAGTCAGCTTTAATAAAACAAACTAACGTTAAGCTCAACTCAGCTGGTCGTGCAAACCAGCCTTTATGCTCCAAAGACAGACGCTGTATATCCACTCGGACATCTCATCGGTAATTTTGAAATAAATCAAGGGCTGTTGAATTTTAAATATCTAGTTGATATACTAATGTGTTGTGCATTGTTTATAATTGTACTACTCCAACCATTGAATGACGAACTTTTCAAATTGAAAAACGATTTTTTTAGTACAAAACGATTTGTGGTTACTGTTTAATATATGAAGAGGAGCCGATGTAAGTCTATATATATGAAATATAACAGGGTAAGTGGTAGGCCTTGAAGACTTACTAAATAAACGCTGTAAAAACCAATTGTACGACTAGTTTCGCGGTTTGACCGCTCATCAGGTAGACTCAGGTTTTGAACCCAGGACCTTGTGATTGAGAGCGTTACCTCTCCAACCACTCGGCCACCGAGCTTACAGCGTTTTCAATGCTATTTTCAGCTATACATACTCAAGCCCCTGTAACTCTTCAAGTCTTCAAGGCCTACCATTTACCCTGTTATATTTCATATATATAGACTTACATCGGCTCCTCTTCATTCATTACTAGTAAAATCAGGCCTGCCATTGCCGATACATGCCAACTAGGCTAACTGCTCAATGCTAAGCCTGCAGTTACAGGGGCTTGAGTATGTATAGCTGAAAATTGCATTGAAAACGCTGTAAGCTCGGTGGCCGAGTGGTTGGAGAGGTAACGCTCTCAATCACAAGGTCCTGGGTTCAAAACCTGAGTCTACCTGATGAGCGGTCAAACCGCGAAACTAGTCGTAGAATTGGTTTTTACAGCGTTTATTTAGTAAGTCTTCAAGGCCTACCATTTACCCTGTTATATTTCATATATATAGACTTACATCGGCTCCTCTTCATTCATTAGTAGTAAAATCAGGCCTGCCATTGCCGATACATGCCAACTAGGCTAACTGCTCAATGCTAAGCCTGCAGTTACAGGGGCTTGAGTATGTATAGCTGAAAATTGCATTGAAAACGCTGTAAGCTCGGTGGCCGAGTGGTTGGAGAGGTAACGCTCTCAATCACAAGGTCCTGGGTTCAAAACCTGAGTCTACCTGATGAGCGGTCAAACCGCGAAACTAGTCGTAGAATTGGTTTTTACAGCGTTTATTTAGTAAAGTCTTCAAGGCCTACCATTTACCCTGTTTAATATATATTTCCTTTCACCCATATTAATGGCATAAAAATCAAATGTGGTTACTAGTTGCCCCACAATTTGCAGTTGTATCCCCATATTATAAATTTTCATTAGTGATAGGCGATGGGGCAACCAGCATTGCAGCGACAAACGGGGGGTCTGGGGGGCGAAACCCCCCAGGGTATAATAGATATTTTTAAAAAGTGAACACCCAGTCAAAAAGGTCACTGTACGGAAACATCAATTTTTGAGTCGAAAACTGTAAAAAAAACATTTTTGAAAAATTTGTAGTAATTATCTTTTGAGAAAAAACGGCAGAGATGTTAATTGTGAGACTGAAAAGATCCACAATGAATAACAAGGAGGTACCAGTAAGTATCGAAAATTACCTATTCGGTATGGTTAGGCTACGTCCCACGTCAGTGGTAATGCTGTGATGCAGAGAAAGCATCCTACACAGCTTAATTCTTTTGAACCACATTTTCTTCTAATATAGGCTACCTGTATATAGTTGACAAAAATGAAAATTTTTAGAAAATACATCCACGTGATGCACAGAAAAAGCTGCAGTTCGGCTTTTCTTCTTGTCGATATGTTACTCGCAGAGCCGAGCCCCCAGTCGCCACAGATTTTTAGGGTTTTTACATGAAAAACACTCATTTTAGCGTAGTTTTTTGTCGAAAAAGAACACACGGGTACCCCCGAGTGGTCTTAATTCGCCTGTGCTGGCGTTGGTAGTAGACTTACGTTGTTGCGTTAGTATCTTTGTTTGTAGGTAAGTGGTAACTAAAAATATTTCGGGGGGGAATTGCCCCCTTTCCTCCCTCGCTACGCTTCTGTGCTTACTGCATAAGTACTGGTATCCTAGCTGAAATATGTCATTCAGCTAACTCACAGCACAGCTTTATATTAAGCCTTTAGTAGCCTCTGATGGTCCACAAAAAATCGGACCATACGTATTAGACCATTAAAAATGGAAGTAATCTCTTCCAATACTGCTCAGATATGCAAAGTACATTACGCTGTAAATACAGTTTCCATTAGTAGCTTTTGCAACCATGAACATTGACATAACGGCACTTCCTTTAATGGTGTTAACATCTGTCCATGCTTAATTCGTGGCAAAAAGTACTTCATGATGTGATTGTGAATCTGGTATAGATGGGTAGATTTTAGAACAATTGCCATAATACTGAAATTTGATAGTGTATGGTATTACACCCAGCTTTAATCATTGATAGTATAACATCACATTTTATGCAGTACTTTTACAACAGTGAACAACATAATTGTCTCCACTTCTATACAGCCCACATTAGTAAGCATCTGCAAATTTAGAAAGAAAATAAATACTGCTTATTGCAATACATGACATTTAAAAAAAGAAAAGAAAAACTGAAAAAACTTTTCTGGAGTTCAATGCATAATAGCTTAACCTAAAATTGTGATCTACGCAGGTTTAAATTTATCTGCAGTAGAACATTCTTATGCTTTACGTTAACAAGATATCTACATGAAACTTTAGCCTGCATTTTAATTAATGTACTTAAGTCAATAATAAACACTCAAGACACGAAAAAAATTAAAAATTACTTTTTTTTTACAGTTCAAAACTGCATAACAGTAACTACATACGACTTGAATCCGTTCAGCACACCACTGAGCCACTGCTGCGAAAAATTTTAGAAACTGGCATTTGTGCTTGTCATATTTTACCACCTAGTACTTGTCCGCAAATCTGCAATAACAATTCTTATGCTTTACGTTAACATGACACATACATGAAACTTCAGCTTGCGTTTTCATTACTTCACATTATGTCAACATTAAACACTCAAAGACAAGAAAAAACTGAAAATCACCGGTTCCACTACAGAAACTGTATAACACTTACTACATTCCGGTATGACTTGAATTCATTAAGCACACCAATGAGCCACTGGTAACCGTTGCAGAAATTGCAGTAAATCATTGGCGCTTATCGTATTTTACAACCTAGTGCTTGTCTGCGATAGCACATTCCTATGCTTTACGTTTACATAATATCCTACATTCATAAAACTTCAGCTTGCATTTTCATTACTTCACATATCGGATATGTCAATAATAAACACTCAAGACATGGAAAAAATTAAAAATCACTGGTTATACCATAGTCCGTATATAAGTAGTCTGGAAACTTGCGTAAAAAAGGTCTTGTTTTTACCGCCATCTAGTGGCAGTGGCCTAGCCAACTTACTAAAGTACTGGATTTACTGCATGCGCTATTGACAGCGAGCTGCTGTAGAATCAGATGCTGACATACAGTAGATTGACAGTAGAACTGAAAAAAAGATATGGGACAGCATGGAACTATTTATAAGACCGTATTGGACCAAATTGAGCCGAATGAGACCGTAAGGAACCAAAGGGAAACCACATGGAATAATTTATGAGACCAAATCGTACCACATGAAACCATTTACAAGACCGTATGGGACCGAATGTAACCACATGGAAACATGTGTTAGACCTATGAAACTATTCATAAGTTTTTAGGACAAATGGGTCCTGGACAATTGGGCAGCAGAAAAATGGGTCCCAGGCAAATGGGTCCCAGACAAATAGGTCTCGGACAAATGGGCTCCAGGACGAATGGGTATCGGAAAAATTGATCCGGGACGATTGGGTCCCGGATAATTAGGCACCAGGATAAACTGGTCCCAGACAAATGGGTTCCGGACAAATGAGCACCACGACAAATGGATTCCGGACAATTGGGTCAGGGATCGGACACGTAGGTCCTGCACAAATGGAGGCAGGGTCAAACCAGAAAGTGGCGCCACTTGAGTGTGAAGTGGAGCCACTTGAGAAAGTGAATTTGGAGTAAATGGACACTTGGGGCAAATGGACATTTGAGGGAAATGGGCACCGGAGCATATGGGCACCGGAGTAAATGGGCACCGAAGTATAAATGGGGACTTGGGGCAAATTGGCACTTGGAAAAAGGAATATTTGGGGAAATGAGTATTAGAGAAAAATGTATATTTGGGGGAGCCGGGCACCGGGGAAATTGACACTGATGCAAATGAGCTCCAAGGCAAATGGACATTTGGGGAAAGGGGTACCCTAAGTGCCCTTATATTCCTGTGCCCATTTCCCCTCAAATGTTTGCAAATAGGCACAAGGGAAAAATGGACATTTGGGAGAAAGGGGTACCTCAAGTGCCCTAAAGGGGTATCCCAAGTGCCTTGGGCCCATTATCTCAAAATGTTCACAAATGGGCACCAAGGCTGGGCACTTGGGACAAATGTACATTTGGGGGAAGGGGTACCCCAATTAAGTGCCCTAAAAAGGTACTCCAAGTACGTGCCCTATGCCCATTTTTACAAATGTTAACAAATGAGCGCTGGGGTAAATCGATACTTGGGGCAAATGGACATTTGGGGGAAAGGAGTACCCCAAGTGCTCTAGCCCATTACCCCTAAATGTTTGGAAATGGGCACTGGAGCAAATGGGCCCTTGGGGAAAATGGACATTTGGGGAAGGAGTACCCCAAGTGTCCTGTGCCCACCCCCTAATTTTTTTAGATAAGCATTTGGGGCCCCAAGTGCCCATTTTGCCCTAGAGTCTATTTGGGAAAAATAGGCACAATTAAGATGCTTAGGGCACCTCTTTCCCCCAAAAGTCCTCTTTTTCCCAAAACCTCAAGTGCCAATTTTCCCCTCTGCACATTTGCAAAAATTTTGGGAAAATGGGCACAGAGCATTTGGGGTGCCCCTTTAGGCCACTTATGGTACCCCCTTCCATCAAATACCCATTTGCCCCACTGTCCATTTGCAAACATTTGGGGGAAAGGGGCACAGGGCACTTGTGGTACCCCGTTAGGGCACCTAAGGTACCCCTTTCCCCCAAAAGTTCAAGTTGCCCATTTGCCATGTGCAAACATTTGGGAAAATGAACACAGGGCTTTTGGGGTACCCTTTAGGGAACTTGGGGTAGCCTACTCCTTTCCCCCAAATGCCCATTTCTCCAGGTGCCCATTCGCCCCAACTATTAATTTTTTCCAACAGCCAATTTGCCCCAAGTCCCCATTTATTTCAATGCTCATTTGCCCCGAGTACTTTTTTGCCATTTGCCTATGTGCCCCTGTTCCCATTTCCCTCAAGTGTCCGTTTACTCTAAATTCTCCATATCTCCAAATGCCCATTTGCCATAGTGCCCATCATTTCCCCAAATCCCCACTTGCCCCGGTGCCCATTTGCTCCAAGTGCCCAATTCTCCGGGACCCAAATGTCTGGGACCCATACTGTCTAATTCGGTCCCATGCAGTCTTAAAAACGGTTTCTTGCGATTCTATTCAGCGTAATGCGGTCTTATATAAACGGTTCCTGGCGGTACCACATGGTCTTATGAGTGGTTCCATGTGGTATCCTTTGGTCCCATAGTTCTCATGCGGCCTTACGAATAGTTCTATTCGGTCCAATGCGGTTTTTGGTTCTACCGCAGTGTGTACGCTGCCGTTATTAATGCAATGCAACCACATAGATTTTGAGTGCACCAACTCAGTGTAAGCCACCGCCACTACACGGCGGTAAAAACAAGACCTTTATGGCGTTTTTGAATTTAGTTTCCAGACTAGTTATATACGGACTATGGTTATACTACAGAAACTACATAACACTGACTACATATGACTTGAATCCGTTAAGCACATCACTGAGCCATTGCTGCTAAACATGGCAGAATTGTAGTAATAATTTTGGCATCGTCATCTAAATGTAAAAATTTTGCAATCTGATAAGGGTAACAATTCTGCTCAGGTAATGAACTAGCTCACATAATCAACAAACTGCGTAGAACAAAAATTACCAGCTCTGGATAGTCTAATTGCGTAAACAACAACAAACTGAATACTGTTTTGGCACTTCCACCAATTTTAAACATTCCAGATATTGTAGCTACCATAGACTGTATGATTATGTTTGTACAATAACAACAATGCTATAAACTTTTTTCTCAACTCCTTCAGTTTTATTCACTATTGCATTTTCAAAAACTTTGCAGTTGGCAAAACTCTTAGTGCTTGAACAAGTAAGCTATAGAATGGTTACTCCAAGATGGTGAACTAGTGGAACTATGTGAGCTTTTTTCTCAGCAAAAATTTTATAGCAAGTCAGCCACATATATAAAGGAATATGACTGGGCAGGTAGGGTATTACCAGTAAGTGGTAGTGAGGGGTGACTCTGTATGCATTCATCCAGTCTATTGAGTTACCGGTGCCGGTACTCTTTCAAACTTGTATGCCAATTTTTATGCGCGGCATTCTCAAAATTCCGGGCCCCCTAAAAATTCCGGGCTCGGTACCATTGGTACCCCTGAACCCCCCTCTCAACGGCCCTACCAATTTGCTCATACTGCCCAAACAAAAAAAAATATTTTTCTACCGGCCGTTAGCTCAGTTGCCCAGCCAACACGCCATCGGTGCGGTGCGAGGTCTTGGGTTCAAATCCCGGGTCGGTCAAATCGGCTCAGTGTCGCCAACGGCTCGCCACCGCTACGACGTTTCTTCGGAGCCGTGTAGCCCAGGCGCTAAGCCGCGGCGATAGGCCCCGCAACTCGTTACACGCTTCGGCGTAATACCGCGAGTATAATGAAGATTTATTTGATTAATTACGTTGTTCTCATGTCCAGTCGGTAGTTGATGCCTGCTGAAAAGTTAGTTGCAACTCTAATGGTGAAAAAAATGTTACGTACACATATATTTTCTTGCAGTATGCTGTTACGTGTTACAGGCTGGTAGTATGTAAATGATGAGTAAAAAACGCATTGAAGGATTTCTATTTCAACCTTGCACTTACACAGCAGATGAATGTGATTATGGTGATAATGATGTTTCACACGATTATGATGAGAAAGATGATTTATACCGGTATATATGATTTTCAACTCAGTCACATTGAGAGCTTGAATTGGTACTCTTGTGGTACTGTTACAGAGTGTGTTTGTTTGCTGCAAATGCAATCCAGCTCTTTGCTTAAAATTGAAGGAAATCTCTATCGTGACAACTGTTGCAAGTTTTAAAAAACTCTGCTTGGATCAAGAAGAACCGGTATTGGAAATAAATAATAGGCGAAGGTGTTTCTGTGAAGTATTGCATGAATGTTATACAGTTTTTTTGTGCTCGTGCATTTTTTAGTATATGATGCTATTAAATATATAGTACTCTACCTCAATCATGTATAAGAAGTATTATTGCGACTTGGTGACTTGTTAGCCACGAAATAATAAACAGCATGAACACATAAAATAGCAGTGCTGAAAATGAGGAAGCATGCAGCGACAACACAACAGGTTAAAACGTGCGATGCGATAGTAAAAACACAGCATGTTTTATGTCTTTCTGTAGCTTTGGCTCTTTTTCTTGCAAGGCGCCCTTGACTTAATTAATTTACCGAATGCATAGTTGAAGCAATGAGAACATTAGTGACTGTACTGTAGCCGCTAAAGTTGAAGATTGTGGGCTCTGCATCACTTTTTCACAGATATTTTAGTGTGAAATTTGTTAGTTCACTCCTTAGACCTCAATTCTCGAACGTTACAGTCTGGTAGGAAGTGATCACTGCAGACTTTTTGAGTAAACGGTTAATGGGAGATTTTTGACTTCAGTTTAGCAAGCTAAGCTTTCAGCAATGGTAGCTGATGAAAATGAATTCCTTCCATTTCTTGCAATTTGGAGCGGTACAACCATGGAGAATTTTAACTAGAAAGTTAATGTTATGCAATGGCTTAGACTATCGGTTTTTTATACCTCAAAATTCGAGCTCGCTATGAAAAAACAATGTGGATAAATTTTAAAAGCTGCAAAATATCAGCAGTTGCTCTAAAGCAGAAAGCCTAACAGGTTGACTGCTCTAAGCTTAATGAAATTACTGGTTTACTACTAGACTAGACTACTGGAAAAAGTTGTAGTTCTGTGCAAACTACGGCAACACAGTTTCCGACATGTATTTGCAACTGACAGACTGATGCAGTCCTAGAAACATTGCTATGCACTGACGCAGCCAAGTAACCGCTGGAAATGTGTATCGGTATCATGTCAAGATAAAGCTTTGCGCAATCCCTGTCATTATCATGTTGAATGTCAAGCAGGAAAGCTGTGGATAATCAGTGTCAGTTACCGGTACTTAATCACAGCATTGCCTCCAATAAACATTAAAAAACCAGCAAAAATTGCAAAGCCTAACGGGAAGACCGGTGCTGTCTTTTAACACTCAACTGGTTCTCAGCCTAGTTAGGAAATGAACCACTGTGCATGCCTAGTTAAAAATCGAACCACCTTACATACTACTGGTAATTTCCCTCAGCTGTTCACCACTTGGCCTAGATACCAGCACCAATAGTTATTTTCTTACTTCACCGGTCATCTAATAAACTTTCGGAACCGATCATTAACATATTATTGTATGAAAATTATTTCACTACTTAGTTTATTGCATTTCCATCGCTTTTACGATTCAACCAACGAAGGTGAACTAGACTACCGCAGCAGCTGCGTATTGAAACGCATCTCGATCAAATCCCAAAGATACGTCATAAAAACGATAGCCAATCAAAATCGAGCTGTAGATTTTCAAATTTTTTTCGTTTTTTACGGATTTCTACCAAACTAGACAGCGTTGAAAATTCGTTTTTTTTTTCAAAGAGTTCAGAATATTTTTGTTGGTTTTTTAATAAATGATTTTTCTAGATCATACCCTGCCTTTCAGGCTTACACTTGTAAGTAAGGCCGTTTACTTGCTGAGCTTAAATCAAAATGCCTGCGTCGTTTTTACGTCACATCCGCTGAAATTGTTGCTGCAAACTGGTTAAATGCGTATTTACTCCATTCGCTCGGCACTGGTGGTTTGTTAATGCGATTTCAATTTTTAGCGTTGCAAGTCACATGTTTGGTTGCATAGTCTAAGCATAGACTCTCCATCCATAGACTGGAAACTCGCAAGGATACCTTTTTTCGTCACGCCTCGTTGATTCTGGGTCCATTCGCATGCGATAATTGTCTGTAGTCAGTCGTCAGTGGGCTAAACGATAGAAGTTAAAACATGCAATGAGACTAAAGCTGTAGCCTAAAGATTTAGGTTTGAATACATGTTTGAAATGCTAATATGAAGCCTTAATGTAACTATAGGACAGTAATATAGTAGGCTATATGCATTAAGACCATAAAATAGTTGGTAGCCTAGGTATCGGAGTTTTCCAATTATTATACTCCACCAGTTGATATACCATGGTATAATTTTCAGTTATTATACCATGGTATATTAACCAGGATCAAACTTTTGTGGTGACCAACACCTTGTCAAATATAGCAGCAGTAGTTTTGCCAAATGCATATCGACTGAAATCTTGGGAAAAGTTAGGCAAGCACTTTCTCTTTGCATCAATTGTGTATCGTATTTCTTCCAGTAAAGTTCAATATCCTTAAAAATCCTTGTCAGAACCATAGGGCAGGTACCGGTAGTCGACTGCCATGTCCAGTTATAAATTATGGTACCGGGATATTAACCTGGATCAAACTTTTTCTCAATTTCGTGATTTTCCGGTTATTGTACCTTGTATAATAAGTGGAAAACTCCGGTATTTGAATTGCCTAGGCCTACTGTAAGTGACGACAAGAAGCTAGTCAGGCTGCCAGTAACATTTAATAGGCTATTTTAACAGTCACTTTTTATAGTAATTTTATAGTAATGGCTCCATGCAATTGTGCTGTTCCGGGATGTTTCACCAGTTACAAAAAAGGAGAAAAGGTTTATTTGAAGCAAATTAAGAGTTTAACATTTTTGAAAAAAGACTCACAAGAATATAAGCATCAAGAATTACTTCAACAGTTTATATTGCGATATCGAGATGGGAAAAGTAAAGAAGACGCGATATTAGCACAAATCCATCGTGGACAGTGTGGTATATGTGATAAACATTTCACAACTGCAGACTTTGATATACGTAAGTTTTAGTCATCTTTAAATTACATATACATATATATAATATAAAGTGTACTATATACAGTACATTTTTCATATTTTTCATAGAAGTAGCAGCTTCCTTCCTATTGGCAAGCATCCATTCCATTAAAAAGTCCAGTTTCTCTGCTGCAGTTTTTCAGAGCTTGAAGCTTGCTTAACTATGGTTTAAAGTTGGTTAAGAAGTGGCATTCAAGCATGGTAATATTGTTATGATCAGAGATGAAATAAAGCTACAAGAAATAGCATAAACATCCTACACACACCAAATACGCAAGTGTTTTTCAACACTAATTTCGTTTGTTGCTTTACGACAGGGATGGGCAACTGGCAGGCTAAAAAAGCTACTTAGAGAAATGGCAATTGGCAATATAATTTGGCTCACTGAAAAGCACAACTAAAGTTTTTTACCCACATCCTACATTGCAATCAAGCTGCCCTTCTCTGCTTTACACCAATTTGCTGACTCTGCAGTTTGCATGCTCAGATCTTAATGAATTGTCTAATACGTTTACTTTTTTTAACAGTTGCAAATGGGAAGAGGATTCTTAAAGCTGGAGCAATTCCAACTCTTAACCTACCATCAAAATCAATTGAAAAAAAAACTACTCCTCAAAGACGACAGATTGTTAAATATCCTCTACCCTCACCAATTGTTCATCGAAACTTCGACAGTCTTTGCACTGTAGTAAAAAATCGCCTCATGGGGAAAATCAACAGCTGCTGCAACTTTTCTCTGTTTGAAGACAAGGTATAAACTATCGCAATATTTTTATATATTGTTGTAGTTTTAGCCTAATTTATGCCAATTGCTGCAGCATCTCCTGATGTGTGCTGTAAAAAAATATTAGAGTTTTTGGGTAATCTAAAATTTCTTGTTAGAGGGCGAGAGAGAGAATTTGTTTAGTGTTATGTTCTTTTTCACATTGAACAGCTGTAAAAAATACAATGCTGAGAAGTTAGCATACCCATCTCAAATGAAAATTGACATTGTTGCCTATATGTATTTCAGATAATTGCTCGGTACAACACCGATGTTTCCTCTGAGTTTGAACTAGTAATTTTTTCGAATTTCGACCTCAAACTATATCATCATGGATTATTGTGTTCAGTTCCAAGTCTCAAAGATATGGACATACAGAAAACTCCGGTGTCTGACTTGCTTCACAAGATCTCACAACTACACGTGTGTGCAGGTACTGGTAATGCAGCCATTTTTCATTTTGACAACATAAAATAGTCGGTGTGTCTACACTGTGTGGACAATTTGTTTTTATTCTTTGGTTTTTGTTGATGTAGAAATGCATTGCAGAATTCCTTTTACTTTAGGCTTTAAATTTGAAACGAAAAATGCATCTGCTCATGTGATTTCCTTTCGAAGCAATGATACTGCTACTTTGCTACACAAGCAGATATATCGATCCCCTGCATGTCCAGTTGTTGTGGAAAGCTCCAACGTAGAGACATGCACTCACTGTAAGGCATTGATCAACAAAGAAAAAAATTTGCAACGCAGCAAAGAAAGTTACGCCAAAAAAACCCAGAATCTATCTTTGATCAAGTATTCCACAAATGCTTGTAAAAGCAGGCTATTGCTTACTGTCAAAGAACAAAACCAAGAGTAAGTAATTTAGTGTAATACAAGGGCATATATAATAATATACCGGTATATGGAATAACACTGGTCTTAAATTTTGATTTGCTTGGTGCCTTGTAGTGTTTGTCTTTGACTGCGCGTATTTTTGTTTAATATACTATTTTCTAGAATTGCTGAAATAAAATCCAAATTATCGCAAATTGCAGATTTAGTAAATTTAGACTCGGAAACTGCAAAAGATGTTCATAAATTAATGGAAAACAATTCGGACTCGTTTTACCAAAAATTTTACTCGGAACAACTAAAAATGCAAAAACAGCACAAAAACGGCAGGCGTTTTCATCCTGATATTATAAGGTGGGTGACATTTTTTATTTATAATTCGTAAAATAGATCGAGCTGTTAAGTTTCCCAACATGGTGATTTTTTACTACAGAGCAAAGTCTGCTGGAATTTTCATTCAAATGATTGGTGAGAGTAAGGAATATGTAACAATTTCTCGTCTTTGAGGCGTAGTTATTTTATTGATATTGATGGTAGGTAAAGAGTTAGAATTGCTTCAACTTTAAGCATCCTCTTCCCATTGCAACTAGTAAAAGCAGTGCATATGAAACATCTCATCTGAGAATGCACAACAAAATGTGTCATTATGCATTTTTATATTGTTTCAGATTTGCTTTAAACTTGGCAATGAAATGTCCAAGCTGCTATGATGACTTACAGAAGGTTTTATTTTTACCTTCACGACGTACTTTGAGAGATTATCGGTAAGATGCAATTTGATTGGTTTGTTTTATGTTGGCATTGTATTGGTTTCTTGGTCATACGAATCTGCACTCTGCACTACAGTCGCACGAGTCATTACTATTATTTGTTGTGTGCTTCTTTAGTTGTTGATATCTGTTGTTTGTAAGCATATCATCACTATATCGCAATCTCGTGTCGGTTAGATATAGATCGCCAGTCAGATTAATTGCTTTGAAATGTGGAGCCATATGTTTTGTAGTTTATAAGTATTACGAGGCCGTCGAAATTTTATAAGTTGTAACCAATCTTTAAGTTTTCATGACTTCCATTTCATTAAGTGTGATTTTTAGAAAGCTAAGAAGGGTATATTTTTAGTAATGCGGAGACGCCCGGTGTTGGTTGGACATCACAAACCACGGAGTTCGTTCGAAATTATGTGCAAGGTAGCGGGGAGAAAGAAAAATGTGTTTTTTTGACTGTTGATGAGATGTCCGGTAGGTAAACTTTGTTATACTGGTACCGTATTGTTTGTTTTAAATTACTAACTGTAATGTTATTTTTAATAGTTAAACAAGACTTGGCGTATAATGCCACCACTGGTGCCCTTGTTGGGTTCACCGATCTTGGCCATCGGCATAATCCTAAAGCCGAAACACTTGCGACTCATGCTCTCACTGTGTATGCCAAGTCTTTTTCTGGAAGGCCCGATCTAAAGCACCCTCTCGCGTATTTTGCGTCAACTGCAATGACTGGACCCCAGTTGGCGTCTATTATGTGGGAATGTGTTGCATTGTTGGAACACCACGGTTTACAGGTATAACTGCCCTTATAGTTAATATACCGCTATGTAATTAGAATAAACCGTCATGGTCATGTAAGACTTTCCTTTTCGTAAGATTGATTTCACCACTGATCAGTTCTAGTTGTTGTGACAATATACTGCCTTTCACAAAAGTTTAAATTGCTTCCATGTTTTCATTGTGTATTACTAGGTATTTGCAATTGTTGCTGATAGTCTCGCTGCAAATAGAAGCATGTTTAAGTGCATGAGTGCAGATGATGATCTTCCGTATCAGACGACAAACCTGTTTGCTTCGAATGAAGAGCGAAAAATATTTCTTATTCCTGACCCACCGCACCTTTTGAAGACAACTCGGAATTGCATATTTGCGAGCCGCGGAAAAAAGGACAAACCATCTCGGCTCATCCATTGTAACGGAAAGTTTATTATGTGGGAGCAATTTTTATCGGTGGAGTCGAAAAATGTAAGAGTGTTTCTGCTTTTCGACATTGAAATCAGATTTTTCTTTTTTATTGGAAACGTTTGTAATCAATTTCTTCATGTTTATCCTCCTGTCGTAAGAAAGCGATGGAGGCGCTATGCATAAGACGAAGCCACACTTACCTAGACGTTGCCGTTTTTTCCAAGTTTTCCGGTTGAAGAATGTTTCTTGCTTCTTCAATTTTTGCGGTTAAGAAACCACCAAGCAGAGATAACCATCGTGGAGCATTTTACCCAAGAACACGGCAACGTAACTTGGGTGAGAGTTGAACACACAACCTTGCAATCATGATCGTCGTAAAAACGACACCCCGATCCACTGCGCCATGCTGTTGACAAAGGCTAGTTGATCTTCATAGCTGTTCTAAACTGCAGCCTACTTTAATATCTTGCATGTATTTTTGCTGGCGTTTTGGTGTTAAAGTCAATCATTTGCTTTGCAGTGGGGTGAGCTGGCTTGCAACCGTTTGACTGCGAGACACGTGCGCTTGACCAGTCACTCCAAAATGAGTGTGAAGTCGGCGGCGCAAACTCTTTCTGCTTCTGTAGCTCGCGCAATGAGAGATAAGGATCGTTTTTCTCGATACGAGCTTGAGCGGATGGAAGAAACAGCTAAATTTGTTGAGATGATGGACACTTGGTTCGATTGCATGAACACTCGTCCTGGATGCGGAAAAGCCAATGTCAGAATGTATAAGTTAGTACAAGTAACATAAGAGTTTCATGCGCTTTTGATAACTCTTCAGCTGCATTTACTAACCGCGCGGCAGACGACAAGCGACAGGTGATAGAAAAATAACGAACATTGATCGGCCCTGCGGAAGGGCCAATCAACGGCGAACGCCCGTTATTTTTTTTTTATCTCCTGTCGCTTGTCGCGCAGTCAATAAACGCATCTTAGGTTTTCATACGCTTAAGTCTCATTTTCACGTGAGAATTTACGCCCTAAAGCATATCTATAATCTTTGCCAAAAATTACTCACTATATGAGTAAGCTAGAATCGCCACGTATAATTACAGCTTGGAATGACTATTGTTTAATGTTCATCGTATATGTTTGTTGCAGTGATGTGAACGACCATCGCCTCCATTGGCTTGAAAATGTTTTCGTTCCACATCTGGAACAATGAAGGAAGAAGAACACTGAAAAGTTTGGAGCAAGTGCGCTTGAGAAGTCCTTTCTGTCCAAACAAACTTTTCAAGGATTGTGCAATGCTACAAAAGGGATGGTATCTTTTGTATGTTGCCTGATCAAGCTCAACTTCTCTTGCGTTGCCACTAGAAGAATTTCGCAAGATTCTTTGGAATCATACTTCGGCTGTCAAAGAGCGTTTGGGAGAAGACATGAAAATCCTAGCATCCATCAATTTGGCTACCGCAACAACGCCATTGTGCTTAAGCGCCAACTCCATTATACTGTGTCGAGCGCACGCCCACTCAAAAAACGACGGGTTATGCATTCATAGCCTGATCTCTACGTAATTTGAATCATTTGTAGAAGAAATGATTTTTAATAAATATTCACATAACGGTAGCAGAAGATTTGTCATAGCAAAACCGCAATGCAACAGTTAAAGAGGCTACAAATTCTAGCTTTGCATTGTAGCTTATAAAATTTTAAAAAATCGTACTTTTTGAATCCCGAAAACGTTTTAGTTAAGAGTATTTCAGCTTTTTCGAGCCCGTGAAAGAGATTTCGTCTAATTCCACAAACCACCATCATGAATTTTCTTTAATGGTTTGCTTTAAAGTCCATTGTTGCCACACTAATGCTCCGATAGCCGATTCAACAGCGTCTGCTTTTGGAGCTGTAGACTCGGGGTTCGATTCCGGGTCGGGTCAAGCCAATGACTTTAAAATTGGTATTTACAGCTTCCCTGCTTGACGTTCAGCATTATAGGGTTAGCGTGGAGAACAAACCGGCAAGATTTCTTTTTGTGTCGTTGAGAAAGGCACTTAACGGGATTCTCCCATCTTTAGGTGGTAGACAGGTGGCTGGTAACTCCTAAGCGAGCTTGTATAGCACCTCCGTCGCTTTGTCGCAAAGGAGGATAAATATATGACGAAATAAATAATGAAAAGTTTGTTCATCTACGGTTACGCTGACACTCGGCCAGTTCTTTGATCTTAGATGTGGTATGTTAAATAAAATAATTAACTCGTCGACATGCTTTAAAATTACGCATTTTGTTCCGATGATGACGTCAATATAGAGAAAAATATGTTTTTTTCAATGGTCAATATCGTCAAAACCACGCGGCGAAAAAACATCGAATTAAGACCAAAATTTTACTCTCACGAACTTTTGCATTTTAAGTGAAAAATACTGTAATTTAAGACTTCGTAGCCCCTTTAAGAACAAATGCAATAAATTAAATTGAGAACCAAACAAGAAATTAATAACAAATCAACTGCTTTTTTTAGAGACTTTCGAAGTGGCAAAGCATTCTTCTCAGTTAACTTTTCGTTTATAATTTTAGCTGCAAACCGGTGTCCTCTAATCTTCTAAAACATCCCAGTGATAGCTTCCATACAATGCATTACATCACGACTTAGAGTGGATTCTCCAGCGAGTTCTTTAATTAACTTGATCACGTCGGGCTCGCAGCAACATCCCTTCAATTTAGATAGTTGTATATTTCTCGTAGTTTCGGGTGTGCAATTTCTGAATTTTTTTTCGAGAAATATCAGTATATTTTGTAGTGGTTCTGCAATATCATATAGCGCTGACTGAGTGTTTTTTACTGCGCAATGCTGGAGAAATGCCTTTGCTTCCGGAGACAGTGCTTTACGTGATACCTTTCTGACAATAAATCCTCCTATGTGTTTGACAATTTTGATATCATCTTGACTTATTTCGGCTTTTTCCACTTCGTCGTTTGTGGCTTTTTTTTCTTTGCAAATCATCGGAATAGCGTCAAAGCATTTGAGAATTTCGGTTATTTTCAGAATACACTCTTGAGCTAAACGCTTGCCTTCCTTCACGAAGGTCTTCATTAATTTAGCATGATCCCGAATGGAACAATACTCTACAAAACAAAAAGTCTTTATGGTATTTCAAAAGTTTTGTTACATTAAACTTGGTATGCTGCGTAGCAATGCCATGGCGACGAGAGGTAGTTTTAACTGCATATACATGGACCACAAAAAGCCACAAAAGAAAGCAATGTGAAGCATATAGGCTACGGTATAGACTTACCTCCATAAATGTTGGTCATAAGATTTATTCCCCTAGGTGTCGCAGGTGAAGAAACTTCTGTCAATCCACTCTCGATTGCTAGCTGACATCCCCTTTCAATAACAAAATTTCCAGGCAATAAGCTAACGGAAATCTAAAATTAAAAAACGATAAATTTAGATTTCATGACCCAACAACGTACGGTAACTATGGACTACACAGAAGGCCTACTTTATAAACTTGAGAAAAATCGACTAGGCTATAATGGTGGTACCGGTAGGTAGTTAGTGGTTAGTGCTACCTATGGTGCTACCATTGCTACTTCAAGGAGTCATAATAGCCTATTTTCAACATAGCCGCACCTATGGTGTAATTGGATGATGCAAGCCAACGTGTGAACTTCCATGCTAGTAGCCTACTAGCCGTACTCTACTCTTCCAGCATGTCATAGCGTTAATAGGCTTCCCTTTCTTGCGCTGTCTAAATCTCAGGCTACATGAATTTTTTTTTCAACGGTGCGAAAATACCAGACACTAAACTAAAACTAACCCTACACTTCAATAATAATGATTAACGCTCAAAAATGCTCGTAGAATACCAAATTATGCTAACTCCATAGTAATTAATTTGACTAGAAGTCTCTTGCCTCGATTTCAAATTCCCAATCCGAGTTTGAGATTAGCTCTTCAAGATTAATATCTTCCATTACTGTAGGTAGGCTAATCAGTTGGTTAGCTTCAAAATAATGGGATAATCTCGAACTGCCTGTCCAATAAATTCTTATTCTATTAATTTTGAAATAAAACTGCTTCTAAAAATGATATACACTGTCATTATATTTGATATTACTAGCATTAAGTTTTGTTGTTAACGCTAAAAAGCACAATTTTGCATTAGTTGCATGAGGCAATTGAGTCACCTGACCCAGAACCACTTGACCGTGAGCAAAAAAGACTCCGTCTGGGAGCATTCTTTTTCTCTTTTATTGAGAGCGCCTTTTTCTCTCGCGAGTTGTTTCCAGTCTATGAATGAAGAGTCTATGGTCTAAGAAAAGCATGTTGGGAAGTGTGGGGGGAGGTGTCCAAAAGTGTGTTGGGGTGTGGGGGAGATGTGGACAGAGTTGTGAGGGCAAGGGGTGTGGGGAAGTGCAGGAGGAGATGAGGGGAGAGGTATGGGGCTGTGGGGGAAGATTGAGGTGTGGGGAAGTGTGTTGGGGTGTGGCCTGTGGGGGAGGTAAAGAGAAATATGGGGAAGTGTGGGAGAGCTGCGGGGAGACATGAGGGAAGGTGTGGTAGGTGTGGAGAGAGGTGAGAAGAAAAGTGTGGGGGAAGGTCTGGGGAAGTGTGTTGGTGTGTGGGGAGGTGAGAGGCTGGTGGAAAATGTCGGGAGAGGTGTGGGTGTGTGGCAAAGATGTGGAAAGTGTGTTAGGTGTGGGGGGTAGGGGAGATGTGGGGACGTGGAGGGAGGTGTGGGAAAAGTGTTAGGGTTAGGGTCGGGGGAGTTAAAAAAAAGGTGGAGATCGGGAGGTTGAGTTGGGGGGTCGGGAGGTTGAGGTTGGGATCGGGGGGTTAGGGTCAGTGGAGTTGTGATTGGGGTTTTGGGGTCAGGGTAGTGTGGGTCAGGGAGGTTGAGGTCGGGTATTTGGGGTCAGGGGGGTGGGGTCGGAAAAGTTGGGGTCTGGGGAGTTGGGGTCGGGGAATGGGGTCGGGGAGTTGGGGTTAGGGAAGTTGGGGTCGGGGAGTTGGAGTCAGGGGAGTTGGGGTCAGGGGTGGAGTTGGGGTCAGAGAGTTGGAATCAGGGGAGTTGAGGTCGGGGAGTTGGGGTCCCGGATCATGACATCACCCTTTTCCCCACACTTCCTCGCACCCCCAGAGTGTCCCACACTTCTTCCTACACTTCCCCGCTCTTCCCACCTCCTTTCACATTGCCCCCACCTCAACACTCTTAGACACCTTTCCCCACACCCCAAACACATTTCCCACACCCCAGACACACTTCCGCACATCTACCCCCATCCCCCACACCACTCCATACTTTCCCACACTCGACGCCGCACTTCCCCTACACCCCATCACACTTCCCACACCTCTCCCCATACCCCAAACACACTTCTCCACACCTCCCCCCACATTTCTCCACACCCCCAACACATATTCTCATACCTTTCTTTACCTCCCCCACACCCCTACACATTTGCCCACTCCTTCCATATTTTCCCCATACTTGGCACAACTTCCGCAACTACCAAAAATTTCCCCACCATCCATTCTCCCCCAAATTCTCTATACTTCCCCATGTTCCCCCTCCTACCATTCTTCCCCATTAGTGCTATTACGCCTATTAGCTCTATCAGTCGTTTGCGGACTGCAAACGCCAGCTCTTCTATTTCAAAACAAAGCTGCATGTAAACAAGTAGTTGCAGCGAATTGAAAAGTGAATGGAATTGGCCTACGTCACAAAGCGCTTTATACCAGACCATGCGAATGGTCTTAGTGGTTACTCAGGCCTTTGCTTGCATTTCCAGAACAATCTAAGTGTAGTTAATATTAAGTAAATTAATAGAGCCGATGTAAGCCTAAAAAGAACATTTAAAGGGATATTAAGGTGGGTCTTGAAAGACTTACTAACTGAACGCTGCAAGGACCAATTCTACAACTAGTTTCGCGGTTTTAACGCTCGGCTGGTAGACTCAGGTTTGTGATTAAGAGCCAAGCTCACTGACCACTAGGTCATCAGGCTTACATTGTTTTGTGTGCAAATGAAATCAAAGAAACTTGTAGAGGAATGCAAGTTAATAGGATGTAAAGAACGTAAGGCAGTGGCTCTGTTGCCACTACTAGCCTCATACTTCGAAGAAGATAGTAAACAAGTTCAGAGAAGTTTTGAGGTGATTTTATTCATATAGTGGTACTTAAATGAAGATTTTCGGCTTTGCATTCATCAGCTAAACTCAAATCAGTAAAATTGAACAAACAGATTTGTCTTCTTTCGATCGTAGGTGCAAGAATGGTGCGCAAAAGTGTAGGGGTGTGGAGATATATCGCTCGTTTGGTGAAACGCTAAAGTTTTTTGCAATTGTTACGTTATTAAAGAAGCTCGAATAGTAAATTAAGGCTATCAACTTAAAATTACACTGCTACCTCTATACTGCCTTACACGATTAGGAGAAAAATATATTGTTGAACTGCATATGCTGCATACGTGATCTGGGTTGCCCAAAAGTTGTGTATAAAACTTTTTTTGAAAGGCTTTAGTTTTGTTTTTATGAGATCTGTTGCAGGCAATAGCATGGCGCTAATGTTCCTGTATTTGTCTTGCCTCGATCTATGCATAGAAGCTGTAGCAATTAACCAAATCAAATCTTTATTATTGTTACCTTATGTGCACTCGCGGTATTACGCCAAAGCGTTAAACGAGTTGTGGGGCCAGTCTCTGCGGCTTAACGCCTAGGCAACACAGCTGCGAAGTCCGAAGAGCAGTCGCCACTGCAACCGATTTCACTGGCCCAAGGAACGAACCCCAGGCCTACTGCACTTGTAGAGATGTGGTTATCACTGAGTTAACCCGTCAATAGCTGTAGCATTAATGCTGTTACATTAATTGCTCGGAAATCTTTTGTAAAGATGTCTTATGCTGGGTGCACAGTCGCTGTGGTGTAGTAGCATAAACCCTTTGAACCCGGACTTGAGTGTATACGCTGTACTGAGTTATATTCTTTTTTTTAGGACGCTACAGTTTTGCTGCAATCAAAAGCTGACACCGGTCTTCCTCCAACCCAAGTTTTGGCAATAATCGGTAAGAGTGTTTTGACTAAAAAATTTACAGTGCAGAAAATGTTTGCGTTTTAATCGTGAAGATATTACAGTGGATGTGTTTCTGGAAAACCTCCTTAAACGCAAATGAATATTAAGTAGTAGCTACTTTGTATTTTTGGAAAGTTACATTTAAACCTAAAATAACTAGTGTTTGTGTAATTTGTGCAAGGTTGTCGCACTTTCTGAAATTTCTGATCGTTATATGTTTGTCTCAGATGGCGATGCCGGTGAAAGTGCGTCACGTAACAAGGTGATTGTTGAGTATAAAGTCGTTCTTACATCAAGCAATTACTTTGAAGTACTTTCCGCCGTGTTTGTCTTGTACCATGTCTTTTTGTCATTTGGAATCCGTTTATATTTCCTGCAGAAGTACAATTGCGGTAATTTCAAAATCCCAACTTCGCTGATGGCATTTTAACTGTTTTGTTAATGCAAGGTTTCGATAACTCAAGTTGTGTTTTTGTTGAGAGCCTCAAATTCCGTGGCATTTTGCATACACTGCATGAGCATATCCTTGTGAAAAAGAAAAACAATGATCTCAAATTGGGAAACGTTAAGGTGCTTTTTGGTGGGAGACCACATGCAGTCATCCAAACATGTGATGGCATATATATGCCGGATATGGCACTCTGTATTGTTTCCATGCCATCTTCAGATATAGATTTTTCTGCTTTGAGATGCATAGATATGGCTGATTTTTTTGTTTAGAAATTTTAAATGGGTTCATTGTGAAGCAGTGTCGACTTTTATGTATTAAGCATGCTGTCTGAACTACTTAATTAAGCATTATGTTGTATATATTTGACATCGGTATATAATAAATATATAATATAGAAGTAAATAACTGAGTACCACTATACATTCAGATAAAATATTATTGCTGAAACTCAACTTGGTTTGCACCATGATGATCTTGATGTTAAATGAAACAGGACTTTGGCTTTTATGTTTGATCTGATTATGCTATTGCAGTACCTATGTGATATTGATGGTTTGCTCTTACGTTGTTGCTGAGTGCACTTTGACAGTTGATAGACCTACCAGTCACCACATTGATTATTGAATTACATGAATTTTTTTTAAATTTGTTGTTTTTTAGATGCAGAGCCATTGTTGCAAGCATCGTGGTAGAAATTGTGATGATCCCAGTATTTTAACTTTTTTTGCGTCACACTATATGTCTTGAATAAAACTGAATTCCTTTGCGATGTTTTTTTTTTTTTTCAAATTAACAGCTTACTCGTCGTCCCAAAAGTACGGTTTCAACGTTTAAAACCGTACAAGCATTTACGAAAAATAAACGTAAAAAACGTTACGGTATGAATACGTAAAACATTTACGCCTGATCCGTGCTTTTGCTACCAGGAAAACTACAGTAAAATTATTTACGTTAAAACGGTAAAAGCATTTACCGAGAATAAACGTAAAATATACTCATGTTTAAAATCGTAAAACAATTTACAAAGAATCAACGTAAAAAATAGTTACGGTATGATTACGTAAAACGTTTACGCTTGGTTCCGTACTTTTGCTGCCAGGAAAAACATAGTAAATTTTTTTGACAGTGTAGTAGTAGATTGTGATAACATAACAAATTCATTATACATTTTTTGGTCTCTATTCTTCGTAAAATGAAAAGTTAAAAATTAAAAACTTTACACTAAACAAGGTTTATTATTTCTTGCTTAAGTAATAAATATATGTGATTAAGATATTGAATAGCCTACTATTTATGTACTGAGCCGGCCCACCCAAAACTTCGTTTTCTTCATATGGCCCGCCATTTGACCATGTATAATGGCATAGAACATAATAGTCTGTATATTTATGGAGACAAAAGAGTGTTCTACATCTTTTAACTAATTTGTCACTGCTTAAAATTCTGATTGATATGAATGTTCAGTGCCTTGCCCATTTCGCTATGAAATAAAATCAAATATTATCATTACCTTACATCGGTTACCAGCAGTGCTACGCAACAACTTTATTCGCCAGGGTTATTAAATAAACGGATCGTTTTTCGACTGAAATGGTTTCTGTCTATTTTCTCTATTTATTGTAAAATGTGATTTTGGTGAGCACTTCTTGCATAGGCCTACACATGGCAATATTTGTTCTCAAACTTCGAGCTCGAGAAGTTGTCACAAAGATCCACATACGACCCAGGTGAAAAAAGTCGTTTATGGCATTCACTCTTGTTATTGGTTGATTGCTGTATTCGCTAATCGTTCTCATTCTTGTTTACTGATCTTCCACATGAACTGATAAACCGCTAAGAAGTCCCGCATAAAATGTGTCTTAAAATAAGCGAGATGAGATAGTTAAAAGTAAAACGCTACAGCAAAATCACATACTTTTTCCAACAAATCACAAGAAAAAACAAAGCATAAAAAGAATTGCAGAGCTAGTTTATGAACTTCTGGTTTAGAAATGCGATTTTTAAGAGTAATGTTATTGAAAATAATGAAAAGCTAGGGTGGATCCAGGGTAGATGTCGGGGATGCATCCCCCTTCACCAGCCATTTTCAAAAATAGTTTTGTTGAATACAATTTTTTCATAATTTCGAACCTCATTGATGACAATAATCCTTAGGCGTATAGGCTACACCTTAAAGGTCAAGTGCCACGAAAAATGTCAAATACTTTTTTATCATTTTTTTTGCCTAGTGCATAGGCTAACGAAGAATTTCTCAAAATTTTATCAAAATGTACCGGTATTAAGGGAGATTTCGGACTCCAAACCTCTTCTTCGCAAATCCGGTTTAAGTAACCGGAAAATGAAAATGACGTAACAGTTGAACTAGCCGGAATGGAATGAAGAGTGAATTGTAAAATGTGAACCAGTCGAACGAAACAAATTATTTCTGGCAATGCAAGACCTTGGCAGTTAAAAAGCGCTGAAAAATAACTTAATGTTTGCTTTCACTGAGACTTTAGCTGTAAAACCAGTTGCATTCGCTTGTACTTAAGTGTTGCTGGTCTATGGTTAAGATAAAAAAAAAAAAACAGTAAAGTGTTTTGTCCAGGTACAGTGGTTGCATGCAAGAACCAGGGCCGGTGCTAGGAACTGCGGGGCCCAATTAGAAATCTAATCGCGCGGCCCCTCTTTTCATAATAAAATGGATAGATGCTTGCGTCTCATGAAAAAAACATGCAAATGAACCAAAAAACTAGACATTTAATACCTGCTAAAAAAACAAATCTAAGAGCCGGCGCCAGAGCAGTCGTCTTAGGGGGACCAAGCCTTTATCAAGAGGGGTCAAACATTTAATCAATTCTGTAAACTACAAAAAAAGCTTTCACGCCACAATCTTCTTTATCAACGAGAACTTTGCAGCGAGCTGACATTGATTTGAACTTTACGATACCGTTTCTGTGCAAGTGTTATATATCACAGTTATCTCAGTTGTTTTACGAGTTCGAAGACAAAAGAAAAGCTGTGGAACACGCTTATAGTTGCTTGTTGTGTTGTTAACAAACGCAATTTCCATATTTGATATTCTTAATTCGAACGAAGCGCAAAACAGTTCCGGCAAAGCTGTTTTAACAATACATAAAATGTTTAAAATTATGCTTAAAAGCCGCTGTCTTCAAAAAAGTAAGATTGTCGATTGGAGGTTAGGGTGGGGGGCAAGCTTGCTGTATGTGGGGACCAGGCCATTCTTTTGCGCCGACTCTGCTTTTATTGATTACTGTACTTTGAACATCAAGAAAGCCGGCCGATTAGTTAAATAATTTTAAATTTCAGACAGGCATTATTTTATGTCATAAAATATCTTTGTATTGCCTGTAGTGACTGCACTCACTGCACACCCTTTTTCGATAAAAAAAGTGTGCTAAAATGAGTGTTTTTTTTATATGAAAACCGTAAAAATCCGTTGGCGGCTGGGGGTTTCACTCCCAGACCCCCGGTTGTGGCCCCTCTTTGCCAAATCCTGGGTGCACCACTGTCTGAGGGAGTGAAGTGAAGACCCTTTTTTTGCTCTTCATCGATATTGCACGCTCTTGTTTTAAAGAACTGAAAAGAAATGGATGCTTGATGTGGCGCATCTAAATTAAGGGTAAAAAATATTGGCGCATGGAATCAAAAGGTTGGCCACTCCTGTTTTATGGTAATATCTTGAAAATTATGCCACAACGCAATATGTTGCGAATACATTTTTCTGAATTTGGAGCTCCTTCAAATAAGCCTAAATATGCCAACAAACAATAAACAAAAACTACCGGAAAGATTTTTCAAAATGCATTAAAATTGTACTTGTACGAAAATTTTAATAAATTTCCGAGAACGCATGGCCCTGGATTTCCTAAAAATAGTTTTGTCCATAAATTGCTTCAAATGAACTCGACCTGATGTTGCCACTGTGCTATTGACTTTGTTACCATAAATCTTGAAGGTTTCTCACGGCTTTTGCTTTTATTAAACAAAGTATACTTTACAATTTAACTTAAGTGTCAATTGCTTTGGTGGAGAGCGTGCATCCTTAAACAGACACTAAAAAGCTGCAACTGAATTTAACATGAAACCCCCCTAAAACTACCTCCAGGCGTTTACTTGTGAACAGCAAACCCACGTGACCAAACAACTGCTTGGCTTTTTTCTTTACCAAAGCTTGGTTTCAGAGCCGGATTTAGAGAATGAGAGGCCTTAGGCTTAGGTTGTGTTGATATCAGGTAGGCCGCTAGTGATCATAGGTCGCTGATCAGACTTATCTGGAAGGTGGCCATGGTTGATCTCGAAAACAAAAAGGTCGCTCCGTAATCGCATCGAGCCCTTTTGCTTGTGACGAGGTCCCTCGTTTCTCCGAGGCCTTAGGCTTAATTCAGCCTGATTTGTCTAATGGTAAATCCGACCCGGCTTGGTTTGACCAGCTACCGAGTTGCCAATTTTTTCTATTTAGCCTAACCCTGATTTAAAAGAAAATAGAAATGATTCATAGATATTATGCACCGGTTCAACTTTTGGCACTTTCACCTATTTTGTATCTCACAGTACAGAAAGGGACTCCCACTAGCGCGGGGCTCCTTAAGGTGCGGGGCCCAATTTGGTCTAATCGGTCAAATCGGCCTAAAACCGGCCCTGGCAAGAACAAGCTGATAAGATAGCTATGCAGATATTTTTACAAGTTACTGGTAATTGGGCTATGCTAATGAGTGTGAAAAGCAAGTTACGTGAGTTAAGCTGTTAAATATTTTATCTAGTCAATCACCTTAATATTAGCAGTCAGACTCTGCCTATTCTATCACATGGTGACTTGTCTCAAGTTTTGTACCGGTAGCTAAGCTGCACTACTGCATTGTAGCAGTTTAAGCTTCTTGGTAGTAAGAATGCTGTGAAATTGTATGCAAGTACATACAGACAGGTTAATTTCGAGATTAGGCCAAGAGTAATTTGCTTTAAGTATTCATCCGGAAGTTTATGAGACCTGGGCTAGTGTAGTCTACAGCCATACAATTTTCGTTCTGCTCTTGTTTACTTTTAACAGGTAAAACCCTAGGTAAGAAATCAACCAAAGCTGATTTATTATATAATACAATTTTTTGAAGGTTTTGGTTATGGACTTTTTACTGAATTCGAATTTTGTATTTTCCAGCCATACGAGTGTGCAGAACAATCAGTGGTCGGCACTGCTAGTACCTTCTATTTGAATATAGTACTGGTATCTATCTGTCTATTCGAAGTGTAATCATTATCGTAGTTAATAGATTATGAATCTGCTCCAAGAGCTACAAGTTCAGACTGTCTTGCACAAAACTAGTAACAGATTCCAATCGTAGCATCTGGTGTGACTCTGGATTTTGTGGCATTATAGCGCGTCTTTATTCTAACTCCAACGACCACTCTATAAATCCTTTATTGCTGATGCTTCACTCATTAGTCACGTCGAATATATCACGTCGAATATAATATTCCTCGGATAGTAACAGCGTTGAATCAAAATGAATAATGCTCGAACAATAATAACTTCAAGATGAAATTAAATGAATTCTCAAATAACAATCACTTCGACTAAAATCATATGAATATCAATCTTTCATCACACTCTCACTTATATCAAAATCCGATCTGTATGGCCTTGTGTTGGTAATTTGAATGAATCAGTAGCTATGCCCCACTAGCACCAAAATCCCATGTAACTATAAAATGATTCATAATCAAAAATATGAGAATTAAACCAGAAAACTGCACCGTGGCCATACAGGTCTAGTTAACAGTTTGCACGCATTAGATCGGAATATGTGTCTGAGCCATCGCCCGTTGTGTAATAGTCAAGTTCGCGCTCGTCTGTTCCATTGTTCAGTCTACGTCACTTCGCAGGCTTGCAGACGTTTGTTCTGCAATTTTCGCACCTGCAATGTCCACACGCCATAGCATCTCATAAAATGTGTGGAAATTCCTTTGGAAGTGTATAATCTTCTCGAGAAAAGTGTTGATGTTTCAACATGTGGTGTCTTCAAACGGCACTGTTCAAAATGCAAGCCTCTTACTGATTTGGTTAAAAACAAAATACAAAAATTGACAAAATTGAGGCACAATTTGTTGGTTTAACATCTGCTACTGCGCAATTGGAGTCTCATTTTGCAACAAATGGAACCAAAAATTTCGTTGACTCTGGTAGTAACTGAAAAGAACAAAAACTTAACCTGGAGTTGGTCCAAATTGAAAGAAACCTAAATGATCATGTGAATAAATTTACAAAAAAATTATTCACCAGTGAAACATTATCTTTTGCTGAAACCCACTGATGCTCCTTCTAGAGACTATGCTGAAGAAACATGGAGAGATGTAAAAACTTGCTGTAACAAGAACCGAACCAGAGATTTGTAATCTATCAATGTCAACTGATGATCGCATGTGCAATCGTTGCACTTTTGACATCTGCGCGCATGATTGCGAGAAACTGCTTGGCACCTTGTAAAGTGTGCTTTGCTGCTTCGATTTTTTTGCATAGCTTGCTCATAATGTCAGTTAAAATTGCAGCTATGCAGTGCAGCAGTGACTTGAAATGAAGCCGACAATTTAGTTCGTAAATGTAAGAAGTACTGTGCTGTGTATTCATACATAGCAGAGATGTAAACACACAGTGTAAATTACAGTGTATGTATCGTATATCATATATTATTCTTATTTGTATGATTAAACAGAAACATAGGAATCATAGGTTAAACAGAAACATAGTTTTGAGGTATCAAAATAAATTTCGATTTATTATCCAAAATTTGGAGTGTCACGACATATTTTGGTATCTTTTCCTTTCTTATTTCGTAATGTTACTCAATGCTAAATATGGCTTTTGCAAAGGTTGTGATCAGTATCTGTTTAAGTTGTTTCTCAATTCCCCACAAATTTTTTGGCTACACGACGCCTCAGGTACCGTGATCGAAAAATGTACCAGTAGTAACACAACTAAGAGAAGTTGCGCTACTTGTTTTCACTAGCTACCATATACAATTTATTCATGGGTTGTGCGCTAACGCTAGTCATTTCCAAAAAAGTGCGCGCTAGCCAAAGTTTCTGCGCACACAGACTACAAAAAATTAGAGGGAACATTGATCATCAGTAAAGTTTTATACCTGCCAGTCATAGGTGGAGGAACCGGGGGGCAGAGGGTGCCCAGGTCCATCCACTTTTGGGGGGGAGGGTCTGGGGAGCCTTAATTTACGCCCATATTTCTTCAATAAAAGTGAATGCATTCGCAACTTAGTGATGCCAAAACTACGAGACCCAAATTTATTCTCTGCTTTGATTTCAATTTCTTCTCCAATACGTTTGTCACTTTTCACCCTTATCCCTATCCAAGCTGGGCCCGGCACGATCCGTTTCACACAGTCCCACGCAACGGCAACAACCGTTTTCGAATACTACCGTAATAACTAGGGCCCGCTAAAGTCAATGAGGTCAAACATTTTTTACGACTTTATTACATGATCAAACATGTACTAACGTTCGTTTCAGGCCTTCAGGAGTCTGTTTTGGTAGATTTTATAAGTCAAAATAAAGTCAAAATTTTGTATAAAGTTAAAACTGGTCAAAATTCTCTTCATCACAAATTTCCTAACCCTAACCCTTACAAAAATGAAAAAAACGTAGATTTTTTGTATTTTTTTGTATTTTTGAGCTGCTATTAAAATTTTATGCGCAGTTTTGTTTGATTATTCCGAAATAGTAAGTTGAAATAGTAAAAATGCGTGCTGTAATTGAGAAGGAAATAGCACTTATTATGCATGAAATGTTTGTAAATTGCGGATTATAAACCATTTTTGATTAAAAAAGTGCAACAAGACATAAGTAATTAGGCAAAAGCGGTTAGGTCAAAATTTTGCTAAAAGAAAGTCAAAAATATGTTTTTTTAGGTCAAAAAAATGTCCCTTGTAATAACTAAGATCTGCAATGTGAAGAAAAGTCACAGACGCACTGTGACGTAACAAACGAAGAAGCACAAATCCGCATTTTTTTAACTTCTCAATCACTTAATCTTGTTCTTTAATATGCTACATCTGAGCTTAGCCCGTTTATAACACCAATTTACAAATAAAATGAAAAAGATAACATCGTTTTTTTTTTGCGAATGGTCCTGATCAGTCAAGTTCAGAAACTCCATTTAAGCAGCCGATAATAAAGCAACGGGTAGATAATCAATGACGAAACTGGCCACGCTAGTGATCTTAAATAGTAAAAGTGTACCGGTGATGCAGTCTTCGAGGATGTCTTTGGCCTCAAGGACGTCCTCGAGGACAGGTTTGCGAAGTCCTTGGCCTTGGCCTCGGCTCTTCTAGGCCTTGGATTTTGCGCCGTCCTCGGCTCGAGGTCTCGATATTTTTAAAAATTACAATAGACATCGGTAAGATTGCGCGGCGAAGAAATACAAGTGGACAAAACATGACGAGAAAATCTTAAAGTGAGACTGTGTGAAACAAAATTTTGACGAATTTAAAATTTTGTTTCTCAACGGAGATTGTGAGCAACAAAGCTTCCAGTAAAAAACTCAATCTCTGATATAATTGGCTTCTCAGCGGGAGATCCGTGAAGCTCAAAAAAAACTTGGGTAAAATAATGGGAGAGAGCTACTTTACGCTTTTCTTCAAAATTTCAATTAAGTGTTGTTTATTTACTTTATAAATTGCTTAAAAGGTGAGATGTAAAGCAGTCTGAAGAAAAGAATGTCGCGCCGGCGATGTTCTTTGATGTTTATATCTTTGTTGGAGGTATTAATGGCAGCGGCATATTTTTTTTCCTTTCCTGTTTCTCGATGCTCTGAATTTTTCGTTTAGGGCACTTGCATGTGGACTGAGCTTGAGATATACCATGGCAGCACGATAAGCTTTTTATCATGGGAAGTCATTCTGGCTAGGCTTAGGGCAGGAGCGGATTAAGAGATCGCGGGGCCCGGGGCGAATTAAGAGATCGCGGGGCCCGGGGCAGATAAGAGTGAAGAATTTTCCACCCAAAATCAAGTGAAGAGCAAAAACAAAAGGTCACACGCCCTTAGATGTTCAACTTTCCGCCTAAAATCAAGTGAAGAGCAAAAAAAAGGTCATCACGTCCCAAATGTCCAATTTTCCACCCGAAATCAAGTGAAGAGCAAAAAAAAAGGCCATCACGTCCAAGCGCGGGGCCCGCGGGCAACTGCCCAGTTTGCCCACTGCTTGATCCGGCCCTAGCTCAGGGCAATTGTTTTACAGTATGTACATATTATAGAACAGATATACTAGAGTACAGGACTCAGGCCTACAGTAAAGACTTCAAACTCAGAATGACAAACTTGAACATAATGCTTTCTTTAGATTCAATTTATTTATTCCACCAAGTGGCAACATATTCACGAATTATTGCAGCTGCAGGTGTTCAATCAGAACCACTTGGTGAAAAGACAGCGAAAAGACCATATAGTCATCTAGTCTGCTGCCGCCTCTTGAAAATTATAACTTTCTCGTAAAACGTGAGTTATAACTGTAGGGCCAGTGAAGAATAGCAACAAGTAACTTTATGCTTGATTCCCGGGATTAGTTTTAGTCTTGTGGCGAGTTTCATCTCGGGCATCTTATACCGAATTATGCTTGATTCCCGGGGTTAGTTTTAGTCTTGTGGCGAGTTTCATCTCGGGCATCTTATACCGAATTATAGCCTTATACGCATGGGCGTTTGCAGAAAAAATTTCAGGGGGTGGGCAAAATACTTCATATAGCCTAATTTTTAGATTAGCCATATTTGGCTCAAAAGTATTATCTAGCATAGATAAGAGCACAGCATTTTTATGCCAATACTACAGCTATAATATCATCGCACATTGCGCATCAGTCAGTTTCTCGACTTCCCGCGAAAGGAGATAAAATGAATAATGCCTATCAAGAGCTCCGGATGGCAGATGCTTTCCCGTAGCCCGGAGCGTTACTCTGTCTACGCTATTTAATCTGGCTGACAGAAACCGAATCTGCCTTAACGGCGAGACACCTAACGATGTTCAAGCTGGGCAGCGGCAAACGTCCTTTTCAGGACGGGGCGATGCGCATCTTCGGCGCACCGTCAACAAGTTCCAAAGGCCCAGCATTCTCCAACTGAACATCGAAGGCCTCACTGCAAGCAAGATGAGCGTGTTGCATCATCTTGCGTTACAGTGTGAGGCACTCGTCATCCTCTTACAGGAAACCCATTGCACCTCGGTAGAAAGGTTAGATCTTCCGAGCTACCATCTAGCTGGGTTTTCCTTGAGCAGGAAGCATGGTCTTGCTACGTTTGTCCATGAGCGTCTGAAGTGGATCCTAATCGACCAGTCCCCACCAACATCGGAGATCGAGTGGGTGTGCGTGGATGTTGATAACTATAAAATAGTCAACGTCTACAAACCCCCTCCAACACGGATGCAAGCATCTGATCTTCCAGCATTCCCCCATCTCTGCCTCTATGCTGGCGACTTCAACTGCCACCATGTTGACTGGGGCTATAATAATAACAATCCAGATGGTGAATGCCTGGCTGGCTGGGCCAGTGCCAACAACTTCACCTTGCTATATAGCCCCAAGGAGGCCGCCAGTTTCCACTCTGGCCGCTGGAAAACAGACACCAACCCAGATCTTGCATTTGCCAGTGTCGATTTGGACAGTCGCTTACCTGACGTATCTATCTATCTTAGACGTATCTTAGGAAAGTTCCCAAGGTCACAGCACCGACCCTCGCTTATAAGTCCACTCAAACTTGCTCATCCAAAACCGAGCAAGCCTGTAAAGCGATGGAACTTGCGCAAGGCCAACTGGGACCACTATTCTAACCTAACCAACAAACTGGCCAAGAGTATACCGCCACCTGAATCTCAAAACATCGATCAGGTTTACCAGTGCTTTTGCAAGGTAATAAGCACTGCGGCGAAGAAATGCATCCCTCGTGGTCGACGATCAAACCACATACCTTGCTGGGATGCGGAGTGTGAAGACCTCTATCAGCATTTCCTGCAGTCACCTGGGGGCCCTGATTCGGATAGGGCTGCCACAGCCCTACTCACAAGGCTCGACGAGAAGCGGAGAAATCGCTGGTCAGAGACGGTCCGCAACATTGACTTTTCGCACTCCAGCCGGCTGGCATGGAATACTATAAACAACTTGACTGGTAGGTCACGACAATCCCCTCGTCAATGTCCCGTTTCAGCTGATGCTATTGCTTCTCAGCTGGTTAAAAACGGGAAATACGAAGGTGTGAATCGACGCTCATCTCGGCTCGTTTTACAGGAAGTGTCTGACCTTTGGAGGGCTGATCCATTACATCCTGCGAATGTCTCTGGGAGTTTTTCCCATCGGGAGTTCGCTGCTGCCCTCCAACATTTAAAACCAGGCAAAGCTCCTGGACCTGATTCCATTTGTCCGGAGCTGATAATCCATGCTGGAGCCAGCTTAAAATCTTGGCTACGTGGCTTCCTATCTTCCTGCCTGCACCACCTCAAAATTCCTAAGATCTGGAGAAGAGCGCTAGTAGTAGCGGTCCCAAAGCCTTCGAAACCTGTAGAGAACCCAAAGAGCTATCGTCCGATCTCCTTGCTCTGTGTTCCCTACAAGATTCTCGAGCGACTTATCTACGCCCGCGTCGAACCTCTTATTGACCCTCTGCTCCCACGGGAACAGGCGGGTTTTCGACGCGGAAGATCCACCGTGGATCAAGTCACTTTGCTCACGCAAAGCATTGAGAATGCATTCGAAGCGAAAAAGAAGGCCGGTGCCGTCTTTATCGACCTGACAGCTGCCTATGACACTGTCTGGCACCGTGGCCTCACCTGCAAGCTGTTGCGGCTCCTGCAGGACAAGCACATGGTTCGTATGATTATGGAGCTGATCCGCAACAGAAGCTTCACCCTTACAACTGGCGACAGCAAGCCTAGCAGGTTACGACGCCTGAGAAATGGCGTCCCCCAGGGATCGGTCCTGGCCCTCCTCCTTTTCAACATCTATACATATGATGTCCCCTCCATAACCTCCAAGAAGTTCGCCTATGCCGACGACCTGGCGATACTTCATACATCTGGAGAATGGAAGGAGTTGGAAAGGACTCTAAGCCAGGACATGACTACACTCTCGGAATATCTCCAGACCTGGCGATTGAAGCTTAGCCACACTAAAACGGTGACGGCGGCCTTTCACCTCCACAATCGAGAGGCTAAGCGTGAGCTTAAGGTCTGTAACATCGGTAAGACCTTACCTTTCTGTCCAGTTCCCACTTATCTTGGGGTCAAACTGGACAGATCGCTCACATATCGTCCTCACCTGGAAGCATTGCGCAAGAAGTTAAGTGCTCGCGTCTCACTGTTGAGGCGACTTGCCGGAACAGGTTGGGGTGCTAGCGCTAAGACATTACGCACAGCTGCCCTGTCTCTGGTCTACTCGACTGCCGAGTACTGCGCACCAGTCTGGTGCCGCAGCGTGCACATACGGCTTATCGACAGTGTGATAAATGACGCCTTGCGCATTGTCACTGGGTGCCTGCGTCCCACTCCATCGGTCTACCTTCCGGTTCTTTCAGGCATCCAGCCAGCTGAGCTTCGCCGCCAAGGAGCGACACTCTCCCTAGCCAACCGCAGCTCCCTGGACCCTGACCACATTTTACATGGCCGGTTTCATGAGTCACAGGACGTATGTAGGGAGAGATTGAAATCTAGACGCTCATTTGTACCTGCTGCTCGGAAATTACTAGACAGTCTTTCTGAGATGGACGTCCGTGCAGCCGAGTGGACGAACACGAAATGGGACATGGAGTACTCTGCCAACGCATTGTCACTCCACGCTTTCATTCCCAAGGCTAGCTCCAGACCCTTGGGTATGGGTCTGCCCAGGGCAGCCTGGGTCAAGCTCAACCGTCTGCGTTCTGGTGTTGGACGTTTCTGTTCGTCCATGTACAAATGGGGTCTCGCTCCTCTAGCGAATTGTGAGTGTGGTGCCAGTGAACAAACCGCAGATCACATCATCTCACAGTGTCCCATACATCGAGCACCCCGAGGTATGTTTGGTCTAATGGTTTTGGATGACGAAACAAGATGCTGGCTGAAGTCCCTTACAGTCAGCATCTGACCCAAGCAGTTTGGTGGCCAGGGTGGTAAAAGGATAAACCCTCGGCCTTGGTCCTTTCATCTGTCTTGGAAGAGATGCCCCGCCAAACGACGACGACGAGATCAAACAGGCTTCGTCAAAAAAATAGGAGTAGCCTAAGTCTACTGAGCATGCTTCTAAGTGGCTGAACGCAATGAACGGTATTTTTTATTGATTACACTGTGTAACAAAAAAAAAATTTTTGTTTGTTCCCGGGTTCTAACCAAGATTTTCTGATCACTTACGATCATAAGGGTTGGAAAATCGCATTTTTTCTTTGTAAACTTTGCTTTTGTGGTTTTGGGAGTTATTTTTTAAAATTCAGATTTTTGGCTAAAATCGTGTGACATAGCGTTTGTATTGTATATTTATCCTCCTATCACTAGAAAGCGATCAAAGCGCTATAAGGAGCTCGTTTAGAATTTGCCAACCATCTGTCTATCACACCAAAATGGGAGAATCCCACTAAGTGCCTTTCCCAACGGCACCACAAGTAAACTTGCCGGCTTATTCTTCACACTGTCCCTTTGATGCTGAGCGTCAAGCAGAGAAGCTGTGAATACCATGATGTCATTGGTTTGCCCCGACTAGGAATAAAACCTGAGTCTACGACTGCAGAGGCTGACTGACGTTCTTGGCATTCGGCGACCTGAGTTGTTACCATCACCAACAGGAATTTCTGGTAACCAGCTCTAAGATAGTTTACACTTTACAGACAATACAAAACTTTTTCTAATTTGATTTGTTTGCACCAAACCAAATCAGAATGGTTGAAATCCATCTCAAGCAATGAAACTTGCGTGATTCATGTGTTTGAGTCACTGACCAGTGTAAACGTCACCAGGACTTCTCGAATTTTTTTGCCGCAGCAGCTGGACTTTGCTTTTGACATAATGTAAGTGATCTTTTTGACTCGATTGGGATTCCTTGTATTCCCAAAAACTAGCACCTTTTTTTCGTTAGTTCAAGCAGGAGTCTAAAAGGCGTACTGTATCAGAATGGAAACAGATATCCATTTATCCCTGTTGCCCACTCAATGCATCTTGAAGAAAACTATACAAATGTCAAAACTCTTTTGATTGCTTTAAAGTGTGACCAGTTCAACTTGCAAGTAATTAGAGATTTCAGAATGGTGGCATTCTTGGTGGGTCTCCAAGGTAGATTTACGAAATTTCCGTGTTACCTTTGCCATTGGGATAGTCGAGACACAAAGGCACACTATCATAGACGAATATGTCCAAAACGAGCTGAATATTCTTTTGGGTACAGCAACATCAAATAGGACCCTTTAATTGGCCTCATCAAAATATTGTTGCCTCCGCTGCACATAAATTTGGGCTTTATCAAACAATTTGTTTAAGCATTAGACAAAAATTCAGACGCATTCAAGCCACTACAAAACTTCTTTACCAAGATTTCTGCAGCAATGATAGAAGCTGGTATTTTTGTTGGCCCACAGATAAGAAAAATCCTAGACTGCAACGATTTTCTTGAAGAATTGACAACAGAGAGGGCAGCTTGGAATAGCTTCGCTCCAGTGGTTCGTGGATTTTTGGGCAATCACAAAGCTTAGTTAGTGAAAACCTGCAGCAAAAGGGACTGCAGAGTGTCCTTCAAAGTTCAGTGCTTGACGCTAATCTGGATCAGTTTATGAAAAACATGGGTGCATACTCAGAGGAACTTGGCGAACGTTTCCTTCAGGATAGCCTATACTAGATTTTGAACGTCGCTACCCAGGACAGTATAATAAGCGTATAATGAGTGATTACATATGGAGGCTGATCCATAAAAGTGACTTGAGTATTGTCGGAAATCTACATAAGTGATTTATTTACAGTTTGCTATTATATTCAAGTGTGTTATAGCATTGCTATTAGCGGTTTAGATTGTCAACGTTGTAAATAGGATGAAATTTTGTCCTGATTTGTTGCTTAAACAAGCATAAACTATGAAAACAAGATGTAAACCTCCCCGATAGCGTAAACAATCAAGAAATAACACGAGATCATACACGCTAGATTACACGATTTTAGCCAAAAAGCTGAATTTCGAAAAATCATTTTCATATTTACAAAAGCAAAGTTTAGGTGAAATTATGCGCGTTGTTCCTGGTTTCTAGACGTAACCAATCAGGAAATATCACTTAGAAGCCGGGAACAAAAATTGTGTTACACAGTGTTATTGTACCGGTATACGTTTGTGCTGAGGCGCGTGAAGCCACTGTGTAGGTTTCTAGTTTTTCGATCATCATTGGTTTCATTGTTTTGCCTTTAACTTCTTAATTATTTATCGCTGTTACTGATTTTTTGGTTTTTCATGGCGTGATGCTTTCCCCACCCCACCTTGCCCCTCTCTTGCAGACGCCCAAAAATTGTTTTCCTGATATCATTCGTTTAATCATTTTGAATTAAACTTCTTAATTTTTTATTGCTATTGATCTTTCACTTTCCAGGGGAAGGAGGTAAGTGCATCCCCTGGGGACGCCTAACTATGCTTATACGCTACGCCTAGTTGTATGGCACTGGATTGTTATCAATTATAATATTTTTGTTAACCCTGTAATTTTCGAAAACGATTGTCGTTGTAGGTCTGCAATATTAGGCCATAAATTGTTCGCGAACCATATTTCATGACTAAATTTCCCACAACATTGTGGGATTTCATGCTGAAATAGGAAAGTTGCAAATTGTCCTTGATTTGTGTCCTTGGCCTCGACTTGAATGTCTTTGGTCTTGGCCTTGGCCTCGGCTTGCGTGTCCTTGGCCTCGAAAAAAAATTTAAAGTTCTTGGCCTCGACCTTAAGGTCATTGGCCTTACTACAACACTGAAGTGTACTTCCACAATCATACGTAAGTTGCAAATTTAGCTAAACCTTGAGTTGGAGACTTGAGGATGTCGCTTAAAAATAATTAGCAATTAATGGTGCTGTTGTTAAATTGCAGCTGTAATTATAAATTACGTTTAGAATGATTTTGATGTGCGCGGTGAGCACTCCGTCAAAACGAACTGCATTGTTTCCATATCCGTAAGTGACACAGTCATTTGCAATAGCTGATGAGATGCTAGCTAAAACTTAGAAAATCGCGATAAGCTTTGCGCTGTAGGCAAAGAAAAACTGTTTCTTGCATTTGCCCCCCCCACACACACACACACTTTAAAAATGGTTCCACCGTCGCTGCTGTCAGGTGGCTACAAAGTGTACAAAAGTTCGCATGTGCAAGCAAAAATGCTTCAGGGATTCCCTACTCCCTACAAAAGTCAAAAAATCTCCACAAGTGGCGACAACTTCGGATGCAGCAGCGTTTTGATATCGGTAACGGAAACCGGTCCGATGCTCTATACATTTTCTCACTGAAGTGAGTAACGCATTTTAGTTATGTGAATACTCAAATAAGTGAAGTTAAGGTTACTGCATGCAAACACTGCTCTTAGCATCGGAAACAAAAAATTTTACTTGACTTTTTTTTTGATTTTCTGTATCGATAGTTGTAAACTATTTATTGTTGGGTTGCTACTTAATTGTTGTGTGACGCATTCAGGAGTTTCCAAGAGGCAGAACCCATCCCAACACCTGGATTTGGCAGAATTCAAATTGATCTCATGATCTTAGAGGTGGAAAAAAAGCAATGTGGAAAACTGCCTGGCTGAAAAGGTCAGACCAAAGTAGACTATGGTCATACTATTTTCAAATGCTTGGAGTATCAGACATAAAAATCTCAGTTTTTTTGTTGTTTTTTTTAATTGATTCAGGTTTTTACTAACAAAATTAACTAAATTCAATTCTCAACAAGATGCATTGCAGTATAAAGCAACGATTAGAAACCTGCGGCCCGCGTCAGAACTTTGTTACCGTACGTGCAATCGTGCTAGTACACTACACTGGTAAAATAGTTTTTCTTAAAAACTACCTCACACTCAACTACATGCTGCATTTGATTGGTGGCCTAAAAGCCGCGCAAAATTTTTTGATTTCAACGAAAAAACAGCTCACTAAACCACAATTGATGAAACAATTTTCTACGTAAAATTGTTTGCGTTTATAGCGAAATTTGAAAATTAAAAGTTGATATAAGGCCCGCTGAAAAGTGCACTATTATGCTATCGCTGTGGCCCGCTGTGCCTTACCGGTTCCCAACCCCAAAACAAATTAAGCTTCGGTGTGGATCGAATAGCGCAATGCCAGCTATTCACTACAGACATGAGCAAGTAAATTATTTCAGACTTTTTGTGGCTCTACGCATGTTCTACCAGGATAGCGTTTAAATAATTTCAATTAATGAATTGAACTAGAACCTTACAGTGGGCTAAATCAAACGTAAGCAGGAAAATCTGATTACAGTGAGATTCGAAGCTACGCACGCTCCGACCAGTGACGACCACCAGTTCAATGGTTGTGGCGAGTTTTTACCGGAAACACGGCCTTAACCACTCGGGCTCGGCCATCGTAATCTGACGCCGAAGAAGTCGAATTTCTTGTATATAGACTATGTTAAGACTATTTTTCTTCATCCCACTCTGGGCTGCCAGCCAATTCAGCTATAATGACCGTGAAAACCGGTAATTATAACTGATTGTTCCATATCGTTGAAATTAAGCAGTGAAGGCTTCACCGAAGTCTTTAAACGGTCTAGCTATACGACTAAGAAAGTGATTCAAACTTAAAATTAACAGCTCAGATGGCCGAGTGGCACGTAACAGCGTCTGTCTCTGGACCTGCAGTCTCGGGTTTGATTCGAGTCGCGCGATTTGAACCAATCGCTGTAAAATTGGTATTCAAAACTCCTCTGCTTTTACGCACAGCATTAAAGGGACAGTGCGGAAAACAAGCCGGCAAGTTTACTTGTTGTGCCGTTGGTAAAAGCATTTACAGTGGGATAGTCCCATCTTGGTCTGGTAGACCAATGGCAGGCGACTCCTAAACCAGCTCGTTATAGCGCGTCGATCGCTTTCTCGTGATCGAAAACTAAATAATTATGCAACTGAGCTAAACTTAACCATAAAACAATACAGTGTAAAGAATCTCACTTAATGAATTGAGCTTGAATCTAACCCATTAAGATCTCAGGCTAAATAATCAAAATTAAAAAAAAAACTGTGTTCCACGATGTATAGCCGACATTTACACAAACGGAGTTCATGTGCACGCCTGAACATTGGCTATTAATTGTCGCGAAAAATTTTCTGTCAGCCTATTCTTGTGACACTTTCTTAGTGTCTTTTATGGAGAGACTTTGACAATTCACTGTAGCTACGTTTTACTCGTTTCAAAATTTGAAATTTTGTTAAAAAAAAAAATGTAAGAACTCAGCACAAGTTAAATAGTATAAAAATAATACCGCACAAAATACAATAAATAAAAATGTCACAAGAAGTTGAAAAACCAAAACGTCAAAAGCAAGAAAATAATAAGCTTTGTGATTGAAATGATCTTGGGATTACAGCATTGGGTTCTGTTAAAAAAAAAAAACGAAACTTCTGAAGTGAACAGAAGCAAAAAGTGTTTTAACTGTTTACCCAATGACGTCCAAAGTTAGCTATTGTATTTCCTCTTGATGTTTCGTGAATCGTTATGAGGTGGTGGTGGTACAACGCAAGTACGACGGCTACAACGACACGCTTGAACGGACATGTAATTTTTGTAAAAACTTCTTCCATCTCCGCATTGAAATCGAATAGCAATGGTTCGAGTAGAGCGAGGACTGCAACACCTAAATGATTTTAGTTTTAAGAGGTGTTTTCAGTATCAAGTAGCCAGTCTTAAAATTTTTTTGAAGAGCAAGCATGCATTTCATTTTAAGCATGCGTTTCATTTTTTCTGCTAGTGCTGGGTGTCTCGCGGTATTACGCCGAAGCTTGCAACGAGTGGCGGGGCCCATCTCCGCAGCTTACCGCTCGGACAACACGGAAACGTCGCAGCGGTGGCGAGCCGTTGGCGACAGTGTTCGTTTTGACCGGTTGGGAATCAAACCCGAGACTTACCGCGCCTATAACGACGTCTTTAGCTACTTTGCCAATTGTCCAGTATTTCTGGTGGGATGTTACGGGTAGTATGAAACAGCCTGCTATTCACACATCTTTTAGCATGGTACGACCGGGAAGCATATTTCGGTAAATTACAAATTAGTCAAAAAATATAGGTGGCAAAGTTTAACAAATTTTTTTCCTTGTCTTTGCCGCACAGGCAAGCAGTAAGCACGTGTTATACTAGAAAAGTGCTTTACATTGCTTCATTCTCTTGACATTGGTCCAACTCAGTTACGCCTACCATTCAGCTTTTCAACCGGGTGTATTGTGCACCCAAGGCTACACCAAAACTTTTAAGGGGTGTACCACTAAGTTATAGTAGAATATACCGGGGTGTACAATACACCATAAGACGTTATAGTGAATTTCCGTACATAACACCAGGTTTCACTGTATCATTATAACTACACAGAACTGTGATTCTGGCTTGATTGAATTCGAAGACATAATGTTAGCATATTGTGTTGCAAAAACCCTTTTTTTCATCCTTTCTTTTATCTTGATAAAGAACACCCCTTCAAGACTTATTTTTCTATTTCTTTTTGATATACTAGAGAATGCCTCTGAAAGATCTACGTTTTTTAAACTATCCAGCCCGCATAAGCTTTTCATAACTCCAATGCATTAATATGTTCCGGTTGGAAACCTGCTATAGGCCGGGGTGTACAAGCTGCAGCTCCAAATAAAATCAGAAATTTTATTGACTTTCACATAAATTGTTGAAAAACAAAACGTTTCGTCTTCATGATCGCGAGCAATTTTCAGTGCAACTGACCTTTTGAGTTAAACCAATGGTTAAACTAAGAAATGATTACCACGGGGTGTAAAATTGTCCCGATGTTTCTAAAAAGTACATGATCGCGGTGATCTTCGTGATCGTGATGATCGCGGTGATCCCCGTGATCGAGGTGGTTACGATGTCCCCAATTCGGTGCATTTGCATGCTGCAGTGTGTGTTGCAAAAGGGTTTAGCATAGAGACTCCGTCGAGTAACCTTTCAATTTTTTTTGGCGGGTTGACACTTAATGTCTCTTAAGCTCATAATATACAGGCTTATATCGGCTTCACTGATTTTATTAGTTATAAACTAAAAACCATTAATTATTATGTATCAGTCCACCCTTAACAATAAAATAACTGCTCAGGTCAATCTTGACACTCCTTCCCCCCTTACCTAATCACTTTCGACCCGACATTAAAACTGAGAGACTATTTTAAACTAATTTTTCTTGCCACGCCTTCATAGACTTGTTACGTCGCCACAGGGAATCAAACCAGATTTTGTGTGTTTTCTCTGCGTGAACCGGCATGAGCTAATCTTCCTTTGCTACAAAATGTGCTAAGTTTGAGCTTTTTGGGTTGTTCCGCAGCGACTGATTTAAATTAATTAATCGTTTCAGTTTTCGTTGCTTCGCTGCAAATTTGTTCTCAGTTTTGTTATTAGACTCGAGTACGGTTGTAAACTAGACAGTTGATATGCTTTTAGGTGTTAGTCTGCAACTGATTATTGGTGAGTTTTCAGTCATTATTATTTGCATAATTACTTTATAGCAGTGTTCCAATTATTTATTTTTCTCAATAGAAAACCAGTTCAACACGACCGTGAGGTTGAGTACTGCGTTTGCTTTTATGAGCGTCAGGCGCCTACAGACCGCTATTTAACGACGTTACAGACTAGTTCATAACATATCAACTCCAATAGCCCATCCTGCAGTTTCCAATCTACGAGGTTTGGACATTGGGAACATCGCGATCATTGCGGATCATCGCGATCACCGTGATCGTGTACTTTTTTGAAACACCCATATCGTTCACTCTAACCGACCTGTTCGAATCGCTGCATTTTCCGCAGAACAACGGCTTGATAGATCGCACGCTTTTACAGCCTCCGTACGAAAGGAAAATTTCGTTTTGCGATCGAACTTGTTTCTTGCATTTTCTACTCTCCTGCGAAAACAATATAATTTCTTGACGTCTACTGTAACTGGGGTTCCTATTTAGAATAACATACTTTATTGCAAATTGATGTTTGATATTTTAATTTCTCAAACAGAAAAACAAGAATGTTGTATAGAAAGCAGAAAGTTCATGGAAAATTTGTGACTGATAACAGGTGAGAGATTATATATATGCCTACTAATGTGCGCTTATATTTGTAGCAACGAAGCCAAAGCTTACATAAGGAAAATCTGACTCACTGTAGGTGTGCTTTTTTCGCTGTGACAAGGCCGGATCATGCAAAGCCTGCTTTGTTTTTGAGAAGTGCAATCAGGATTTACGTTTGCCACTCTGAATGACATTCCTAAGCCACATGATTTAGAACATTGACTCCACTGAGAAACCCTTCTGGGACAGTTGTCTTCTATCCTGCCTCCTGCTGATTCAGTGGGAAAAGCTTCTAGAAAAGCATAAATAGTCTTTTTTAATCAAGCGGAAGCGTTGCTTGTTAAAAGTTTTGTTATTCGTATATTTGTTCCTAATAGTTATTACGTTGAGTTGGCTTAACTAACCATTTAAATACGTACATACGTTATTACCTTCCCCGGGAATTTGATTTGTTTCATACCAGTTATAAAGTGGCTCTTCCACGGGAGTATCAGTTAACGGTTTGAAGCCAATGTGTTGCTCCAACAACTCATCACCGTCTTCTCCTCCATTCCAGTCGTAAACTACGTCAGTATCCGCTTTATTGGAAACTATAGATTGGATTTCGGAGTCATATAAACCCATATTGTCGCAAACCCAGTCGTCGCAACATTGACCTTCAACCGTCTCAAGCCGGGCATTGGGACATAGTTGCAACGGTGGAGCTTGAATTTCGTGAGGACATTTCATTATACAAGCTATTGAACCATCTAAGCACTGACACTCTTCTTTGCACGAGGGTTCGAACGTCGTTCCACTGATCAACAACACACCGTTGTGAACGCACGAACGACCTCTCTGCGCTGCAAAAATAGTAGTGTAAATTCATTTCGTCAGTAAAGTTTTACATATTTGTCGAAAACTATTAGACAGCAGGCTACTAATCCATTTGTCATGGGTCAAGACTTTCATAAGCATTTTGCGTTTATAATCGCTTTATCCCTACTGTAGGTGCAAATGTGATGATGCCAAAATCTCACGGACTTTGGCGAATGAAAAATGTACAATTGAACAATTAAATATATTCTGTACTACGAATATCTGTTGTTAGGGTTGAACAATCTAGCGGAAAAATTAAGAGTTTTGTACGTTACAATTTCTTTAAATGTTACGTTTTTTAATTTACAATTGTGATTCGACAAAACACATGTCCCATATACACCCCCAAATCTAACACCGCCTCTTAACTTTCTTTTCAGATAAATTTTTTCAGTTCAAGCGAAGATTCAAACCCGTCATAAAAGATCTGCTTTTAATTGTAAGCAATTGAAACAAAACTCTTACCTTTGCAAGTCCCCCATTCATCAGAGAATGTGTCTGAATAGTCGCACATGAGTTTTTTGTGTGGATCGCAAAGATGTGAATCGTTATTGCATTGTTCATTGAGCTGTTTCGCGCACATTTTGCAGCATCCGCATCCATCCAGGATCAGACTCACACCCATGGGACAACTAGTAGGTTTGTTGGCGCAGTTACAGTGGACTGGACAAAGACTCAACATCTGCAAATAATTGAAAACATGAAACAAAGAAACAGCAATTTAGATCTGAATATGGTTGCCAAATGTTTGATACTACTTCAGCTTATACCGAAAAACAAAAATAGCCCAGCACGTTCAATCTGAGCAAAGCACTTATTTCGTTGTTTTCTTGCGGCAAGAGAAGAAATATCGCATGTTCACTATTACTAGTTTTCTACAGCATATTAATCAGAGTAGTCCGCTTCATAAACGAGACCTTTCTACAAGCAAATGCGATAGCGAAGAAATTCAGGAAAAGATTATTAGTTTTTGTTAGTGAATGCTTCGTAGCAGGGCTGCAAATACCCAAGCATTTTTTTAATCGAGTACGCGTTCGAATTCACTGAAAATGTGCAAGGTGAGTTCGAGTTCAAGTCCTTCACTTATATTTTTGCGAATTCAAGTTTGAGTTCAGTAATTTGTTCCAAGTTTATGCAATTTTCAAGTAATTTTTATTGGGTTTAGGCTAAGTTCGAGCAATTTTGTCAAGTTCAGGATAAGTGAAAACTTATCCAACTGTTTTCAAAATCGTGTTCAGCCAAAAAGACCAGGGATGGGAAAAATCGATTGTAATCGATGTTCGATTGCGATATTCTTTACTTTTTGTTCATCGAATGCGCTGGAGCCTTTACTTTTTTAAGCGAGTATCGAATATGACCTTGTCTTTACTTTTTTTCGGCGCAATTCGATATTCCATATTCGATTCTTTTTGTCCAGGTTACTTTATCTCACTTTAGTAAATTTAAAATAATCGTCGGTATGTCATTACCTTGTTTTTGCTGATAAATCTTTTTTTGTTCCAAAAAAAAACAAAAAAGATTTTTAATAGCAAAGTTGCTTCACATTTACTACGTCCATCGTTTGTCTGTAAGTTACCACATGGATGTGAGGACATCACAAAAAATGCTTGGCGTACACGCTAAATGCGCAGTGTAATTTTGAATATCGATTACAATATTCTTTATTCTTTACTTTTTTAAACTACCATCGAAATCGATTATTTCTTTACTTTATGGTGAACTATCGAATATCGATTGTTTCTTTAATTTTTTGGGTATCGATTCCCAACCCTGAAAAAGACCAAGTTTAGCGAGTTCAAGTTGTCAGCCCTGCTTCGTAGTTTGAAAATAGCCCAAGTATGGAAAATGCAAGCGTTAGAAAAAAAAAAATGATTCATTACCTGCTGGAAGAAAATACTTGCAACAAATGCGTAAGCAAAAAAGTACAGAGACATGGTAATAAACTTTTTGTTTTTAGCAATCCAAAACTAAAGCACGAAAATATTTCTCTGAAATGAATAAGTAAATGAATAAAACCAATTTGAAATAGGGTACTTCCTGTTAAGTCTGTGTTTACTAAAAGGCAGACTCGAAAGAGGAGGGATTTTGTGCCGTGTCCCCCTTTTGACTATGCCTTTTAGTAAAAAAGAACAAAACCAATGGTGCCAAGTAACTAAGATATGCCAGACTCTTGTGATAGTTTCTGTAGCTTATTGCCAGGTGCCGATTCAGGGGTAGGATGAGGGGTATGCTTTATGCATTTTCCCACCAGCCATTTTCTAAAATGTTTTTGATGTACCTGAACACAATTTTTCCATAACTTCGAACCTCTTCGATAGCAATAAGCCATACGCCTTAGGCACGCATAATCGAAAATGTGCGAACAAAATGCATCATATTAGGCGAAGCGCTCAGAATTAGGGTCAAAAAGTTTAAACAAAATTTGCGTTTATTTTATTCAAAAAGCATTAAAATAGCCATTGCAGCGTGTAAATTTTAAAGATTTTTTCGGAGAGCATGTCCCCGAACCCCCCCCCTCCCCCAGAGCTTTTCTTGTTTCACAATCAGCTTCTGCCGAAAAAATACGCTTGAAACAATGTGGAAATTATGTTACCCCCGTTGAAAATTTCTCGCTACGCCACAATGTGGTTGACCCACTTAGGATACTAGTATTTCTGATTAAGTTATCTTCATCTTTTTCAATCTGACAAAGATTATTTCGTAATCTTCCCTTTGATTTGCAACATGCAAGACGTGATATTACTATATTTTTTCTACTTTTTCTGCTTTTTCACACGATTTTTCTTGCGCCATCTCTTCAAAGCGTTTTTAATTATTTGTTGCCCATGTTTTTTTAACTTAAAACTCGTTGATTGATAAGTTTTTTCTTGGCTGCTTGTAAGAAACACAAGGCGTGTGCGTCGTTTTGACATGATACGTTGATTAGCCTGTTCAGTTAGCTAGAGCTGATTGCAAATATCACTGTGCGTTTAGCCCAGGGGTAGGCAACTTCTTCAGTAGGGTGGCCATATGTGAGAAGATGAAGTCCTTCCCGGGCCAGATTATTAGATGGATCGAGTTCAATATCTTCAACAACTACTATTGTCAGGGCCGCTCTGATTGGAAGCGCAAAAAGATCTACACTTCCTCAGATGTCCTGTTTTCCACCGAAAATATCGGTGAAACATCGGCGTGGTGAAAACTTTTAAAAGGGAGGCCATAATTTTCACATTTTTTTATCGTTTTTTTATTCGGTAGAATTACTTAGAAGCTAAGTGATAAACAAGAAAGGTTCTAGGGAGGCGGGGGCATGCTCCCCCGGAAAATTTTTGAAAATTTACATGCTGTAATGGGTACTTTAGTGCTTTTTGAATAATTTTTAGGCAAGTTTTGTTTAAATTTTTTGATCTTGGTTCTGAGTGCTTCGCCAAATATGATGCATTTTGTTCGCACACTTTGGATTTACGTGTGCTTAAAGCGTAAGGCTTATTGCAATCGAAGAGGTTCAAAATTATGGAAAAGTTGCATACATTAAAAACATTTTTGAAAATGGCTGGTGGGAGGATGCGTACCCCTCATCCTACTCCCCTGGATCCGCCCTTGGCCATAAGCTACAGAAACTACCAAAAGAGTCTAGCGTAGACCTATTTTACTCACTTGGCACCATTGACTTTGTTCTTTTTTACTAAAAAGCAGAGTCAAAAGGGGGGCCATGGCACAATGCCCCCCCTTAAATACGCTCCTGCAGTGAAGACCAAAATAAGTTCTACTCGTCCTCAGATGTCCCATAAAAAAATGAAAGGTCTTTCGCTTGATTCGCGGAAGGAGTTAATATTTCTGCGATTGCCGACGGGCCACATAAAATGGTCTCGCGAGCCAGATGCGGCCCGCGGGCCGTATATTGCCCATGCCTGGTTTAGCCTATCAATGCAAATATAGACTTACTGTACGTCACGAAATGAACTCTCTCTGGTTACACCTTTTCTATAGGGGTATTTATTTTAATTTGATTTCTCGTGTTTAAAAAATGGCTTAGTTTTCTGTAAGTAAGATTTTATATTTACTGTGAACTACTATTTTGTTACTTTTTTTATTATACTGCAGTGTTATGACTTCATCTGTGCTTGAAGTGTTTTCGCAGCTCCTTCATTATCTCGAACTGATAAAAATCTAACGATTCGTTCATTTATATATGAGAACTGGAAAATAGGTAAGACAAGGAAGCTTTGTCTGTTTGAAAATTTGTATTTCTTTTTTTTTTTATTTTTTTATTTCAAGCCACTTAATTGCAGCTTAGGATTTTTGTGGTAGTGAAGTACATGCATCATGGAGATGATCTACTTTTATATGTTTGCTTATGAGTGAGATGATGTCACCTCTTTCTTCGAAATGTAAAAACACGTCGTCTGCTAGATGGCGCTGTCATAATAAACCAACCAAAAAAAGTTGTTTTTATGCTATAAAAAAAGATGTAAGATCAAACGAGGTACATGATCAATGCCAGATAAAATCAAAGAACTCCATCTAACAAATTGCAACCTATCCTTGTATATTTCACACCTTTAACTTTTTAATATTTTTGTTTATATTGTATTTTACAGGGTGTAGGCTACCTGTCAAATGTGTTTATGGGGCGGAAAATTTTTACACTAAACTTTGCAGCTGCTAAAAGTTGTTGTGAACTTTACATTTCATCGCATTACAAAACTACGCCCCCATAATTTTGGTAATACTTATGAGTAATGTTTTACAACACTATTTCCTTGATATTTTCCGGCTAATCGAATAATAGTTTCCGCTCTGATGCCGCTAGTTACGCATCAAGTTAACTCGCTGGCATTTGAACCGCAGATGCACTGGCTACATCAGATAATTGAGCCATTCGTGGCATTTTTCATTTAACTTTAACTGAAAAGGTTTGGTGATTTGCGTTGTTGTAGTGAAACTGCTACTGGCACAATAGTTTCATTTGATATGCCCAAACCAAAAATGGCTTTAAGTAATTTGTTATGTATGTTTTATTATTTAGTGACATGATTTATATCTTTGGGCCACATAGATTTAAACTAAAAGTCGCTCTACTGCTTTTAATAAAAAATGCATTCTTGACATTAATGTTGTTTTAATGTGAACGTTTAACTCATTCTCAATAATTGCGACTTGCAATAAGCCTATATCTAGGAATTATCCCGCAATGATATTGTCTTTAGGTCAGTGAATAGGTAATAGGTCGGCATACCGGTTAAAAATAAAAATATGACCATCCTAAATTAATAATAAGTCTGGATAGCTTTCTGTACATAAGAAACCTTATGCGGTATAATCAGGGGCGTAGCCAGGGGGGGCAAAGGGGCAATTGCCTCCCCCCCGAAATATTTTCAGTGACCACTAGCCTACAAAGATACTAATGCTATAACATAAATCTACTAACAACGCAAGCAGGGGCGGATTAAGACCACTTTTCAACAAAAAAGCTACGCTAAAATGAGTATATTTCTTGTAAAAACCCTAAAAATCCGTGGCGGCTGGGGGCAGAACCCCCAGACCCCCTTAGCTTCCGGCGGCTGGAGGCAGAGCCCCCACGTCCCCGGCTGGGGCACCCCCTTTTCCGAATCCTGGGTGCGCCACTGGAAAAGCCTCTAAACTTTTGCCCCCCCCCCCCGAAATTTTGGGCTGGCTACGCCACTGAGTATAATGATGTGTAGCCTACAAGAAAAATCTTTTTAAGCGCGAAGTGCAAAAGTTTTCTTGGAATCGCAGCTCCAAATAAACCTACAGGTATTGACAAGAATCTCGTTAGGCTAATTTGATTTATTAAATTAATTTACACTTAATTCTTTTCTCAAAAGCATTAAGTCATTACAAATATTTTCTACATAGTCAAGATCGTATCTGCTAATGATACGTGAAGAAATGCGTTCTTTCATTACGGTATACGAAAACAGTTGCCATTATTACTGCAAAGGCAGTGGAAAAATTGTTAGTCCTCCGATAATTATTGAAATGTTAGATAGTTGCATACTTATCCTCATATCAAAAAAAAGCAGCGGAAGCGTTATGACGACCTCGTTCAGCAGCAAGTTACCAACCACATGCTACCACTCTGAGATGAGAAAACATCTAATATAGTATTTTTCCCAAAGGCAGAACAGGTGACCTTTCTGGCTGACTTTCTCCACACTGTTCGTCTTTAAATGTTGCTCGTCAAGCAAAAAACTGTGAATACCAGTTTGTAAGTAGGAGCATTAAGATGGGTTTTGGAACTCAACTTCAATGAAAGATAACAGCCAATATATTTGCAATCATTTCACAAACGTTTCGGTGAAAGCTTATACCATCTTCAATGTAAAAAAACTAGCCTAGTGCCCCTGTAGTTTTTTTACACGGATGATGGTATAAGTTTTTACCGAAACGTTTGTGAAATGATTGCTAGTATATTGGCTGTTATCTCTTTATTGAAGTCTATTTGTGAGTCTTGGGTTAACCGTCTACCACTAGAGATAAGCGTTTGGGGTTTAATGTCAACGTGGACGTCTGATCGGTCAAATTTAAAATGCAGCAATATGGGATGAAAATATAGCTCAAGGCAAGAGGAAAAAATAAAGCAAATTGTCAAAGTTGCACTGGGGTTTCTTCGGCCTTTATTTCCTCTCTAAATGACATGATAAATATTTGACCAGTGATCAGTGGCGTTGGAAGTACTTTGAAGTAGGGGGGGCTGAAATTTGTGTTGCCGTACCAACGTCTGGGACCCCCCTCCTTGTTATCGCAACTTACGTAATGTGCATCATGCACTTTACTTCAGCAAAAGTCACACGGAGACTGCTTGATGAGCTCCAGCACAAGCACCAGTACAAGCTCCAGCACAAGCACAGTAGCCAGATCGACGTTTGTAAACGTGATAAAAACCTTAGAACTGGATTTTCTTCTCTAGCAGTTTTGTAGTTTGCGAGATGCAGTTTCTCTACGTGGAAGCCAAAAGCTGAACTAAAGAACTTCATAGATTTCGATTTAGCCTGCATAAACTAACAATTACTAAAACAATATTGCTTCTCAGTAAGTTGATATATTATATTTTTCTACTTTCTTCAGGTGGTTTTACGACGGCTTCAGTGCTCGCCAGAGCCGGCGACAGAGCAGTTGACTTAGAGGGGGCCAAGCGTTTATCAGGAAGGGGGCAAAGTTTGAAATTAAGCACAAAAGCCGCTACCTTCAAAAGAGTAAGCTTGTTAATTGGGGGGCCAAACATGTCGATTGGAGAGGCTAGGCCCCCTGGCCCCCCTTGGCGCCGGCCCTGATGCTCGCGGACAATTGCCCTCGTAATTACTTACTCTTACGAAAATGTATTCAGAAGACACGTGACCTATAAACTTTTGTAACTGTCTACTTGTCTTAGTCTCATGCTCCTATAGCTTATAAGCTAGCTAATTCTAATTTGATATTTTGTTGTTTAAGTTAAGTTATTTGGTCAAAAGTTCAGTTATTTGGTGAAAAGTTTCTTTTAGAATTGGAGACAATTTAACTGTGACACCATAATAAAGGTCTAAGAGCTTTGTACTCGAAGTTACCAGGAAATGGAATAGTTTTTGCGATGTTTTTAACTTTTGTCACAAATTGCAAAAGTTAGTATACGTTACTTTGATGGTATCAATGAAGAAAAGAAACGAATCACAAGTGACGCCATAAGCCGTCGTTGAAGTGCGATAGGGTGTACTGTAGTTATAAATTTTTAAAAGGGGGGTATGAAAGGGGACTCAAAATTTCTCTGGGGGGCGGAAAAAAGTGTAGGGGGGCTTTATCCCCCCTCAGCCCCAACCTTCTAACGCTCTTGGTAGTGAGTGTAATCTGTCTCGTACAGTAGGCTATGTGTTACTGTGCACACAAACTCGGCCTGCTACTCGATTCAGCGTGTACACATAGCAAGAAAAATTTTTGTTTGAAAAAATGTTGCAAAAATTTGGCAGCTTTTCTTTCTGTTTCTTCTTGTTGTTTGTTGAGGGAGAGGGTGGTGGTAAAACGTTTGTCGAGAGATGAAAAAATTGATAACACAGATCACTCGTTTTTAAGTAGCCTGCAGTGGTAGTTGAAGCATTCAAGCGCACCGATAAATACTGTATCTTACGCAGCGCTTTAAAAAGCTTTCTCATTTGCAAGGGCGTAACAGGAAGAAAACGTAAAAGAGAGGACACATTGAAATAGGAAAAGTTGCGGAATTTTATGAAAACATGATTTCAACACCTTTCAGATGAGGCTTCGTCAATAAAGGGAGCTTCGTTCCCCAATGTCCCCTCGGCCACGTCACGATTATATTGATGGTACGGCAAGGAAAATTCGCTAAATAGCCTACGCAAATCTAAAAGCTTTGAATTAGGTAATATTAAGTGCTCTTTAGCGCCTTGCCCCCAAAATTACTGGGTTAGTGAGGTCAAGCCCAAGGTTGTAAGTTTTTCAAAATAGGATTGATTTTAATCATGTGGTACATTTTTTAACACCTCACCCATAAACAAATTTAGTCTTAGTTCTGTTATCACTTTTAAAAACATCAATTTAAATACTTTTCACCGAAAGATTCTATTGCTGGTAATAATCCGCGGCTTTAAGTTGCTCGTTAGCTGTGTTTACTCGCAGATATTACTTATTACTTTTTTATTGTTTCGCATTTAGAAAATACTCTTCTTTTTTTAACAACGTATTGCAAAAAAATCACTTGAAGTTGTGTAATAAAATTATAGGTCTAAGTTTGGATTTGACATTTTGCAAATTGAAGTTTACCAAAGCGATAAAAACATTGATTTAACATTGTCGAAATCAGGGGAAGGGCTGAGGTTGCTCTAGCTCTCCTACCCCAAAATGTTTAGTGATTAATATTAATGCATCGCTCTATCTGAATTCTATTTGAATTAAATTGACTTTGTAATTAAACACATCAGTACTTCGAAATTTTTTAAAGTGCACGAAACTGCCAAGCCAGAATTTTTATTCCACGCCCCCTCCCCTGCGATAATTTTTGGATTCGGCCTCATTTCAGTAGGTCTAATAAACCTCGTGGAAAAGCTCATGGAAACGTTGCAGCTGGGGCAATCGTTAGATAAAGGTCATTTTCTTATTTCACGAATAAAGATTAGAGGTATCTGCATTTTGAATATCTTATTTTTTTCTTGATCATAACCTCATTAAATTACAATTATTTCGTTACTCGTGTTAAATAATTCTTTAAACGTCCGCAAATAGTTTATGATAGAAAAACACTCTATTCACATGATACCAGTCTAGCAAGTGAGTAGTTGAATAAAATTAGGCAAGTTAAAATTTTTTATGATCGAAAATCAAGATAAACCAAAACAGAAAAGCTTGCAAAAATACAAATTGAAATGTTTTGTCAACATGCATAGAACGTGAAGCATGACGTATTTGTTTAAATTTGACGGACGATTAGCAAGACAACAATGCTTTGAAATGATTTGACCTGTTCAAAACACAGTATACAACATGTGATTGTATTGGAGGCTTTTGACTAACGAGTGGTGAAAAGTGGTTAAACAGTAGATGCAGTGAAAATGAAAAAGCAAATTATGCTTGGTAATAGGTAACTTGATCCTCTGCAAATTCACTCAATAGGTGTCGGGGCGTAAAAACAACTTTAAAGTCACATGTGTGGCTCAGTTTCTTCACATGTCAAAACAAAAAAGGTCAATATTTTGTTCACTGCGTTCGTTTATACATAGGACTGTGATACAAAATGGCTAGTGAAATATGACGCAAAAAGATAATCCTTTGCACAAGTGATAACCTAAGCCTTTCAAGATCAAAGCAAAGCTTTTGATAATTTAAAGAACAGAAGCAACAATGGCACTGCTAACAAACGCAATTCACCCGTGTAAGTGGGGCAACTGTCTTATAGGCTTAACTTCATAAGCTTTCATTTAACGACTTGGTTAGAGGGTCAAATGACCTGCGTTGCTACCGAGCGATCACTAAGTGTAGGACGGTAATAGTCCTATGAAGATACAAACGTTCTAAACAAAGACCACCACAATGTCATCCTTTATGGAAACAGTTAAGAATCTACCGCATTTTAAAGAATAAGCACGTCATAATTACTGTATATATTATTTTTAAAAGATTTTCTAAAAATATTTTTTGTCAAGTTTAAAACGTTTCATGACAATTCGTTCTTTGAAAAAGTAAATTAAATCTTCATTATACTCGCGGTATTACGCCGAAGCGTGTAACGAGTGGCGGGGCCCTTCTCCGCGGCTTAGCGTCTGGCTTCACTGCTCCGAAGAAACGTCGCAAGGGTGGCGAGCCGTTGGCGACGGTCCTACTAATAATAATAATTATAATGATGCATTTATTTTTGTTTGAAAAGAACAGGTATTGACGCAAAAACGAAAATGCAATAAAGTACAAAAACATTAAAGCACATAGTAGATACAAGTTCTTTTCAGTGAGAGGCTACGAAAGACCATGAATCCAGGTCCGCAAAGCGAGCCTAGAGAGGTCATCGAGTCTGTAACCTCTCACTACTCAAGATGTAACTTACCTACTTACAGGTTTACTTTAGTAAATGCATGAAAGAAAAAATAAAAACAAAAAACACACACACACATATTCCGGAAAAAAGACAAGCAAATTATTTACAAAAAAAAAATGTACTTTATATACAAGGAAGTAAGGTAATTTCAGTCAAGTAAAACAACCAAAGTTTTATTTCCCTAAGCAAATTTACGACGCAGGCTAAGTCTGTAAACTTTAATGGGCCATTAAGAGGTGGTTGTTGATTGTATATTGAGAAGATAGCGCTTCAATTTGTTAATAGAGGTTAGTCGTCCTTTTTCAAATGACAGTTTTAGTTCAGGAGGAAGAGTTTTCCATATGTTAGGGCCAGATACTTTTATAGATTGTTAGGTTGACGATTTTGTTACACGACGCATAAAAAAAATTATTTTTACTTGCTAGTCTAGTCATATGATTGTAAACTTTGGAAGTCAATGTAAAATAATCGTTAAACAAGGCAGGCAGCTTTCCATTTTTGTGTTTATTCATAAATTTAATTACTTCCAGGCGGTAGATGTTATGAATTTTAAGATGTTAAGCTCTTGATAAAGAGGCAGCAGTTTCGTTTTAAACTTAAAGGTATTAGAAACAATTTTTATCAGGCGATTTTGTAAAACTTGAATTTTTTGGACGTGTGTTTTGGCTGCGTTTCCCCAATTAGTGACTGAATACAATAGGTATGGGTAGGCAATGCCATAATAAACTTTAATAAGAACACCTTTAGGTACATAGTGCCGTAGTTCACTTAATATTCCAACAGCTATGCTGAGTTTGTTAGCTACTATCTGGATGTGATACTGCCAAGTAAGCTTATCATCTAATGTAGTACCTAGATATTTAACCGTGTTGTTATTGGTAACTTCAACGTCTCCTAATTTGATTTTAAACGAGCGATTAAGTGATTTATTAGAAAATAGTAGACATTGCGTTTTACTGTAATTTAGAGTCAATTTATTGCTATTAAACCACATAGTAACATTGTTCAATTCTATGTCGGTTTTCTTTTTTAAATCAATTAAATCGGAATTAGCGATAGTTAACACAGTATCATCTGCATACAGAGTTGTGTTACAGTTTGTACAGTGTGAAAAATCATTCATATTATAAACCAAAAACAGAAAGGGTCCTAGCACGCTTCCTTGCGGCATCCCGGTATTTACAGATAATATTGAAGAAGCGAGATTGTTAAGAGAAGTGTATTGTTTGCGGTTAGTCAAGTATGAATTAAAAAGGTTAAATACCACACCACGAATGCCGTAATGTTCAAGTTTATTCAATAGAATTTGATGATTTACCGAATCAAACGCTTTAGCCAGGTCCAAAAAGACGCCACATACGTTTGAATTTTTGTCTATTTTTTCGAGAATGGACTCATACAAATGAGTTACTGCAAGTTGGGAGGAGTAGTTTTGTCTAAAGCCAAATTGGGTATTATGAAACAGTTTGTGTTTGGTCCAGAATGTAATTAATCTTTTGTGTAACAAGGATTCAAAAATTTTATTAATTGGGGAAAGGTCTGAGATGGGCCTGTATAAACACCTCAAAGGACTGAAACACCGCAAAGGACGACAAAGGACCTCAAATTGATGTACTAAACACCGCAAAGAACGACAAAGGACCTTAAATTGATCTACTAAACACCGCAAAGAACAACAAAGAACTTGGAATCATACCATAACAAAGAACGACAAAGAACTTTAAATTAGGGTTAGGCTAGGGTTAGGGTTAGATTAGGGTTAAGGTTAGGGTTTTAGGGTTCTGTGTTGTACTTTGCGGTGTTTCAGTTTTTTGCGGAGTTTAGTAGGACCCGTTGGCGACACTGTGCCGATTTGACCGACCCGCAGGCACGTGCGGTCATGGGAGGCAGGTGAGGCACTGCCTCACCTATCTAAAAAAGCATGGTAAAGCAACAATAATTTTATCGCAGAACAATATGAGTAAAAACCAAATTATTTTGTTTTAAATGGTTATTTCTTGTCTCTTGAAATATCTGTTGACGCCAGCTATTTTACTGTCATATGTCATTTGTTTTCCTACACCCCGTCGTTGCTTCAGTGGTTTCTATGACGTTATTCGCAGAGAGAATTCACGTAGCTTTCTTTGCTCAAATACACGCGTGACGCAGCGTGAGGCAGGACAAGATCTGCCTCACTTGTAGAACAAAATTTACATATATTAAACTTGTTAGAACGCGCTTTTTTCTCCTCGAGGGTCTATGTACGTTCCAATGCTAAATTCTACACGATTTGCGGCAAGCCTTATAAGATTGTGACGTCACTGAGATAAAAACATTTTTTGCGCCAAGCTGGAAGTTACGCGCATTTACCAAGGGTGTAACTTTAAGGCTTAAGCGATATAAGGCCTGCAGTTCGAAGTCAAGTTGATAACGTAATACAAATTGAATGAAGAATCGGTATCGACTTTGATAGACTTTTTGATAGCAAAAAAAGCAATGTCCTTCCTGGTCGTGGAAGATGAATGCTTCTTAGACTTTTTGATACTGAATTATCAATTTAAATCTTAAGTTTTAAAACTTGGTGCGCTAAAACTACAAGACACATCGTTTTCAAATTTTATGACTTTTTCTGTTTCGGCGTTTGGCTTAACTTCCACAGCTTTTCTTTAAAACTTCCCATTAATGCTACACGTAGTTCGCACAGTACGGAAATCGTTTCGAAAAAGGGCATCTTTCACATTTGAGAACAATCTCCATCGAAATGGTGAGATTTCACGAGCAACCGGTACCGAAAAATCAGGAGATATCTAGAAAAAAGCGATAGATAAACATCATGGTGCAAAAAGATGGACATTTTTTGAACAATTTCTACGACAGAAATGAAAAGTCACCGAAATGAAATGTTTAGCAATGTCGCTATTGACTGAAACAAGTAAATTTCATATTTTCAACGGATAAGTTTTCGATGTAGATGGGCGCAGCATCGCGATGAAACCTCCTTATTTTTTAGTGATAAGGTCAAAATTTTGGGGTTCTAGAGATTAACTTTCGTTAATATTTTGTTCCGTTTATAACTAGCGATCCGCTAAACTTTTAGGACTAAACAGCGAAACAAAAAATATCATATTACGCAATTTACAGTAAATAAGTGAAAACGTGATGGACTACTGTGAAATAAATTCAGATAATATTTGAACATTATTTTCAGGATTTATGGAAATAATCGAACGTGGTAATCCAATTTATCAATTAAACCTGGTGATCCTCCATTGATTAAAGTAGAATTAATTCAACTTCGAGATACGAAATTGCAAACGAATTAAATAAGCGATTGATGAAACCAACATTCAACTTACCGTGGGTTTTTTGTGTTATTCAATTCACAAAAATCGTTAACTTTGGAGTGCTTGTAACTGAAGCTTTTTATATCTCTACATCCAAATTTGAAACCCTCTATATCCTTATACCTCACATTAATTGTTTGCAATCTTTTTGAAGAATACTGCGAAAGAAACATATTCCAACATAAAATAGCCAAAACGCCATGCAATTTCATAGAGAAATCAGTCATGCGGAACCCGCGTTGTATGAAAAAGCGTTTAAAATTAACCATGCGTCTTTGTATATTAGCGCGTTATTTTGTCTGTGTTTGTCATAAAAGCGTCCAAATAGTTTCATTTTGTGGGTAAGAAACTACTTTCCTGCTGGAACAAGTTTTATTAATTTGCTTCAGTAAACTTAGACGCTGTAGCTAAAGTTATGCACCCCGACTACAAAAAAACTGAGCAAAATCAAGTTCAAGCTCAAATATCATGACGTCATATTAAAATAAACTAGAAATTTTTTTGTTAAATATATTTTGTATTTTTTCTTCTTTCGTTTAAGCCCAAAATGAGAGTTCTACTGCGACTATAAACGGCTGAAACTACTTATATGTGTAAGTAACTTGCTGTGCCAGCTCAACGATTTTACCTCTTTATCCCCTCACCCTGGCACCACCCACCTCCTCTGACCAGGCAGAAGTCTGATTTCGTGCATGGTTTGAAGTACTTTAAACGATAATAGGGATAAAAATTGGTAAGCTTCCAGCTAGGCTCAGACCTCAGGACTGCCGGACTAAAGGACTTTTTGCGGCCGTGAAATTCTACTTCAAAATGCACGTCGAAGCGGCGGTGAATTGAAGTGACAATTACCAAAGCGAAACGAACCACTCCCATTCACAGCAGTTTCAAAATTACTTTTAAGAACAGTTACTACCTGCTAATTTAAAATACTTAATAAACAGTGTTGGACTGAGGCAGAGGTTGATGGATGGGGCTTCAGCCCCGTGCCCATCACAATACCAAGTCAATGCGTTATACCTACTTTTTGATTCAGAAGTACTAGCTATGGATGCGACAGTGCTACACTGACTTCTTGATTTGTCAAATTAGAGCTGCAATTTCTTAGCTCTGGATTTTTTGCCTCTATATGTTTCTACTCAATATTTAATCAGTTTTGAGTTCGGATCTGATCAATTATTTTAGTGTTTAAGTAGCCTACAATTTTGTGATCTGTGATTCAACAAATTTTCCAAGCTTGCAATTTCACTTTTTCGGTTGTTTATTATGAGTAGTGAAGACAGCATTTGTGGTAGTTTAATTATACAGGAACTTATACAGGAAATTATATACAGGAAATTATACAAGACAGCATTAGTGGTAGTAGTTTAATTATACATATATGAAGCTTAAAACGCAAATTCGTAAAAAATGACCCCAATTAGAGGCGGCCGCTCGTGCATATTTACAGGATGTTTTAAGGCTGGCAGTAGTGAAAAGGTTGTGCACAAGATGACTAAAAAAGTTTTTTGGGAATTTCAAAACTCCTGATGTGGGATGGGATGAACTGTTCTGCTAACAAAACGAAAATGGGGTTAATTTTTAATTTTTTTTAAAAAAAGATCCCCCACCAAATGACTTTTTTGCACCCAATTTTTCATTTTTTAGCCATCTTTTGCCAACTGTAAGTTATTGCAGCAAATTATGTACTGATGAGTTTATGGGGACGATGGTCCTTGTCATTTGACGGCTTAAAAAAAATTGTTCAAAATGGACAATCAGGGCCGAAGATATAAGCAATTTGATGTTCAAATGTCAAACATGGCCCTATTGTGGAGGAATTGAATATTAACTGTTTCAGAGAGTACTAGAGCGATTTAGATATTTCTAATGGTAGTTACCCATTTTTGGCGATGAGGAGTTTGTTTATGCCCTCAGATAAGAGGTAATTTCTGCCACTAGATGGCAGCAGTATGACTTTTTAAATGTTTTCATTTCACCCGCATTAATAGAAACACGCATCACGATAACGACTACCGAATCTATTGAAAGAACACAGACAACTTGTGCATTCAAAATTTCAGAAACAAAAACTTGCCCAAAGCAGAAACTAAAAACGATCATAACTCACTTTCAAAACACTTAAAACTTGCTGTTAAGATAGCTTGCTGTACGATAAAAGATAAAGTGTGAGATGTTTTTTCGTTAGTACATTTTTTATGCAGCTTTTTCGTTAATTTTACTGCTCTTTCAGCGATTCAATTTTTTCATCAAACTTACAATTGATGTTACGAATTGGATAGTTCGATTCTCAGTTTTTCACCTGTATAAGGGAATACTATTTTTCATTCCGTTAAAAGACAGCACTCCAATATTACATTAAAGAATGAGTTCATAGTAAAAGATCCTTCATGCCATCACGGCTTCTAAAAGATGGCTGTCTTAGCAAGTGACTGGGGGAAGACGAAAGTTGGTTCTTCTTTATTATGAACTAATCTATTGTTGTACCTATTTTAACCCTGACACATTTAGCCTGTTTCCATGTCCAAAAATCGTGGGCTTTTGGCCCGCGGGCTTTGCTGAAAATTCGTGGGCTTTTCTAGCCCACTTTCGTTGGACGTTTCCATGTCTAAAATGCTAAGAGTGGGCTTTGAATGCTGCACTAAATTACCGGTACAGGCGCATAGTGAAACAGCCTAGCAACGATGTAACATAATTTTTCTTGGCATGACTAGCTTCGATAATGCTGAAGCTATCGTTTTTTATCGTATCAAAATTAAAAGCTGCTTAGTAAAAGTGGTTAAACAATGCATTTTCGCAATTTGCTCCTCCATTTCAAGGCGCTAGGCCGATTTCCACTTAATCTGTTTCTCACTATAACTCAAAACTTACGCATTAGATCATCCTAATTTGAAGCGGCATTACCCCAAAGCCCAAACCATGCCCAAATGATCCCCACTCGGATTTGTGCTTAGTTTAGAGCAGATAAAATGCTTTTATATTTTTTTTACAAGGTGTTTGTAATGAATGAGCTGCTGGTTAGTGCACGTACCAGTAGTTTACACTGATCTCGCATGGCGCAGTAGTTCGGAGCGTCGTTTCCACGACGACCATGATCGCAAGGTTATTGGTTCAACTCTCAACCCAGTCTCGTTGTTGTGTCCTTGGATAAGATGCTTCATGATAACTGTCTCTGCTTGGTGGAATCCGGCTAGTAACAAATCAAAGAAGTCCGAAGAAAATTCAACTGGAAAACTTGAAAACAAATACAACTCCTAAGCGAGTCTGGATTCGTCCTACGCATAGCGCCTCCGCCGCTTTCTCGTAACAGGAGGATAAAGATGAAGAAATCAAATCTCAATCACTGGATTTAAAGCAGTACCGGTAACTTTTTTTGGGAGAGATCTACTGCCCGCACCAGGTGCATCTAGCCAATGCGCTTGCAACTAAAATAAAAGATCATTCTTGGTGCCTACATCTGCTTGACAAGGTCGTATATTAATTGTCAACTTCGTCATCGTCATTGCTCACACTGAAGAATTTCGCGTTTTATATATCACTTTGCCGTGCGTTATTTTTACATCGATGCAACTAATTCCACTCTACTCAGGGGAGTAACCAAAGACCGAGCTAGCTACTCCCCTTAAGAGGATGAATTTCCTATTAAAACAAAAACATATTATATTAAAAGAGTGAAAATTTTGGCCAGTTTGTAGAAACGCTTCGCCTGAATCTTATCCCTTTCCGTGACAACTGCAAAAACGTTTTTGAACCGAAATACTACCCAGTGCCAGCCTATAAATTGAAAGTCACAAGCCGGCCTATACAAGCCAAAAAACGTAGTCTTTAGCACGCTAACTTCACAGCTAAAAGCGAGCGATGACATAAACGTTATACGTCGTCCAGAAAACAATAAAATTACATATTTAACTTGAAGGCTGTCTCGGTAAGTCTAAGCTCTGGGCGAGGTGCTGCGCATACCGGTATGAAAAATGATGTGCAACAATTTAAAGAATAAAAATCCACAAGTACATAACTGCTAGAAATGCCTTTAATTTTGCAGCGTCAACCTTTGAGTACCGGTAGTAATAACGTGATGAAAAAATAACGGGGCGGCACGAGCAAACGCAAGGAAAAAGCAATAATGTACGTTGTAAATTGTTAGCAACGACTGTAAGCAAGGGCGTGCATGGAGGAGGCAAGGGGGCAGCACACTGTAGGATTGGAAGATCTTTTTTTAAAAAACCTTCTTGAAGACGTTTTTCAGAGGACACCTTGAGGCAACGTTCTCAAAAACTCGCGCTGCAGAAAAGTTTGGCACGCCCCTGGGTATAAGATTAAGTATCGCCCTCAATTATTACGCCAAAATAATAAACAGCAAATTCAACTGGATCATTTTTTTTTTTTTTTTTTTTCATTTTTTTTTTTTTTTTTATTTATTTATTTTTTTTTTTTTCAAAGAGACGTGCTAGCGGACGGACGCATTTCTAAACGTGCAACTTCGCCACAGAATTGTCTGACAAGCGTGAATCTAATATTGCCTTGTAAGCATGCTTGTAAGCCAGTATCAAAAACTAGTTTTACAGAAACAGACCGCAGCACATTAAATGATATTTTAAAAAAAGTAAATAGCCTGAAAGAGGAAATTAACGATCTGAAAGCTGAGCTGAAACAAAGTAAAGAAGAAATAAAACTGCTAAAATTAGAAAATGGCGACCTTAAACAAGCCCTGAATTTCAATACAGCCCAAATCGACGACATGCAGCAATACTCCAGGAGAGAAAACCTTCGAATCTATGGAATCGAAGAATCAAATTCTAACAAAGATGATGGCGAAACAGTTATCCTAAATGTTGCTAAAACTCTGGGCATTCAACTTGAGGCAAAAGACGTGCAAAGAGCCCACCGACTAGGTAAGAAGAAAAGAAGTGGCAAACCTCGTCCAATCATTGCACGTTTTGTTTCATACAAAAAACGAACTCAGTTTCTCGAAAAGAAAGCAACACTAAAAGAAAATGATGAGTTCAAAGCGGCATTCATAGTAGAAGATCTCACTCCATTGCGTCAAAAGTTATTGAACTACGTAAAAAATGAATGCGAGGGAAAATTTGTGCTCTGTCACACGTTTAATGGTAGAATTCGCATGAAGAGGTCCGCTAAACTTTACGGTGATATCGGAGATGACGAGAAAGATGAGGGTATTGGTGAATGGATTTACATAACTTCTCCAGAAGACCTGTTTCAACTCAACATCGATGTTGACCTGGAAAAATTGGACTACAAACCTTTGTTCGTAAATGTTGATCGATCTGATGATGATGAATCAGCAGAAGCGTAATTAATCCAGCTAAAGTTAGTACCAAAATGTTTTTTTGTGCTTAATCTTTAATGGCTTCAAACGATCTTTGCATTGATTGCTTAAAACCATGCGCAGGTCTATGCCATGCGTGTCCCGAGTGTGAGCGTACCACGTGCTATTCATGCAAACCCACAGCTAATCAACGCGAGGAAGTTTATTGTTTACTTTGCTGCTCTAGAACAATGCAAACTAATGAAACAAAGAATAATGGCCAACTCGCTGATGACGTAGCGACCTACTTTGATTTCTTTGACAAAAGCAGTTATTATGACGTAACATCCTTAAACCACGTAGCTTTCAATCAGCGAGATCTTTATATAATGCATTTCAACATTAGAAGCATACAAAAAAACGTAGATAAATTATCAACTTTTTTGACAACTCTAAAAGTGCTGCCAGACGTGATAGCAATATCTGAAACTAAACTTAAACCCAATCATATCTATGTGAATTTAGATATTCAAGGCTACAACTTTATTCACAGCGACAGTACTGGAAATTCTGGGGGGGTTGGTTTTTACATTAAAGAAACACTTGACTACAAAATCATTAAAAGCATCAACATTAATTTACCATTTGCTGAAGATATGTGGATAGAACTTGGCACGAAAACTGGCCCGATAGTTGTTGGTGTCACATATCGACATCCTACTACCTTAGCTGAAGATTATGAAAACTTTTCCACTAACTTAGGAGAAATATTTCAACAACTCATCGACAAAAAGTATCCCTTCTTCTCTTTAGGAGATTATAACATTGACCTAATGAAAATTAAAACAAACAATAGCGTTAGAAAATATGTTAACAGCATGCTAAGCTTACCCTGCAAATGTGCAATTGATTTGCCTACACGCGTAACTGATCACTCAAAAACGCTGATTGATCACATTTACTTTAACGATGTTAGTAACCCCCGCGTAAGTGGTGTAATTATCTCGGACTTGAGTGACCACTTTGGTACTTTTATTGCTACTTCCTTCAAGAAAACAATAACAAAAACTTCGAAAGACGCTTACATTCGAGACATGCGCAATTTCGATCTTGAGGTTTTTCTAAATGAACTAAGCGCAAACTTAAATGAAGTCAACCCAATTAACAACGCAACAGTAAATAAACAGTTCGAGAATCTGTATGACATATTTAGCAAAACTGTGTGCAAGCACGCACCTTTAAGGAAAGCCTCCAGAAAAGAAAAGCGCCTCCAAACCAAACCTTGGCTTACCACAGGGCTACTTAATTCCATCAAATATAAAAACAATCTATATGTTAAGCTCCATACCAGATTCAGTGAGCAAGCACACCATGATTACAAACTTTATCGCAACACTCTCAACAGAACAATTAAAAGTGCCAAAGAAACCTATTATCGACGAACTTTTGAAGCCAACAAAAATAACTCAGCTAAGGTGTGGAATCTAATTAATGACATTGCAAATCTAAAACCCAAAAAAACAAATTTCCAACAGAATTAGAAACTCATGATGGCATCACTCAAGACCCACAACAAATTTGTAACAAACTTAATGACTACTTTGTTAATGTAGGAAAAAATTTAGCTGATACCTTCCAGACTGACGATTACAACTATAACATGCACCGATCTAAAGTCAAAAACTCATGCTTCTTTGCACCAGCAACATCTGAAGAAGTTACTTCAATTATACGGAATCTTCAAGGCAAAAAAGCTACGAGAGAACAAGATGTTGACACAAAATTCCTAAAACTTAGTAATCTTATCATTTCTCCTATTCTCAGTAACCTGTTTAATTCTTGCATAATCCAAGGAAAGTATCCGGTCGCTTTAAAAATTGCTGAGGTCGTACCCATATTTAAGAAAAATAATCCACAACAAGCAACCAATTACAGACCAATTTCTCTCCTGTCCCCATTCAACAAAATATTAGAAAAGTTAATCTATAATCGTATTTACTCTTACCTCGACAAGGCGGATCTGCTATCACGCCACCAATACGGTTTCAGACAAAATTCCTCAACTGCTCACACTTTATGTACAATTTATGATTTGTTAATCAAAAATGCAGATGATGGCCTTTATTCTTGTTGCATATTTCTTGATTTGACCAAAGCCTTTGATACTGTAGATCATGCGATATTGCTAAATAAACTCGATCACTTCTTTGGTATTCGAGGCCTACCACTTCAACTACTGGAAAACTATTTGACTAATAGAAAACAATACACGAAATTATCCCACTATAAATCAAAACTAGCCAAATTGACTTACGGAGTGCCGCAAGGATCATCGCTAGGCCCGCTACTCTTCCTACTCTACGTAAATGATCTTCCCTCGGTTAGCAACTTTGAAACAACTTTATTTGCTGATGACACGTACTTAATGCTGGCGGACAAAAATTTAGCAAATCTGGAGCGCAGGGTTAACGAAGAGCTTCAAAACATTGACCATTGGTTAAAAAAAAATAAATTGTCCTTAAACCGTCAAAAAAGTCATTATATGCTCATCAATAAACGGCCCAGTGTATCATGTATTGCTGACCTACAATTGTCCTTAAACTCCCACGTCCTAAAACGGCAGCAAACAGTGAAATATCTGGGAATTTTTGTTGACGAAAATTTGAATTGGTCTACCCACATTCATCAATTGTCACTTCAGCTTGCACGATACTCTGGTCTGTTTTATCGACTTAGAAAATTGGTTCCACCTGACGTAATCAGAATGCTTTACCACAGTGTAGTCCAGTCTAAAGTTCAATACGGCATTGCTGTCTGGGGAAATGCTGCCAAAACCCGGCTACAAGAACTGAATCTCAGATTAAACAATATTATTCGAACAATTACTTTTAGTAGCAAGTTTTGCTCGGTAACTTCCCTATACAAAAAACTAAAACTTCTAAAATTGACTGATGTTTACAAATTGGAACTCGCAAAAATCATGTATCAACTCCACGGTGGAAAACTTCCAAAATCTTTCTATGATCGCTTTGCAAAAATTAATGCTGTTCATAATTACTCGACAAGACAAACAAAAAATCTTGTGTACTTTAAGCCTCGTGTTAAGAAAACGATAGGAAAAGAATTAATATTACATAGAGGATCTAGCTTATGGAAGGAAATTGATAATTCAGTTAAAAACTGCAGCTGGTTTTCTTTCAAAAAGTATTATAAAAATTTTTTAATTGACAAATATTAGCTTCCACAACCGAATTGATGTTAAGTAAAGAGAAAATTTCAGACTCAAACTATTTAAAAAAAAAATAAGCATGATAAAGAACCTTGGAAATCAAATTTTCTGCGCTTAGCACCTTCGGCGCGATGCTCGCAAAGCTCACCTTGGTATTTGCCTGTGACCTTCAGTGCTTTGGTTATTGTGAATAAATTGTTTTTCTTTTTTGTTTCTCATGCAACTTTTTTTGACGTGAATTATTTTTTTAAAAGTATTGTACTTTCGCTTGACCGTTGTAAGGAACTAAACAACATATTTGTTTTGTATATTCTTCATTTTGTACGTAGCTTTTCCAACTTTTTTGCTGCTTTTCGTCTTTTTTTTTTTTTTTTGTTTTTGTTTTGTGTTTGTTTCTAGTTTGACTCTTTTACAAATTACTCAAAACGAAGAGGAAGCACCTGACTAGATAACCTTTGGGTTCTTCGGTGTTTCCTAGACTGGTAGTGTGTGTGCTAAAATACTTTCATTCGTATTAGCCTGCATTGTTTTACCAGCCTTGAAATAAATCTTCTTGTCATTGCTAACAAAATTTTCTCGGTAAATTATCACCAGAACAATCTCTACACCAAAGACATTGCATGAACTATATACTCAAGAAACAAATCTGCAGTTTTCATCAAAACAGTTGCACTGGAAGTAACTACTCTAAGCGTACTCTAACGTTATGGTCACGACCTTGAGGTATAAGAAAATCCAAGCAGAAATGTTTTATTTTAATTTGAATTTTTATCCTTTCATTGGGAAAAAGCAATGGGGCGCTATTAACGAACGCAACCAAACGATGCATGAAACCACGTTACAACTCAAAACGTGGGAAATAATGTTACGTGCGAACGCCACAAGCAACCTTTTTAATGTCATGAAGGGAGCAACAAATACCAATTCTCTGGTTTTGCCCGACTTGTAATTGAACTTACGTGTACGGCGCCAGAGGCAGTCGATCTATGCACTTGGCCATTTAAAAAACTTACAATTTATAAGAACTCGTTCTCAACATTTAAATATACACTAAAACACATAATAATTTGAATGCTTAAAACAGCTGCTTGCGTAATTTGATGGAAAGCAAGCCTTGTGCTTAGATGCAACTTCAATTGTCAGCAGCCAAGTCAGAACAAAAAACTTTATTTTAGCATTGCGTTTAAAAAATCTATGTCAGGCTACGTAATAGCCCTGTCTAGAATATGCTTTTGTTCCGAGTCAGCCATGTACCATCATGTCGGTTTTTACTACTTCCACTTTCAGCTTTTTGCAATGAACGATCCTTCAGCAAAACTTCTGCTGGGAAATCCCGCTTCAAAAGAATAATGTAACTATGAAATTTTCTACCAATTTCTTACATTGCGTTCATTTTAGTTGGGAGCAAGTGAGTTTATTTGCACTTTGCATGGGCCATTCAAGTAAGTACCTTGGTCATTGCATATGCGTTTCTTTTACAAACAGCTCTTGACAAAATCCATCTCACTGGCACTAAAATGCAAAAAATAAGATGTAAGTTTGCCTAGTAAGCTACAGGCATACTTTTGCTGGTAATTTGGTTCTTTGAAACGGTAAAGCAATTTCAAAAACAGCTTATCTCGCTTTTCGATTAAATCTTTCATCAGTTTTGAATATTGCAGAAGAAAATTACAATCAAGACTTTGCGATAGGCTGTTGAAATGTTACAGCTTAATAGTCGTTACTTAGCGCATATTTATCATACCATTCTGAGAAAGCAATCAAGGTGCTATAACAAGCTTGCTTTGAAGTCGTTGGTCACCTGCAAAGAGACGGAGAATTCCAATAAGTGTTTTTCCCAACAACACAAATAACTTGCCACCTTGTTCAAATCACTATTCCTTTAATGCTGTGCATCAAGCAGAAAAGCTGTCAATACCAGTTTTAATAACATTGCTTTGATCAATCAAACCAGAGTCCCACAGTCCAATTCGTTATCAAATGTTCACAAACAAGTATCTATCAGCAATAGAGATTGACCGGGGCTCCGGCCCTGGCCTCAGCTGGGGATGCCACCTTTGCACCTATCCGGCCCCGGCCAGGGGTCACAAAAATTGGCCGGGGTTAAATTTCAAATTTATTTGCCGTATATTCCGGCGTATAAGACGATCTTTGAAGTGCCAAAACCCACTCTTAAAAATTAGGGTAGTCTCATACAGCGAATATAAAAATCGTATCTTAATTTTTACATGAAGATTTTTTATATTTTATATGAAAAACGCGTTGGTGCATAAAAATAAAGAACGTGTATGCATAAAGCATTTTTGAGGTTCGTCATGCACTAATGAAAAGCGTGTACAATTACGAAAGCATTACCTAACACCATTGATGGCATTTACAAGAGGAGTCAGGACGCAAGTCTACTTAGCTATGTATTCTAGACACAATACGAAGCATCGTATAAACCCTGGCCGGAGCTCCGGCCCCAGCCAAAGTTGTTGCCCGGTCGTTTCCAAATCAGCTGTCTGCACTCTGAACCTGCTGCAATTTACGACTGAAAATATAGTTTGGTACATTATAGCTGTTGCAGAGTAATGGGGGCTTGTTTGAATTAAGCCGTGGTTCAGGTTATGGGTAAAGGTTAAGGTTAGGCCCTAACCCCTACTACTAACTCAATAGCAGTCCTTGTGCTAGTGATATATCCACCTGTTGTAAGATGTGGTTTAATTCAAACAAGCTCCGAGTAATACAGTATGTGCAATTATTACGGTATTTACTACGACTGCAAAATAGCACAACTTTCAGTGCATCGGCCTATACAGATGTTGTAAAGCAAAACACAACAAAATTGCATTTACCAAGAGTGAAAGTACCGGTTGCTCTCATGCACAAATATCAAAGTCTGCACAAATAGGATATTTATTTCACTGATAATTCATTGAATCAAATCAGCACAAGCAGCAAATTTCACACTGCAGTTTGCATGTGACACATTTACAAGATATTAAGCAAAGCATCATAAAATACTAACCTAGGTTTGTCGCAATTTTTCTATCCTGATACGAATATAAGACCAACGTTTCAATCCACTTTTAAAACAAGTGAGTCAAAAACTTCACATGCTGGCTTCCGTAACATGTTTTCAAGAATTTCAATAAGCAATCAGCAAGTTTTCTGGTTTCTGAAACATACTAGTAGCACCACATGATCTGAAATTGAAAGACTTAGAAGATAATCTAATCAAATACCATCAATATTGCATCTGCGCTATCTTACTTTCATTTATTTCTGCAATGACATCATGTTGAAAATACCAACTCTTAACGTAAGCAAGGTACCAGTGAGTTTTATTCTTTAATATTAATGTCTTTGCATAGTGCCTTCCACAGTCTAAAATTCAAAACAAAAGCCCTTAAAATTGCGTAAAATATACCAGTAGCTAAGCCCTTGGGCAAAAAATATACCGGTATGATGAAAATGTAGTGCACACTCTAACCCAACTACAAAATGATATACATTTTTAGTTGGTGTTTAACTTGTGGTTATTTATGCTATTTGTCAGGGTATGGTCTATTGCTAGCTTGTGTCAGTAACACAAGTGCGGTTTCTTTAATTATGGAATAGTATGGAATGGTATGGCATAGCATGGAATAATAAGTAAGGCACTGTGGTATAGTATGGCAGAACTGGGCGATAGGACGTTTGGGGCACTAGAGTAAAGGATCCCATATAAAGAGTTAAATTTCGGGTGAATGGTCCTCAGGGTAAATGTGCCTCAGGCCTCATTTAGGGCAAAAAAAACTCAGGACAGGACGGTTGAAGCAATAAATAGGCCCTAGGAATAGGATGTTAATTTAGGGCACTAGAGCATATCCTATGCATAAATGGGGCTCTAGGACCAATGGGCCTCAGGGCATTTGGGGCAGCATAGGGGATCTGGGTCTCAGCATGTTTTGGTCCCTGGGACAAACAGGCCTTAGGACGGTTGGGACGAAAGGGCTGTTTGAAGCTCTGGGGCATATAGCCTATATGGGATTCAGCACATTTGGAGTGCCGGTGCTATGCACATTTACGATACTATGCCATACTACTGTACTATGCCATACTATTCCATAAATAGAGACACCCACACAAGTGAACAATAACAATTAGGGGTTAGATGTAGTATCAGCCCCCAGGTTCAATTAGGGTTAAGTTTGGTTAGGATTAGGTTCGGTTAGGGTTAAATTTAGTTAGGGTTAGGCTTGGTTATGGCTGGATTTGGCTAGGGTCAGGTTATGAGTTAGGTTAAGGTCATAGGTTAGGTGGGTCTCATCTAGAATAAGCCGTCGAAGTGAGCGATCATTATATTACACGCTCGCTTCGCTTGCTCGGCGATCAGCCGCTCGCTTCGATGGCTTAATGCAGCGACGGCTTATTCTAGATTTGACCCGGTTAGGTTAAGGTTGGCAAACAGAAAAAGCGTGAGGGCTTATTCTAGATGAGACCCACAATTAGAATATAACTGGTATATAAGGAAACATGCAGTTCGCATGTTTCAACGTGAAAAGGATGAGAGTCTATGACGAACAGACTAATCAACACTTTTCAACAGACATAGCCTATGGTAATTTTTTGTTATAGCATCAAGTTAGGACGTAGCAAATTCACATGACTATTAAAGAACTAGGCTACCGGTTGTGAATACTGTGATAAATGCCAAAATTAAATAAATGCCACCAATTTTAATACCGGTCAAGATTAGACATGGGTAAGGGCACTATATATTAGGAGTATCAGTGCACTAAATCACCTACTAGCAAGCTTTCAAATGTTGAAGTGGCTATTCTTACGGACCCGTACAAATAAAAACTTCGTTTATTTCATTACTTTGTCATGTTCTCTGGATTGCATTTTCTCAAGATTTATGGATAGAGATTATGTTGCCACAGAAAAGAAAGTGTTTTGTTGGTGCTATTTACGGACATCCAAATTGCAACTTTTCTCAATTTCTAAATAGTTTTGAACTGACTCTAGCAAAACTAACTGAAAGCAAAAGTCATTATTACATAAGTGGTGACATGAATATTGATTTGCTAAATAAAGAATTATCAAGCAACTTTACTCAGTCTAGGCTGCAAACAAATGATTCAACATGCTACTCGTGTATCATCTCACTCGTCTTCTGTAATAGATCACTTCTATTCAAACAATACATCAAACGAAATTTGCTCGCGTATACTTTTGAGTGACTTATCAGATCACTTTCCCATAATATCAGCAATCAAAGGTTCTAAACCAATCAAAAAGAATATGTCCTTGTATGTACGAAATACCAAGAACTTTGTTGCAGAGGATTTTTTAAATGATCTTTATCTTAACTTAGAATCAGATGAAAGTAAATCAAGTATAACAAATGTAAACCATTTATGTGATACATTTATTAATACTTTTGAAAAAACACTAAATCAGCATGCTCCCTTTCGTAAATTAACACGTAAAGAACAGAAATTAAACAAAAAACCATGGTTATCCAAGGGAATTATTAAGTCTATATAAACAAGAAACAACTTATACAAAATGACATCAAACAACAACAGTCCCGAATTACTAGATGAATATCGATTGTACAGAAATAAATTAACACATGTACAGAAACAAGCCAAAAAACTTTATATATAACAGTAACCAAATAAATGAAGCCCATCACAACAGTGGCCTCATATAGAAAACCATAAATGACATAGTTACCTACAAAAACACTAAATCTCAAAGCATTACTTCTCTAAAAAATGAGGAAGGGAAACTAATCCAAAACTCCTTATTAATTGCTGATACATTTAATAAATATTTTTCTCAATTAGGTAGAAAAATGGCAAATAAATTATCAGTACCATCTACTACTTTTACAGCAACGTCATTAATACCCTCAAGTGCTAAATCCTTTTTTTTGAAACCAATTTCATTGGATGAAGTGTTTCATCAGTTAAAAAGTTTGAATCCTGCAAAAAGCACAAAATCAGATAGTCCCCCAATAAAGTATATTAAGCTAGCTGCTTCAGTAATAGCCAGTCCTTTGACAAACTTATTTAATCGTTGCATAGAAACAGGAACGTATCCGGATGCATTCAAAACTGCCGAAGTTATACCTGTAAATAAATCGGGTGACAAGTTTACCTGCAGCAATTTTAGGCCTATTTCTCTGATTTCACCATTTTTAAGGATATTTGAAAAGTGTATCTATAAGCAGTTATATCATTACTTTACTAGTAGGGATATTCTTTACAAGCATCACATGGTTTTAGAGAAAATCATTCAACAGAATTAGCAGTGTCTCAGATGTGTGATTCTATAATCGAAAATTTGGAAAATAAAAACACAACCTGTGCTATATTCCTTGATCTGGCCAAGGCGTTCGATACTGTAAATCACCAAATTTTGTTATCTAAACTTTATGCTTATGGTATTCGTGGAATACCATTTAAATTAATGCAGAGCTACTTGTCAAACCGAAAACAATGCACTGTTATAAATAAAGTTAAATCTAGTTCACATGGTGTTACACATGGTGTTCCACAAGGGTCTACATTAGGTCCCCTTCTTTTCTTAATTTATATAAATGACCTACCTAAAGTAAGTAATTTAAAAGTGCGCTTGTTTACCGATGACGCTATATTACCTTTAAGTGATTAAAGATGAGAAAAACTTACAGCACATTATGAACGATCAGCTCACTAAAATAGATGATTGGATGAAGATAAATCAACTTACCATTAACTATAAGAAAACAAACTTTATGATTTTTACCAGAAAAAAGAAAATTTTCTCTCCTTTATCCATAAGTATTGACCAAAATATAATTAACCATAAGACTAACGTGAAATATCTAGGTGTTGTAATTGATGAAAAGATGTCATAGAAAAACCATGTGAATTACCTCTGCTCCAAATAAGCAAAGGGCTGCTGGGCAATCTTTAAACTAAGAAATTATGTTGACCTTCATACATCAAGAATACTGTATTATAGTTTAATATATCCTCACTTACAATATTGCATATCTAGCTGGGGAAGAGCTACTAAAAGCGTTCTCAAACCCCTCAGTATCATTCAAAAACGTGTGTTAAGACTAATAACCAAAACTCCATATCGAACACCCTCTGCACTACTATTCTTTCAACTAAAAATTCTAAAAATTGATGATGTGTATAAACTTTAAATTGCAAAAATGATGCATCATATAAACAATCAAGACAATACCGGTACATGGGAAATAAACAACTCGACAAAACTAGAAAAATTGCATAATCACAACACGAGAGCATCATCCCAATATAATTTTCTCATTATTAATATTCGCACCAATTCGGGAAAATCCTTGTCTGCATTTGCTGAAGAAGAAGAAGAACAATTTATTTGTTGCTAAAACACGTACAGAATATGTACATAATAACATAGAATCAGAATTATTTATATTAAGCAACAGGCAGCTGCGAAGGGACCACTGGTCTTCAAGTCAAGCAGCAACCATCAATCAGGACACACATGTTGGCAAAACTTATAAATAAAGAAAAAAAAAATAAAATAAAGAAAAAATAGAGAAAAAAAGAAAAACGTAATAGAGAAAAAAATAGAGAAAAAAAAAAGTAAATTAATTCAGATTATACTTGTGTAAAAGAAGTTCTTTAAAACACAGTTTAAACTTGGAAAAAGATAGTTTTTTGATGTCATGTGGAATGCTGTTCCATATTTTAGTACCAGTAAATTTAATGGAGTGCTGGGCGCGAGTTGTCATAAAGCGAGGTAAGAATATGGTGTCTTCATGAACGTTTCGGCGAGTACAATAATTTGAAACATTTGAGGAATAATTAAAATAATCGTTGAATACATTAGCAAGTTTATTGTGAGTAATTTGATACATTAACTTCGCAATTTCAAAAGTGTAAAGATCTTCGAGCTTTAAAATTTGATACTGGTGATATTGAGGTGTAATTTTTTTTCTAACTGATGTCTTTGAAATTATTCTCAGAGCTTTATTTTGTAAACGAATTAGTTTACCTAAATATGAACTATAAGTTGAAGCCCATACAGGTAGAGCGTAAAGTAAATGAGTATGTACAAGTGAATAATATAGATTAATTAGTTTATTCCTTGGAAGATAATAACTTAATTTTGCAATTATGCCAATAAAGCGAGCGATTTTGCGCTCAAGGAAATCAATATGTTTCCTAAAAGAAAGCTGATCATCAATTATGACTCCCAAGTATCTAGCCGATTCGGAGAATTTAACAGTTTGGTTATCAAAGGTAAGAGTAAAGGGTGGTTTAAGAGTACGTAAATATGGAGAAATTAGTAAAGCTTCAGTTTTCGTTGCGTTAACCAGTAGGCCATTAGTTCTCATCCACTGTAAGACATTAGAAAGCTCAGTATTTGCAAGAACTTCTAAGTCAGTAAGTGTTTCTGCAGTGATTGAAAGAACGGTATCATCAGCAAAGAATCTTGGAAGAGTTTGCAAACAAGAGGGAAGGTCATTAATATAGATTAAAAACAATAATGGACCTAAGATGGATCCTTGCGGGACGCCATAGTCGATTACTTTATCAGAGGAATCAGTATTGGCTATGGAGACAAATTGTTTTCTATCATTTAAATACGATTTCAGTAGAGAATTAGCCACACCACGAATACCATAGTGTTCCAATTTCTTGATCAATTTATTGTGTGGCACAGAATCAAATGCTTTTCTGATATCTAAGAATAATAAAGTTGTATATTGCTTGGAGTTAATATTATCAAAGCAAGATGTAATCAAGTCCAATATCGGATGAGTTGTAGAACGGTTGTGTCTAAAACCATACTGGCTTGAAACTATTGTCTTATTACGCTCTAAAAATGATAGAAGTCTGTTGTAAATTATGCGTTCAAATAGTTTAGAAATAGAAGTCAGTAGCGAAATAGGACGATAATTATTTAATAGGTCAGTAGATCCTTTTTTAAATATAGGGATAACTTTTGCTGTTTTCAGCTTATTTGGAAATATGCCATATGTAAGGCAGTGATTTAGCATTACAGACAAGGGATAGGAAAGAATAGGGGCAGCAATCTTTAAAAAATAAGGATCTATGTCATCATGCCCACCAGCTTTATTTAGCTTCAGGGAGTTGATTAGCGTCATGATTTCATATGGGGTTGTAGGTTGTAAATAGATTGAATCTGGGCAAGCGTTTTTTAAATAAAGTATTTCATCATCTGTAGAATTAGCTTGGACACTGTTTGCAATAAATTTACCAACGTTAACAAAGTGATGGTTAAATTCTTCTGTGATTTCATGTACGTCTGAGATAGTTGTTGTGCTGTTAATTTTAATAAGATTAGGAACCTTAGAGTTTTTCTTTGATGGTAATAGAGTACGCAAAATGTCCCATGTTTTCTTAGGATTATCTTTACATTCATTTAACTTTTGGTGGTAAAGTAGTTTTTTAGCAAGCTCTTTGACTTTGGTCAATGTGTTAGAATACATCTTGTAGCATGATTTTGCAACAGATGATCCATTGATATAGTGAGTTTTGTGCATTTTTTGCTTTTTTTTGATGGATATGAATAACCCTTTCGTGATCCATGGTTTACTTTTCAAACGCCTCTGTTTTCTAGACAGCTGTTTAAGCGGGGCATGAGTGTTAATTGTTTCAGTTATTAAGGAGTAAAATTGGCTAAATCGATCATTAATATTATTTTCAGTAATAGTATCAAGTTGGGGCATAAAATATTCAATTTTATTTAATAGTTCTTCATTAAAATTTTCACTAATAAAGTCACTGTACGATCTAACTAGAGTAGGCTGAGGATGTGTAGGCATAAAATTTCTATTAATGATAGCCATAACCGGATAATGATCAGTAATGTCATAGTCAATAACGAATGGAATAATTACTTGTCTATTTTCATTAGTAATAATATGATCCAGAACAGTCGCAGAACTCGACGTTACTCTAGTGGGAATATTTATCAAGGAAGCAGAACAATTAGAAGTTAACATGTTTAAATAGTTATTTGCCTTGCTAGATGTGCTATAGGAATCAGTTGACAAATCGATAGTCATGTCACCTAGAACAAAAAAGTATTTTTTGCTTATGTTTAAATCAGTTAGAATCTCATTTAGGTATTCACAAAAAGCATTATAATTGGAATTAGGATGTCGATAAACAGTGCCCACCACATAATTAATTTCAGAATTAGGGCACGTTATCTTGATCCATATATTTTCACAGCCGTATATCGTCGCCTTAAAAGTTAATTCTTCCAGCTGAAATATATCAGCAACGTAAACACCAACGCCACCAGCATTGGAAAGAGAGTTATTGTGCAGAAAGGTATATCCAGGAATTGAAACATTTAAAAGGGGTTTGTCTTTTATTTTTGTTTCGCTTATGCTAATAACATGTGGTTTAGAAGGTAATTTAGATAAGAAGTTGCATAAATTGTCAAAATTTTTTTGCAGAGAACGCATATTGAGATGCAATAAAAACAGCTCATTTTTCTTAAAGTGAATACAAGGAGAATTCAAGTCCAAATATTTGCATGACTTAATATTTTGAAAAATAGAAGAAAACGATTCATCACATGAATCATATTTATCAGATTTGCAATCATTTAGGATTACCTGATTTTGGATATTTGCTTGACTTGAGGTCAGTAGTCCCTCCGCAGCATCATCATCACTACACACACTTGAAACTGACATTAAGCTCAACAAAAAATAGTCTATTCCCACAGCATAGTATAGGCCTGTACATCAGTTAGGCCTACTTGATTAGATTCAAATCTTGCTCAGTGGTGATCAGAAGTGGCTTGGAGTTTTCAGTTTTTTTAACAAAAATGTTGCCATTGACAGTCCAAAAGAATTTGTAATCAGCTTTTATAGCATCTTGCTTCGCTTTCCAGAAAAGACGTTTTCGAAAGGGGGTCAGGTTTTCATTAATATATAGCTCACTAATGCCTTTCACAGAGAGTTGATCGAGGTTTATACCTTGGGTAAGTTTCCGTTTCGAGTATAGTTCATTACGTACATCACGACTAATGAATCGAGCTATAATTGGTGGGGGACGATTATCATTCCGAGATCGAAGCCGGTGGGAAGTCGAAATATCTTTATCAGTAATTTTAACATCCAGTAGCTCTGCAACTTCTGTGACGATAGCATTAGTATTCTCACCTTCAGTGAACGGTATTCCAGCTATTTCTAGATTCAGTCGACGTCCGTACTGCTCCAGGGAATCGAGTTTAACTGCCTCCTTATTAGCTTGTTTGTTGTTTTCAGCAGTTTGGTTTTTTAAAGTTTTCAGCTCGTTTTCCAGTTTCTTATTGGTTTCAATTTGTTTATTATAATCAACTTTGAGCTCATCATATTTTGCTGATATGAACTCTTGGCTATTTTTCACATTCGAAAGTTCGTTTTTAAAGTCTGCAATCATTTTCAGGTATTCACCTTTCCAGGAATTAATAGCATCTTTAATTAGCTTCTTCATTGTAGACTGCACTTTTTCATCGAGGACGGCCGGTAAAGCACCCGTAGTACATCTCTTGTTAGGCATAATGGCGTTGGTTGTTACGTAATAATCAACAATGCAATCTCTTCGCTTAAGATTTGGCTATCTTATGCAGGCATAGGCTTGTAGATTTGCTAGTTTTAACTCGCTTAAATAGTTGAATTTTATCCCTTTTCACTCTCAAAAAGTGTTTGTGGTTGACTGAAGCACAGATATGGCGTGAAGTACCACAGAGCATCAAATCTTTATCAACAGTTAAGTTTAAAAAACTGTATGTTAATCATTTGCTGGAACAATACAAACCAACCAATTGATTACATTATTAAATTACACTAAGTGAACATTAATGTGCTGAAGTATCCACATACTGCATATTCTGATATTAAGTTAAAAAAATGATTTTTTTTTATTTGCTTAGCTTATTAAGCAACAAATTGTTGTTTTTAGTTTTTTTTTTTTGTGGTTTTGTTTTCTTGTTTTACGGTGTTGTGCACATACGTAAGACTGAAGCCGTGCTGGTGAGGTGGCAGCAGACTAGGTGACTGTATGGTCTTTTCGCTGTCTCCTTACCAAGTGGTTCCACTTGTACACCTACAGCTACATTAATTCGTTTATGTGTTGCCACTCGGTGAAATAAATTGAATTGAATTGCAGTTAGCGTGAAGCGATAGTCTGATAATAGAATAAACCAAGTGCTAATTTGTATGGGCCTGCACAAATAGCCAGTGCTGCCTTTACAGTTAAATATTCAACTTGTTGCTGCAGGTCTGCCGTTTTGAAAACGCGCTCTTATAACCAATGCTTGCTTGCTATTTCCGAGGACAGTCTAGCTGAAGTGAAGCATGGAGGCGTAGTAGCGTTGAAGCGGTTTTCTATTAGCAATTATAAACACAGATAAGTAACATGCACACAAAATGATAGGCCTACGCAAATTAAAGCAAATTAAATACGAAACAATATATAAATAATTATTAAATTAAAGTAATGAAATATCAATAACGCAAATAATTTATGACAATTTCCATAAGCCTCTAATCAGCCGTATCGTAACGTGCAAAAATCATATTGAGCAAGATCACAAACTACGGAACCGGATTAAACTACAATTTACGCTACTAAGAGAATAAGAAAAAGTACATTTTGCAAGACGATCATTGCCGGCATTCGGTCACAATCACAAATAACAAATTTACACTTACCAACTGTTTTGCAGCAGATTTTCTAACAAGCAACACTAGTCTACAATTCATTCGAAACAGTAATCTAAACAGTGTTCTAAACAGTAAAGTCTCATTGAATGTAGTCTACTACAATGCACCACTGCAAGAGTGACGAATCCTCTCTATCAAGTCGTTAATTGAAACCTAGTAGAAAACCCCGGCTAACTAACTTAAATCGCCCCAAATAACATCTACAAATTATGCCGTCACTCTTGTGCTCTCCCATACCAAAGTACAGTAATTTCACACACTCGTCGCTATCATACACTGTAACGTAATTCATTAAACTCAACACTTCCCTTGACAGTATACCAAAGTAAATTAATCGTTCGAACAGTAGATTTCTATCTAGAGTGCAGAGTCTTAAACTTACAACCACGCCCAACATTTACGTCTCACACAGTTCAGCTAAAACACGTCCGAATCTCATAGCGTCTACCTTAATCTGATATCTGATTCGGTGATACAAGAAATACAATTCTTACAACGTCCTATAGAGCAATTACGTTCTAAATAGCGTGCACACAAATAGCTCAAATTTGTTACCAAACAAGAAAATTGATCGCCAGCAGCAGGAAATGCAGATCTACAGAGACGAGGTTGCAATTCTTTAGCTTAGTACTTCCTTTCCGCACCAAGTCAACGCGAAAGGCTGGACTTCGATTCTCGACTCGATTGTTCACTGTGGAGTTGCAATAACACACCCACTCTGTACATTCAATGGACAGACCCACTCTGTACATTCAACCTCTGTATGCTTGCAATAATCCTACAGTGTCCATAACACAACGAAACAAAAGTCAAGTTTACAAACAAATATGAATTATCACACGGCAAACAATCATCTCGAATTGGTCTCAATTATCTCGTTGACAATCAGAATCAACAATCTTGTACAGTTTTGAAATTGGCCGACGAAGAGTGCTGGTCTTTGTTTTAACGAGAACTTGGCGCGCTCTGTTGAAACGGTCCGGATACACTTCTGTGATTCTTCCCAAAGGCCATTTGCCTCTTGGGGCATTTTCGTCATACACAAAAACAATGTCATTGATTTGATAATTGGTCTTTTCCTTTTGCCATTTCACACGAGTTTGTAAATTCTGCAGATATTCTCGACTCCACCGAATCCAAAACTGTTGCACTTGACGCCAGCGTTTGGAAGCGTAATTGTCAGCATTGTCAAATATTCCAGGAGCAATGTTTAAAGCTTCGCGCAAGAGTAGCAAGTGATTTGGAGTCAATGGCATATTGGCTTCCGGATCCATGGTTACAGGTGTTATAGGACGTGAAGTGAAAATGGATTCAACTTCTATCATCAGCGTTAAAAATGCGTCATCATTTACTGATTGTTGCGTCAACAAATAACCCAATATACGGCGAAACGACCGAATCAAGCGTTCCCATACTCCACCAAAATGGCTTGCACTTGGTGGATTAAAGTGCCATTGAATATTCTTTTGGACTAAGTGCTTCTCGACAAGAGCAAAATTGAATTCTTTCACAGCCAATTGCAGCTCTTTCTCGGCGCCGATAAAATTTGTTCCATTGTCGCTAAACATTTTGTAAGGTTTTCCTCTGCGCCCAATGAATCTTCTGAGAACGTTAATAAACGAATCTGACGACACTGCATGGGCCACTTCAATGTGAACTGCTCTTGTCGTTAAGCAGCAAAATATGCACCCCCAACGTTTAACATTGCTTCTTCCTTGTTTGACAAAAAAGGGGCCGAAATAGTCGACTCATGTAAAATAAAACGGATGGTTATTTGGTGTCAATCTAGATTTGGGAAGTTCTGCCATGACTTGTTCACCAGCAGGAGCATTTCGGCGTTTGCATTGTAGGCATTGTCCAAGCACTTTTCTCACACTGAATGCTCCTCTTAAAACCCAGTATTGTTGCCTTAGTGACGCCCAGGTATGGGACATACCCGCATGGCCAACCCTTCTGTGATAGTCTTCTATAATTAGCTTAGTTACGTGACTTTGACTTGGCAAGATGACAGGATGCCTCGATTCGAATGGTAGAGGTGCCAAATCGATTCTGCCGCCAACACGTAGAATACCTTTAAACAAAACAGGGTTTAGCTTTCGCAAATGACTACATTTAGGCACACTAGATTTAGGAGTACAGTTTAGCGCCTTAATTTCCTTTTCAAAAGCTTGGTATTGTACACATTGAATGATAGCCCGTTCGGCATCGTACAAATCATCGACAGTTAGTGAAGCTCTTAGGACCGGTCTCTTCAAAACACGCTTTTGAAATCGAATGATCCAAGCTACTGACCGCTTTAGTCGGTACCATGATGAAAAACGAGCAAATCGGTCTGTAAGAAACACATTGTTAGTATTGATCTTTACTGTGCAGACTACCCTTTGCAGAATCGAAAACTCAGGAGGAAGTGTGGGCAGCTGACATTGTGGTTCAGGCCAGCCTTGCTCTGGTAAAAACAAAAATTCGGGGCCTCTTATCCATCGAGAATCACAAGATAAATTTGATGCAGTTAAACCGCGAGTAGCATCATCTGCAGGGTTTAAAGCGGAAGTCACAAATCTCCACTGATTAGGTTTAGACAGTTCATCAATCTTAGCCAGACGATTAGCAACAAAGGTAGGAAAAAGTTTAGAACTATTAGAAATTATAAACAAAACAGCTGTAGAATCTGTCCAATAGTACGTTTCCCAATTTGGCTCCCCAAATTCAATCAGTATTACGTGACTCAACTTTACAGCCAATGTAGCAGCAGTGAGTTCAAGTCGAGGTATGGATACAGTCTTAATTGGAGCCAGTCTAGCCTTTCCTATCAAAAAACTGCAGTTTACTTTACCACGACAATCACACACTCTCAGATAGGCGACAACACCATAAGCGTCTTGTGACGCATCGGCAAAGAAATGAAGCTGAACCTGTCCAAAAGAAGGATCCTTGAACAAACACCTTTCAATATGAAGATTGCGTAACTGCGGCAATTCTGACACCCACGAATTCCACCGCTGGACGACATCATCGGGTATGACTTCATCCCACCCAACACCAGCTCGACATAAGTTTTGAAGAATAAGTTTTGCCTTGAGTACTACAGGTGCAACAAATCCTAAGGGATCAAAAAGTGAGCTAATCATCGAAAGTATTCCTCTCCTTGTACATGGTTTATTTGTTAAGGATATGTTGAACTGAAAGTAGTCCTCCTGGAAGTTCCACTGCACACCGAGAATTCGTTCGCATGAGACACCAATTTCAGCAAGATCCAAAACAACCTTAGCTCTTTCTTCGCTTGGTATGTGCTCCAATACTTTTTTGTCGTTACTCAACCATTTCGTTAAACGAAAACCGCCTTGTTTGAGGAGATTAGCTAATTGTTGACATAAAAGAATAGCCTTGTCACGTGACGGAACAGACTTCAAGCAATCCATATAGAAGTTTTCCATAACTGTTTGAACTGCCTCTTCTGAGTATGATGCGGCGTGATCTCCAGCAGTTTCCTTCAGCGCATACAAAGCGCACGCTGGAGACGATGTTGCTCCAAAAACATCAAATCAAATCTTCATTATACTCGCTGTATTACGCCGAAGCGTGTAACGAGTGGCGGGGCCCATCTCCGCGGCTTAGCGCCTGGGCTACACAGCTCCGAAGAAACGTCGCAGCGGTGGCGAGCCGTTGGCGACACTGTGCCGATTTGACCGGTCCGGGAATCGAACCCCAGACCTCCCGCACCGAGAGCGTGCGCTTTTTCATATTGTAGTGAGCGGGAGGAAGAGAGGTGTCGCCACCTGGCCACCACAAAAATCTCAGATACGGTTCGCCCTTGGGATCGACTAACACTTGATGGTACATAGCTTCAACGTCAGCTACCAGGGCTACTTTATCTTTTCTGAACCGAGAAAGGACACCTATTAAGCTACCCAGAATATCCGGTCCTGTAAGCAACTGTTCGTTAAGGCTTGTTCCGTTACTTCGAGCAGCACAGTCAAAGACGATTCTGATTTTATTTGGTTTCTTCGGATGAAATACAGCATGGTGTGGCAAATACCAGCAATCTTCAAGCAATTTAGGAGCGATATCATCGTTTTGCAATTGCTGTGCATATCCCTTTGAAACGTAATCTTCAATGGCCTCAGTGTACATGGTTTGCAGCTTTGGATCTTTCTTGAAACATCTTTTTAAATTTTGAAATCGGGAATTGGCCTGCGAATAGTTACATTTCAAAGTAGGTGCTCCAGGACGCCACAATAACGGCAACTGATAATGCCCATCTACGAATTTCTTGGAGTTCTCTAGTAGTTGCAAAGCGTAGCGATCATTCCGCGACATTCCATTTCCGCTGCAGATTCCTTCGCGTACATTGTCCAGTTTCCAAAAACATTCAATTTGCTTCTGCAACAATTCATCGGACTTTCGAACAAAATTGATATGAAAATTTTTGTTGCTGCTCCGAGTTCCGCATCCGATCAAGGACCAACCCAAAACCGTTTTGATGGCATAGGGCTGACCTCGTTTGCCATGACGCTCATCAATTGTCCAAAAGACTTCAGGGTTACCAACTCCAATGAGCAACATCACTGTACCATCTTGTTTTGTAGGAATATCCATTCCACTTAAATGAGGCCAGTTTTGGAGTTCAACTTCAGTTAGAGTAGGATTAGGCAGAACTGGTAAACTTGAAACACAGTAAACATAAGCGAGCTCTATTTTCTCTCCGCCCTGAACAGAGGATACTGATAGCTGCGCCTTTCTCCCACTGCGACATTCCTTTGTCTGATTGATGGTAGTAATGCTCTACCTAGCCCTTTCTCCAGTAACTCCAAGCTTATCGAGTAAGCGCTCATCACATAGCGTGGTGGTAGAACCTTGATCCAGAAAGGCCAAAGTGTCAGCAAAGGTTTCACCAACGGAGACGCGTACTGAAACAACATTAAGAAAAGCTTTGTTCGCGCCTTCATCCGTCTGAATCGCCCCCGTCATGCCGATGATGAGTTGGTTAGATGACTCGACAACCCGATCATCATTGCTGGTTGTTGCAGGGCTTTTGGACGTTGCAGATGTATTGCTACCATTCCTAGCTTGGTGAAGCAAGCTGTGGTGTTTCCAACGGCAGCCGGTGACAGTGCACATTCCATCCTTCCTGCAGAATCTACCAATATGGCCCTTTTTGCAACAGTTATCACATAAATGGTTATGTCTCATAAATGCCACCCTTTCGCTGACGGGCTTAGATTTAAAACCTAAGCAATCCCATAAAATATGTTCGCCTGAACACAAGCTACATTTTTTCGATCGAGGGTTACCATTTCCTTGGGTCTCTTCTGATACGCTTGTCATGTTCGTAGAAAACTTATTAACCCGCTTATGTCTTTGAGTTAAAACCTTTGCATAGGCTGATCTAGAAACTTCTGCTTCACCCTTCACAAAGTTTACCAAGTCGTTGAACGTCGGGTCTTGACCAATTTTTTCGATCTCAGAAGCTACCTTTACCCAGCGAGTTTGAGATGCGTGAGGCAAGCGTCTGACAATTTTTGCGATGCTTTCGAAGTTGTTGATATCCGAGTGCAAGTTAAGCTCCTTAAATATTAACTCACATTCTTCCAAATCATGCGCCAATTTCACCAAGCCCCTTTCATCATCGTTCTTGATATTCACTTCACTATGCAGCCTTTCCATATGTGCCCTCGCTATTACATTCTTCCGCCCGAAATTCTCTTTAAGAACGTCTTTAGCTTTGCGGTAACCTTCATCTGGATCTAGCAGCAAGCAAAACTCGATTAACTTCTTCGCTTCTCCGTCGCAATGTTGAATAAGCAGAAGCAAACATCGACTTGAATCTTGAATAAGGTTCTCAACATTCAATTCAGAAGTCTTCATAAACCTGACAAAGTCCAAGGGGTTGCCACTAAACTTTAAAATCTCTATCTTTGGAAAATCCATTATAGGCATTGGAGTCCATTTAGTTGGCATTGCACACTGGTTCATTGATCCTGAGACTGTGGTATGTGTAACGGAACTACCTGGAACATTTAAACCAACTGAGTGTTCCGCTTGCTGAATTAACTTGAATGGGTTGATTCGCCTTGCTCTGTTTCGGCGCGGTTGCGAAGTAACTCTATTCGTGACCGCTCACTTGCTTGATTACAACTGCTTTCTTCCGGCATTCGTATGGTCACCTTTTGCACTACTTCTTGCTGCGACTTTATGCCAGATCGACCTGTTACTGGTGATAACTTTGGGTTTCCCGAACCTTTTTTTACTTCTGGAAGTGCTGAGCTGGGCTTCACCTGCAATTCCGGTTGTGGATATGCTGTTGCTTGTTGGTTTGTCGGAGGGATCGTCTCATCTGTTTGAGCCATTTCCTTTGCAAAAGTTCCTTTGGCTTCTCGAGATGCTAGACCATTTTGGAAAGCTGTCTGGGATACCGAGTGTTCAATATCTCCCTCAAAATTTACATCAATGGGAAGATATCCCCCATGCTCTAACTCTTCTTCAATCACTTGTCGTTCAAGAGATGCTTGTTCTAATTCTTGACTTGCTTGCAGGATTTCTAGCCTCTGCTTGGTTTCTTCACGTTCTTCCTCAAGTTTACGCAAACTTTCTTTGGCTTTGCGCTCCAATTCTTGTCACACTTTGAGGTGTTCCAACTTCATCCGCACGCTTTCTTCCTTGGCAACAGACTTGGCTCTCACTATGCTGCAAGAGCTTGAAACTGAAGATAAGCAACTACTGCGTTTGGGACGCGAAGCCGGAACTGAATGAGTGCTCAATTTCGAGCTTTGAAGTTGAAATCTGAGGGTACGGGAGCCGGAAACTACACTCACAATGTTTTTCGTAGGTTCTACAGATTTCATGTACTCAGAAACTCTAGAATCAAATTGTCCCCTCTTGACCCACTGCTCTTCAATGCTATGAACAATTGCTTTCTTTTCAACAGAATCAGAACTGCTAGGGACATTAATTAGCAGTTTGTCTAAGTGCGCAGATAGAAAGTTCAGTTTATTTAGGATAGGTTTTAAAACATAAACAGGAGTTTCTCGCGACATCATCTCGTTAGCCGTATCGTACAATTCATCAAGTTGGGAAGAGATATTATACAATTCCAGCTTGGCAGCCTCCATCATCACTTTCAATAAACAAAATAACAAACGATTTTACCTTGATGTTGCTGATAGTCGAAAACTTTAGTGTTGCTGCAGGTCTGCCGTTTTGAAAACGCGCTCTTATAACCAATGCTTGCTTGCTGTTTCCGAGGACAGTAGCTGAAGTGAAGCATGGAGGCGTAGTAGCGTTGAAGCGGTTTTCTATTAGCAATTATAAACACAGATAAGTAACATGCACACAAAATGATAGGCCTACGCAAATTAAAGCAAATTAAATACGAAACAATATATAAATAATTATTAAACTAAAGTAATGAAATATCAATAACGCAAATAATTTATGACAATTTCCATAAGCCTCTAATCAGCCGTATCGTAACGTGCAAAAATCATATTGAGCAAGATCACAAACTACGGAACCGGATTAAACTACAATTTACGCTACTAAGAGAATAAGAAAAAGTACATTTTGCAAGACGATCATTGCCGGCATTCGGTCACAATCACAAATAACAAATTTACACTTACCGACTGTTTTGCAGCAGATTTTCTAACAAGCAACACTAGTCTACAATTCATTCGAAACAGTAATCTAAACAGTGTTCTAAACAGTAAAGTCTCATTGAATGTAGTCTACTACAATGCACCACTGCAAGAGTGACGAATCCTCTCTATCAAGTCGTTAATTGAAACCCAGTAGAAAACCCCGGCTAACTAACTTAAATCGCCCCAAATAACATCTACAAATTATGCCGTCACTCTTGTGCTCTCCCATACCAAAGTACAGTAATTTCACATACTCGTCGCTATCATACACTTAGCCTGTTTCCATGTCCACTCAAAACGTGGGCTTTCTGAACGTGGGCCGAGTTAAAAGTCGCGGGTTTTTCTAGCCCACTTTTGTTGCGCGTTTCCATGTCCAAAATGCTAAGAGTGGGCTTTGAATGCTGAACTAATTTACCGGTAGAGGCGCATAGTGAAACAGCCTAGCAACGATGTAACATAATTTTTCTTGGCATGATTGGCTTCGATAATGCTGAAGCTCTTGTCTTTTGTCGTGTCAAAACTAAAAACTGCTTAGTAAGGGTGGTTAAACAATGCATCTTTGCAATTTACTCCTCCATTTGAACGCGCTTGGCCTATTTCCACCTAATCTGTTTCTCACTAACTCAAAACTTACGCATGAGATCATCCCAATTTGAAGCAGTATAACCCCAAACCATGCCCAAATGATCCCCACTCGGATTTGTAGCCTACTTAGTTAACAACTGAAAAAATGCTTTTACATTTTTTACAAGGTATCAGCAATAAATGAGCGGCTGGTTAGTATACGTACCAGTAGTTCACAGTTAACACTGATTTTACAGCTCAGATGGCCGAGTGGTATGGAGCGTCTGTCTCTTGAGCTGTACACTCGGGTTTGATTCCGAGTCGGGTCAAACCAATGACTTTAAAATTGGTATTCACATCTTCCCTGCTTGACGCTCAGCATTACAATGACAGTGTGGAGAACAAGCCGGCAAGTTTACTTGTTGTGCCGTTGGGAAAGGCACTTAGCGGGATTCCCCCATCTAGGGCATTGATCGCTTTCTCGTGATAAGAGGATAAATATGCTACCAACTATCTCGACAGCGTGGCGCAGTGGTTTGGAGCGTCGTTTTCACGACGACCATGATCGCAAGGTTAATGGTTCAACTCCCAACCTAGTCTCGTTGTTGCGTCCTTGGATAAGATGCTTCACGATGATTATCTCTGCTTGGTGGAATCCGGCAAGCAGCGAATTGAAGTCAAAAGAAAATTCAACCGGAAAACTTGAAAACAAAGGCGATTCCTAAGCGAGTTTGGATTCGTCGTACACATAGCGCCTCCACCGCTTTCTTGTAACAAGAGGATAAAGATGAAGAAAGCAAATTTCAATCGCCGGATTTAACATAGTACCGGTAGGCTTTTTGGGGGGATAGATCTACTGCTTGGATCAGGTGCACCCAGCCAATGAGCTTGCAACCAAAATAAAGATCACTCTTGGTGCCCACAGCTGCTTGGCAAGGTCGTATACCAATTGTCAAGTTAAGTTCGTCAGCGTCATTGCTCAAACTAAAGATTTTCGCGTCTTATATATCACTTTGCCGGGCGTTATTTTTACATCGATGTGACTAATTCCACTCTACTCAGGGGAGTAACTAGAGACCGAGCTAGCTACTCCCTTAAGAGAACGAATTTCCGATTAAAACAAAAACATAGAGTAAGAGAGTGAAAATTTTGGCCAGTTCGTAGAAACGCTTCTCTTAAAACTCATCCCTTTCCGTGACAATTGCAAAAACGTTTTTGAACCGAAGTAGCTGCAACTAGCCATTGCTAACCTATAATTTTAAAGGCTGATCGTCACAAGTCGGCCTATACAAGCCAAAAAATGCAGTCTTTAGCACGATGAACTTCATAGCTGAAAGTGAGCGATGACATAAACGTTATACGTCGTCCAGAAAACAATAAAATTATTTGTTTAACTTGAAGGCTGTCTCAGGTAAGTCTAAGCTCTGGGCGAGGTGCTGCGCATACCGGTATGAAAAATGATGTGCAACAATTTAAAGAATAATATACCACAAGTACATAACTGCTAGAAATGCCTTTAATTTTGCAGCGTCAACCTTTGAGTACCGGTAATAATAACGTGATGAAAATAAATCGGGGCGGCACGAGCAAACGCAAGGAAAAAGCAATAATGTACGTTGTAAATTGTTAGCAACGACTATAAGCATGGGCATGCCTGGAGGAGGCAAGGGGGCAGCACGCTGTAGGGTTTGAAGATCTTTTTTTAAAAAACCCTTTTGACGTATTTCAGAGGACGCCCTGTGGCAACGTTCTCAAAAACTCGCGCTGCAGAAAAGTTTGGCACGCCCCTGGGTATAAGATCAACTATGGTCCACAATTATCATGCCAAAATAATAATCAGCAAAATTAACTGGATCATTGCTAACAAAATTTTCTCGGTAATATTATAACCAAAACAATCTCTACACCAAAGACATTGCATGAATTACCCAAGAAACAAATCCGCAGATTTCATCAAAACAGTTGCACTGGGAGTTGCTACTCCAAGCGTACTCTAACGTCACGGTCACGACCTCTAGATGGAAGTGTATGAAAATCCAAGCAGAATATGTTTTATTTTGAATTTTTATCCTTCCATTGGGAAAAAGCGATGCGAAACTCGACATTTGGGCGCGAGACATCTGGGCGCAGACATTTGGGCGCGAGGACATTTGGGCGCGGTGCCATATGGGCGCAGGGCCATTTGGGCGCGAAATACGTTGAAACGCATTTTTAATCAACTTTTCGTTAGTTTTTTTTTTAAATAATAACTTTTCTGTCTGCAACGATCTTATCCAACATTATACTTAATTTTCTGTTTTCAACGATCTCATAGAAGAAATTAAGATAACAAAAGATCTAAAAGTTGGAACATTTTTGTTGCGACGTTCTCGAACGACGGAAACACGTGAGAATAAGACAATTGCAACGACACGGTAATGCGTGATTAATACGCAGCAAATTTTTAATGAAAACGTAAGAAAAGTAAGTTTTCGCTTAAAAAATAACGTGATTTTGAAAAGGTACTTGACCAATCTAATATATACGAATAAAATCGATCATAATTAACAGCTGACTCATAATTTATTTTATCAAACATGATTCCATTTCAAAGTATTTACAAATCATCACTGCGTTAAGCATCTTCTTAATTTTTTTTTTATTTCGCTGTCCTACATTGCGTGGACATTTTCTTTGATAATCAATCTCTTAGGTTGCTAGACAATCGATCGTAAAAATGAGTCTTTATCTATCGTTAACTTGACCTTTACTTTGCTCCATCTTTTTTGATATACTTTACCGTTAATTAACACATCTTAATTTCTTCTATGAGATCGTTGCAAACAGAGAATTAAGTACTGGATAAGATCGTTGCAGACACAAAATAGTTTTCATTAATTAAAAAAAAAACTAACGAAAAGTTGATTAAAAATGCGTTAGAACGTACTTCGCGCCCATTTGGCACTGCGCCCAAATACCCTCGCGCCCAAACGTCTGCGCCCAAACGTCTGCGCCCAGATGTCTCGCGCCTAAATGTCGTGTACCGAGGCGATAGGGGCGCTATTAACGAGCTCAATCAAAAGATGCATGGAACTTTGTTAGAACTCAAAACGTGGTAAATAATGTTACATGGGAACGCCACAAGTAACCTTTTTAATATCATGTAGAGAGCAATGATTACCAATTCACTGGTTTTGCCCGACTTGTAATTGAACTTACGTGTACGGCGCCAGAGGCAGTCGATCTATGCACTTGGCCATTTAAAAAGCTTAAAATTTATAAGAGCTCGTTCACAACCTTTAAATATATACTTAAACACCTAGTAATTTGAATGCTTAAAACGAGCTGCTTGCGTAATCTGGTGGAAAGCAAGCCTTGTGCTTAGATGCAACTTCAATTGCCAGCACGCAAATCAGAAAAGAAACAATTATTTTAGCATTGCGTTTAAAAAATCCATATCAGGCTACGTAATAGCCCTGTCCATAAGACGTTTTTGTTCAGAGTCAGCCATGTAACATCATGTCGGTCTTTACTGCTTCCACTTTCAGTTTTTTGCAATGAACGATCCTTCAGCAAAGCTTAAGCTGGGAAATCCCGCTTCAAAAGAATAAGGTAACCATAAAGTTTTCCATCAATTTCTTACATCGGGTTCATTTAAGTTGGGAGCAAGCCAGTTCATTTGCACTTTGCATGTGCCATTCACGTGAGCATCTTGGTCATTGCATATGCGTTTCTTTTACAAACAGCTCTTGACAAAATCCATCTCACTGGCACTAAAATGCAAAATAATACGATGTAAGTTTACATCGTAGGCTACAGACATACTTTTGCACGTAGTTTGGTTCTTTGAAGCAGTAAAGCAATTTCAAAAACAGCATATCTCGCTTTTAGATTAAATCTTTCTTCAGTTTCGAAAATTGAAGAGAATTACAATCAAGACTTTGCTATAGACTGTTAAAATGTTACAGCTTAGTAGTGGTTACTTAGGGCATATTTATCATCCCATCTTGAGAAAGCAATCAAGGTGCTATAACAAGCTTGCTTTGGAGTTTTTGGTTACCTGCTCAGAGGCGGAGAATCCCAATAAGTGTTTTTCCCAACAACACAAGTAAACTTACGACCTTGTTCAAATCAATATTCCTTTCATGCTGTGCGTCAAGCAGAAAAGCTGTCTATACCAGTTTTAATAACATTGCTCTGACCAATTAAACCAGAGTCCCACAGTCCACTTGACCATTAGACGTTCACGAACAAGTAGCTATCAGCTGATTGCACTCTGTACCTGCTGCAATTTACGACTGAAAATATAGTTTGGTACATTATAGCTGTTGCTGATGATATCATAGCCCTTGCAGAGTAATACAGTATGTATATACAATTATTATATATATACTACAACTGCAAAATAGCACAACGCACTGTACATACAGATGTTGTAAAGCCAAACACAACAAAATTGCATTTACCAAGAATGAAAGTAGCTCTCATGCACAAATATCAAAGTCTGCTCAAAAATTTAGCTTACTGATAATTCCATTGGATCAAATCAGCAGCAAATTTCACTCTGCAGTTTGCATGTAGCACATTTACAAGATATTAAGCAAAGCTTCATAAAATACTAACCAAGATTTGTTGCAATTATCAGGAAAAAATAATTAGGAAAAAATAATTGCAACTTAACTTATCAGGAAAAAATAATTGCAACCAAGATTTGTTGCAATTATTTTTTCCTGATAAGAATATAAGACCAACGTTTCAATCCACTTTTAAAACAAGTGAGTCAAAAACTTCACTTGCTGGCTTCCGTAACATGTTTTCAAGAATTTCAATAAGCAATCAGCAAGTTTTCTGGTTTCTGAAACATACTAGTAGCACCAAATGATCTGAAATTGAAAGATTAAGGAGATAATCTTTTTAAAAATAAATACCATCAATATTGCATATGCGTTAAATTATTTTCCTTTATTTCTGCAATGACATCATGTTGAAAATACCAGTTCTTGACATAAGTAAGGTACCAGTGAGTTTTATTCTTTAATGTTAATGTCTTTGCACAGTGCCTTCCACCGACAAAAATTCAAAACAAAAGCTCTTAACATTGCATAAAATACTAAGCCCTTGGGCAAAAAATATGTCATGAAAATGCAGGGCACGCGCTAACCCAGCGACAAAATGATATACATTTTTTAGTTGGTGTTTAACTTGTGGCTATTTATGCTATTTGTCAGGGTATGGTCTATTGCTAGCTTGTGTCAGTAATACAAGAGAACAATAACAATTAGAATATTATTTAAGCAAATAAATTCGAGCATGCAGTGTGCATGTTTCAGCCTAAAAGGGATAAGAGTCTATAACTAACAGACTAATCAACACTTTTCAACAGACATAATTTTTTGTAATAACATCAAGTTAGGACGTAGCAAATTATGACCATTAAAGAACTAGGCTACCGGTAGTGAATACCAAGTGATATGCCAAAATTGAATAAATGCCACCAATTTTAATACCAGTCATGATTAGACATGGGTAAGGGTACTAGATATCAGGAGTAGCAGTGGGCTAAATCACCTACAAGCAAACTTTTAAATATCAAAGTGGCTATTGTTACAGACCCGTACAAATAACGACTTGGTTTACTTTATCACTTCGTCATGCTCTCTGGATTGAGGTCAGCGTGAAGGGATAATCTGATAGTAGAATAAACCAAGTGCTAATTTGTACAAGCCTGTACAAATAGCCAGTGCTGCCTTTAAATATTCAACTGTTTAAGGTCATCAAAAGCAACTGCAACACCAACAATACTTTTCAAAGTTTAATTGCAATTGAGTAAATAAAGTACGGTAGGCCTACGCTAGTAGCATGCAGTACCGGTGCGAAAGCTGCTTGCGTAGCATTACCTATGTCACTCAATGCTGCAAAATGCAAAAAAGCCAAGGCTGACCCAGCGACCATTTAAGTAAGAACGAACCGGTACCACCTATCAGTACCGGTTGTTTTTGCAACTAGACTAGGCAAACAGACTTCAGAACTTGAACAGTGAATTGACTTCACTCTTACCAGTACTTCAGAATAGCAAAACAAGGCTAACTGGCTAATAGGTGAATTCAGTAACGAGCCTAACCAGCTAACTGCCCAAAGCAAGTTGAATTTATCAACAGCTTAATCTAATTTTAACTTTTATGAAGCGAAACTGCCCCAAACCTACATTTATTTGATAATCATACACCAACTTCTTAAATATCAACAGCCTATATTACAGGCTAAGCAGTAGACCTCACGCAACAACTTTCTCAAAGCCCACCATTTTGCAAAAGCCCACGTTCTTAGACCACCTGTTTAGATGCGGCCAGCAAAGCCCACGATTTTGCTGAAATTAGCCCACATAAAGCCTGACTCGAACTGACTCGAGCAAAGCCCGCGGGCCAAAAGCCCACGATTTTTGGACATGGAAACAGGCTAACTGTAACGTAATTCATTAAACTCAACACTTCCCTTGACAGTATACCAAAGTAAATTAATCGTTCGAACAGTAGATTTCTATCTAGAGTGCAGAGTCTTAAACTTACAACCACGCCCAACATTTACGTCTCACACAGTTCAGCTAAAACACGTCCGAATCTCACAGCGTCTACCTTAATCTGATATCTGATTCGGTGATACAAGAAATACAATTCTTACAACGTCCTATAGAGCAATTACGTTCTAAATAGCGTGCACACAAATAGCTCAAATTTGTTACCAAACAAGAAAATTGATCGCCAGCAGCAGGAAATGCAGATCTACAGAGACGAGGTTGCAATTCTTTAGCTTAGTACTTCCTTTCCGCACCAAGTCAACGCGAAAGGCTGGGCTTCGATTCTCGACTCGATTGTTCACTGTGGAGTTGCAGTAACACAACTGTTTAAGGTCTTTAAAAGCAACTGCAACACTAACAATACCGGTACTTTTCAAAGCTTAGTTGCAATTGAGAGAATAAAGTACGGTAGGTCTATGCAGGTAGCATGCAGTACCAGTATGAAAGTTGCTTGCATAGCATTACCTGTGTCACTCAATGCTGCGACATGCAAAAAGGCCAACAGGCCAAAGCTGACCCCTATAGAAACAAGTAAAAACAAACTGGTACCACCTACTGGTTGTTTTTGCAACTAGACCTGTGGACTAGGCACATAGAACTTCAGAACTTGAACAATAAATTTACTTCACTCATACCAGTACTTCAGAATAGCAAAACAAGGCCAACTGGCAAACACGTGAATCCAGTAACCAGCTAACTGCCTAAAACAAGTTGAATTTATCAACAGCTAACTCTAATTTTAACTTTTATGAAGCGAAATTGCCCCAAACCAATATTTATCAAGTAATCATACACCAACTTTTTAAATATCTACAACGTATACCACAGTCCATTGACTTCTTACTATAATAGACTCACAACTACAATTTTGCGCTAGCATTTCACGCTTGATTGAACAACCTCTAAGCGCGTCGTATCAACCGTGTGTAGCGGTAGATTGCAGTAGCCAGACGACAAGCTCAATTACCTTTGTGGCTTTATCTGAATTTTGGCCCATGTATCCATATATCCAGCTCAGTGTTTTGTAAGCTTTGGCTTGTGAAACTATTAAGCAATTTTGAAAGACCGCCAACTGAATTTATAACGTAGAACATGGCATTGTACACAATTGCAGAAGCAGATTTTACAAGACCGCGCGACATACAGCTCAAATGGCCGAGTAGTATAGAGCGTCTGTCCCGTGAGCTGTAGACTTAAGTTTGATTCCGAGTCGGGTCAAACCAATGACTTTAAATTTGGTATTCACAGCTTCCCTGCTTGACGCTCAGCATTAAAGAGACAGTGTGGAGAACAAGCCGGCAAGTTTACTTGTTGTGCCGTTGGGAAAGGCACTTAGCGGGATTCCTCCATCTTGGTGAGGTAGACAGATGGCTGGCAACTCCTAAGCGAGCTCGTATAGCGCTTTGATCGGTTTCTCGTGATAGGAGGATAATTATGTAACTAACTAACTAGTTGTGGGAGACCATTTCAATTTCTCAAAACGCCTTAAAAAAAACACTAGCTGATCTAGCTGCTTTTTCTATCCATCCAACCAATGACAATGACATACATACCAGATACCAGGAGATCTCTTCAAGTCGCAAGATTTCCTGAGAAGAGTGTTTCTCCGCTCTGTATCGATATCGAGCTAGACTAGTGCTCACTGTAGTCGCCGTAGTGCGGAGCTGGATGTGTTTGCTCTTGTTTTTTATATAATAACAATAACTGTAGTTTCGGTGTGATTCTGGTAACTTGCTCGAGACCAGTGTTGGGCAGGATAAACCTTTCTGTACTGAAGCGATAACGATGATCGATAATTTTAAAAAAGCCATGGGCGATAACGATGATCGACAAATCTCAATTTCTTGAAGCGATATCAGTAATCGATAACCTATCGCCGATAAATTTTTCGGATAAATGTTGCGGTAAATTTTCATGTGTTTGACGAAGTTTGTTTTTTTATAAGTCAAATTACAAAAATATTTTTCCAGATTTTTCAAGAAAAGAGAGCGGTTCACGGATTCTGCCGTAGAGATGGCATGTGCCGCTAAGAGACCCGTCAACGAGCCGTCAACCGGTATTTTTAAATGTCTGCTAACGGCCCAGTTCTATCTTTTGTTTTTTATTGGGCCGCTGACGAGCCGCTACCAATTTTTGAACTCCCTTTCACCTTTCAGTTTTCTTTTAAATGTGGCTGAAGGTTCATAAAAGAATGAACTTTGGGCGGACCGGGCTTTATTTTGGGGATGATTTGCTGAATCGAAATTATCGCTATTGGGCAGGAGGTTCTGGGCCATGAGCGGTCCGGATGCAAAAAAGTCAGCCCGTGCCATCTCTACTCTGCCAAAGCATTAAACAAAACCGAGAGCAATTTTTTAAATTGCAAGAAGAATTTATGGACACCGTGTATTTTGCCATAACGCTAACTCACTAATTTTGAACACTGTGTGCATAAAGAATTGTTTATCGCTATAATTTATCGGCGATAACAAAATATATTTCAAAAGCTATATCGGTAATTGATAAATCAAAAGTATTTTGAGCGATAATCGATAATAAATTATCGCCACAAAATTATCTCGATAAATGCCCATTTCTGCTCGAGACAACTGGTATTGCATAATTGGGCCTATAGTTGACCAGACTTTTTATGTATGATAGTCCATAAGTTAAGCAACTTGTGAAACATAAGTTAAGCAACTTGTGACCATAAGTTAACAACTGGTGAACAAGAAATTAGACTTTCTAAAATTACATGATGTGTACAAATTAGAGCTTGCTAAATTCATGCATAAGCTTTTCAAAAACAAGCTACCTACTTCATGCAATTATGATTTCTCAACGATTGAAAGAACTCATGATTATGAAACCAGGAGACCAAGCAGATCTAATTATTTTTCACCTCGAGTTTCTGAATCTACTGGGCAAAAGAAGGTTGAATTCCGGGGTGTTAAACTATGGAACGAAATTAGCGAAAACTTAAAAAATAAACTCTTCAATTCGTTTGAAAAGCAGTTTAAAGAAAATTTGATAAGAGAGTGCTGACTATATGTTAACGCTGATCAACATTGTTTGTACTGTGCGCTATGTTTATATGTGTGCAAATTATTTTACAGCTATTAGTATGTGTTAATGCTTTGTGTCTTTAAACAAGGGGCATCTCGACTAGAAAATTTTAGGGTTATTCGATGCTCCTTGTTTCTTTCCGAATGTAAGGATTTGTTTTTTGTGCGTTACTTTGTGGAAAGAAAAAATAAACTACTACTAGTAACCCGATTTGTTTCAACATTAGGCGAGTTCTTGTGGTAAGTAGTGACGGAGTTTTCAAGACAAGTCTCAGGTCTCGAGACACAATTTTCAACGTCTCATCTCGGTCTTGAAATACAAGTCTAGATCTCGAGTCTCGTAAAATTATGGTCTTGAAATGCGAGAAGTCTGGAGATTCAAAATTTTAGGTTGGGTAGGACTAAAAAAACTTTGAATTTATTGGATGTGAGCATTGCAGTGCAACGCAAAAATTAAAACATTGTCGGAGACATCTGACAACATTGCCATACGTTCTCTGCCATGTAAAAACCCCTCAAAAAAAAAAAAATTGAAGAAAATCGGGCAAACTTTCATGCTCGCACCCATTACGTTTTTATAATGGAGGGGTTTGGACCTCCCGAAAATACAAATTTCTACATATTTCATGTTCTAAATGTGTTAAAAAGGTGAGTGATGCTTCAAAAGTTTCAGAATTTTTGAAACAGTAACTGTTGTATTCTTTACCACATTAATAACTCGTGGCAAATTGGGTGGATTTTAAGAAGAGTCCGAAAAAGAGAGTTTTTTGATTTGGTATCTCATTCCGTCAGCTTTCCAGTGATTTTTTTATTGGCAAAGAAAATCTGCTGTAGTACGCTACAGATGAGATTGCAGACTCAGAGTAATGAATTTTTTCCTACCAACACTTGTCTTTGAAACTTATTTTAAAAACATCTAAGAGTACCGGTAACAATAACAATAAGAGTCAGCGAAGATTTAAATCGTATGAAGTATGAACCAAAATTCAAATCTTCATTATATTCGCGTTATTACGCCGAAGCGTGAAACGAGTGGTGAGCCCCATCTCTGCGGCTTAGCGCCAGGGCAACACCTTCCGAAAAACGTGGCTAACCGTTGGCGGCACTGTGTCCGATTTGATCGGCCCGGGAATTGATCCCCAAACATGAGCGACGAAATCGGGAGGACGCGAAGATTTTCTGGGGTGATTGCAAGAAGCATTTTAGGCGAAAAAGACCATGAAAGTCGTTAGGTGTTAACATACGAATAAATTTTCTTAAAAGTTTTGGTCTCGAAAATTTTTTCAAGTCTCGGTCTTGGTTCCGAACATTACGACTTAACTCCATCACTTATTTTAAAAACAGCCCAGCAACAGCAGGTCTGTTGATCAGCACATGCAAATGCCGCAGTTAAAACATTGAAAATAACCACCCGAAATTTACAGCGCAAGAGGTTGAGAGACTGTTCAGTCATGCGGAATGACCTAATCAAACTAAATTGAGCAAGTTTGTAAATATGTTCGTAGTCACAAAATGTTAGCGTAAAAAAAGTTATTCAAACAGGAAATACTTTAAAGTTAACCACGTACACCAATTTTCACACAAAACTAAACAACGATTGGAGCGCAATAAGCAAGAAATAGTTCAAGCGGATTAATATTGGTTATTCGCGGAGCATTACTAATGTGTAGTCTAAGCAGTAAACCTCGCGCAACAACTTCCTCATAGCCCACTTTTTTGCAAAAGCCCACGTTCATAGACCACTTATTTAGATGCGGCCAGCAAAGCCCACGATTTTGCTGAAATTAGCCCACAAAAAACATGACTCAGCAAAGCTCGCGGACCAAAAGCCCACGATTTTTGGACATGGAAACAGGCTAATTAATGGGCTTTGTTGTTGGTTGGTTTTGCAAATCAAAAACGGCCAGGATACAGAAATTCGCATCAAAGACTACATAGGTAATGACTGGAAACTCTTGTTTGATTTATTACGTCACAGCATCATTTGTGTAAAAAAGGTCGTTCACTCCGTTCCGCTCTGACGCATATGAAGAAAAACCGAGAAGCCAAGACCTTTTGCATGCATTTTTCGCGCCAAATTCATTAATTTTGGACAAAATTGGTCATTAAACTTTAAAAAATCACAAAAAAGGAGTTGAACGTACGTTACAGGTGCAAGAGAGAATTACGAACTTGAACCAGACGCTTTCAATCATACGAAGACAAATTTAATGGTATTTATCCTGTTGACTTAGCCTAAAAAACGGGAAAACTTGAAACCTGCAGTTCAGACTTTTGAAGAGGCTAGAATGTTGTTTAGTTAAAGGTGTAGCAGTCTCGAGAATAAGAACGAAAATCAAAATTTGATATTTAAAATTAAACAACACGGTATTTTGCAACATTTTAAGTTGATTTTAACTGCTAAAGCTGATTCAACTTGTCTAGTTGTTTTCCGTAAGTTCAAGAGATTGATTAGCCTCAGTGCCTACCGTATGGTTTATGATCAGACAATGTACCGCCGTACCGGTAAACGGTTTGCCCGGTAAAATTGTGTTAATTGAAAGTCTTTGCAGAAGTTAAATTATTTGCATAAATTTTATGAAGGCCTGATGGAAGCTTACCTTCTTCTGTGCCTATTCCTGGTAGCCTACTCTTTTTGGCTGGTCGCTAGTTCATTAATTGTGAAAGGCACTTAGATTTAATAGGGTGACTTTATTAACTTCTTTAGCAAATTTTAGCAGTCTGTGTTGGCTTTGTTTTTATCAATAGACTACTAACGTACTCTATTAATTAGGCTGCTCAGATGGCCGAGTGGTAAGAGCATTTACCTCAAGAGCTGTAGACTTGGGTTTGATTCCGAATCGGGCCAAATTAATGATTTTAAAATAATTAATGACATTAAAATAATGACTTCCATTATACCGCTCACAAAATTAGTGCTTTTCTTCATGTGCATTAGAGCGTGACCGAATGAACGAGTTTTTCCTGGTATCCGGGGAGTTTCCAGTCATTTAGTATATAGTCTTTGTCAGGAGGTTTCACTCTACTTTCAGAGGCCGATAAAAAATAACTTCAAATGGTTGGCGGAAATATGGTTTGCCTGGGGAAGAAAACCATTACAAAATGAGATCATTGTCGGAAACTAACACTTTTTGCATATTTGTCATTTGGTAGGATTTACGTCTTTCTTGTTTTGTCAAGCATATCTTCACCAGCATTCGCAATGCGTCACAAGACAAAAAAGCTCTTTCATCTGACAAACTCTTCAGAACACTTTTTTATCCTCTTCTCCTGTATCTTACAAATCGGTTTTTGCATTTTTTGCGGCATATGTTTGTCATTGGGAATGTTGCTCAAAGTTGCAACGGTAAACGACACATCCTGGCAGGTTAGGTTTGTATACATAGTGTTTGGCTATAATTTTGAGATGAGCAAAGGCGTTTTGCACAGTTTTGCAGAGAAAATTCTTTGAGGGCAAATGTCAGATACCTTGGGGGTCTTTCGAGACATGAAATTATCAAAATTGCTACTTCATTTATGCTACAAAAATTACACCATTTATGCTACCAGTAATCTGAAAGCTAAATGCAAAATAAGGAAACCACAATGAAATTTATCAATGAAAACTAACAATTTAGTCGGTTGCCAATCTGTTTTTTTATTTTCTATATTTTGTTGCATACTTATCCTCCTATCACGAGAAAGCGATATAACGAGTTCGCTTAGGAGTTGCCATGCAGCCATCTGTCTACCACACCAAGATGGGGGAATCCCGCTAAGTGCCTTTCCCAACGGCACAACAAGTAAACTTACCGGCTTGATCTTCACACTGTCTCTTTAATGCTATGCGTCAAGCAATAAATTTTTTCAAACCCACCGAATTGATGTTTTTATTTCC
>OZ023234.1:23537590-23624068 GCA_964006365.1 Trididemnum miniatum
TGTTGCATACTTATCCTCCTATCACGAGAAAGCGATATAACGAGTTCGCTTAGGAGTTGCCATGCAGCCATCTGTCTACCACACCAAGATGGGGGAATCCCGCTAAGTGCCTTTCCCAACGGCACAACAAGTAAACTTACCGGCTTGATCTTCACACTGTCTCTTTAATGCTATGCGTCAAGCAATAAATTTTTTCAAACCCACCGAATTGATGTTTTTATTTCCCTCATAGCCAACTCAGACATACCCGCATCGATTGGTGAACTACAGTAAATCTATTTGAAAAGTCTCAACTTATATACATCAGTATCAAAATCCAGAGCCTAAGAAACGGGCCTTCATCACACAGACAGTTTCAATGAATGTAAATACTTTAGTGATGTGTCCTTTTTTTATGCGCGATGTTGTGTGATGTGAATAAATGCTTCTGTTCTGTTCTGTGAATACCAATTTTAAAAGTCATTAATTTGACCCGATTCGGAATCAAACCCAAGTCTACAGCTCTTGAGGTAAATGCTCTTACCACTCGGCCATCTGAGCAGCCTAATTAATAGAGTACGTTAGTAGTCTATTGATAAAAACAAAGCCAACACAGACTGCTAAAATTTGCTAAAGAAGTTAATAAAGTCACCCTATTAAATCTAAGTGCCTTTCACAATTAATGAACTAGCGACCAGCCAAAAAGAGTAGGCTACCAGGAATAGGCACAGAAGAAGGTAAGCTTCCATCAGGCCTTCATAAAATTTATGCAAATAATTTAACTTCTGCAAAGACTTTCAATTAACACAATTTTACCGGGCAAACCGTTTACCGGTACGACGGTACATTGTCTGATCATAAACCATACGGTAGGCACTGAGGCTAATCAATCTCTTGAACTTACGGAAAACAACTAGACAAGTTGAATCAGCTTTAGCAGTTAAAATCAACTTAAAATGTTGCAAAATACCGTGTTGTTTAATTTTAAATATCAAATTTTGATTTTCGTTCTTATTCTCGAGACTGCTACACCTTTAAACTAAACAACATTCTAGCCTCTTCAAAAGTCTGAACTGCAGGTTTCAAGTTTTCCCGTTTTTTTAGGCTAAGTCAACAGGATAAATACCATTAAATTTGTCTTCGTATGATTGAAAGCGTCTGGTTCAAGTTCGTAATTCTCTCTTGCACCTGTAACGTACGTTCAACTCCTTTTTTTGTGATTTTTTAAAGTTTAATGACCAATTTTGTCCAAAATTAATGAATTTGGCGCGAAAAAATGCATTTCGGTTTTTCTTCATATGCATCAGAGCGGAACGGAGTGAACGACCTTTTTTACACGAATGATGCTGTGACGTAATAACTCAAACAAGAGTTTCCAGTCATTAGGTATATAGTCTTTACTCCTGATATGCATGTTTTGGAAGAAAAGCAATTGCTAAAGGAAAAAGAACAGACATTGGTAACCCACTTAATACTTCCCGTAAAACCACTTACCGCTCTAAAAAAAATTTTACTGCCGATTACATGTATTATGTGAAGGATGATAGGCCTACAGTTTAATAGGTGATGTTATAGTGGTGAATAGCAGTGCCGAAACTAGCGCCCCCCCGAACCCCCCAACCGGGGAGGGGGCCTCGCACAAAAAGGGGGCCCCCGTAAATAGTCCAGTACGTAGTACTATTTACTCAACGTATGATAAAGGTGTCTTAAATAGGCCTATTCTAAGATTCAATATATTTTTTGTCTTAACTCACGCGATGTGGGGGCCCCCATATCATATTTATACTTTTGACCATAGGGAGCCCCAGCAAATTTTTGAAAAAATAGCAGTCGCAAAACTAGCAAACAAACGTTTAGTAGCATACCAAGGGCCCCTCATCCTCAAGTGAAAGGCGCAAAAATAAGCCTTAAAAACGTTTTTTTCTTCGCATAGGTAGCGAAATGTTAGAGTAGGGTTTGCTAGCAGCATTATTTTAGTGGGTTTGGAAGGGACCTAGTTAAACAGACTACTAAACCTCGTTAAAACTGAGGAATTTTGAAGGCTCAAAACGCACAAAAAGCCTCCAAAATAAGGTCAAATTCCGCAAAAATTTTCTGGGGGGGCATGCCCCCCAGATCCCCCTAGCTTGGCATCGCCCCTTCGGGGCTCGCTCTTTTGCATCACCATCCAAGAAAAAATATCTTAGGGGGCCCCGAAAGATGATTTTGGGGGGGGGCCCCGCATTGCTTAGTTTCGGCCCTGGTGAATAGTGACGTTGCTTTTTTGTGTGCTTTTGTTTGTGCGTAATTTTCTTAGCCTTTATGAAGTAAGAAAACAATAAATTTTAATAATTTTCTTTTCTAATTGTTATTTCATTTGAGCAACAGCTGTGATATGGCTGGATAGTGGATATACAATTAACTATCTAGGCTCGTGCGATTAAATAGTCCCATGTTGACGGCATATCATCAAAATTCGTTCAATACTATTATTTTGCACCAGACGGGATACGTTTCGACTATTAAATAAAGTCTCTTCAGTGGTGCTTAAAACTTCAAATCCATGAAGTAAATCCATCAACATACAATGCATTCTACCTAGCACCTTTAAAGGTTACTTATATATCAAACTCAAGTTTTTTGGTCCCAAACAACGATACCCAATGAAAGAACCTATAACCACTAATCCACAAGTACGTTCCCGGTAGCCTAACTAGCCCACATCACTAGAAGCCCCCATGGCAACCCACTCATTTGCAGCTGCAGACGCGTTTCGACCTTATTATGGTCTCATCAGTGCAGCATAGCAACCTCCCACCCTCCTGAAAAAAAAAAATTCCAACCTTCAAAAGAACCACACGCTCCAAATCTAAGCCTCCACTCGCTAATCTAAGCCTCCTTGATTGTTTACAGAGAATCTGTGACATCATTATCCAGCCTGTATTATTTTCTTGAAGGTTTTATTTCAAATTTTTCTACCTTGAGCAGAGCGAGTGGAGGCTTAGATTTGGAGCGTGTGGTTCTTTTGAAGGTTAGAATTTTTTTTTTTTCAGGAGGGTGGGAGGTTGCTATGCTGCACTGATGAGACCATAATAAGGTCGAAACGCGTCTGCAGCTGCAAATGAGTGGGTTGCCATGGGGGCTTCTAGTGATGTGGGCTAGTTGGGCTACCGGGAACGTACTTGTGGATTAGTGGTTATAGGTTCTTTCATTGGGTATCGTTGTTTGGGACCAAAAACTTGAGTTTGATACAAAAGTAACCTTTAAAGGTGCTAGGTAGAATGCATTGTATGTTGATGGATTTACTTCATGGATTTGAAGTTTTAAGCACCACTGAAGAGACTTTATTTAATAGTCGTTCAATACTGTTTTTTTTTTTTTTTAATTTGACTTCGGTCAATTGACCTGTCTACAAAAATTTCGGTCATTTCAATGTTTTTCGCTCATGTTTGAAGTAACAATACATTGAACGAAGTGTACACCTACTCCTGTGTAACCGCAACACAAATAAAACCTACTTTGATCAGTTTGATGTCTGTCAGTGGCTGCGCGAATGGGGGGTATTTTTGTAAATCGTGCAAATCCGTTAATTTTTTTTTCTGGGGTAGGGGAGGGGGCAGACGTGTACCCTCTCCTGGTTTCCTGTCTTTAAAACACAAACATTTTAACAAATCACTAGATAAAGCGTCAACGGAACCCAGAAAATATAATTTGACCGCAAGATACTACCTTTTGACCGTTATACGCTTCTCATATTCTCTCAGTCCCATTACTTTTTTAACATTTTCAGGATTTTTCAATTTTCGTTTTCATTCTTTGCCGTGATACTGCAATAATACACCATATCTAGGGTTACCATATTTTCACTATGCGAAAGGAAAACAGGTTTTTAGAAGGTCATCACGTCCGCACATGTTCGTTTTTTCTGCTCAAAAACTAGCCGTGAAGACCAAAAAACAGGTCATCACGTCCGCAGACCGTAGTTTGGACTGAAACTTTCCAAAATTTTTCGTGGGAGAATGTTGTGACATGTTTTCACTGTTCGCAATGTCGGAAAGGAGGGCATTTGGCAATTTTTTGGCGTCCTCGAAGGACAATTTTTTTTTGGTCAAAAAGGAGGATATGTCCTCCAAAAGGAGGGCATATGGTAACCCTACATATCTTTCACTGAATTTGGTCGAAGATTTGCAGGGTAGACCTTTTTTTTTTCAATAGCCTACTTTGAAGTACAGTAGCACACTGTACTGCAGAATCGGGCTACGGAACTACTAGGCACGATCACCGAAGGCAATGTCAATTTCTAAACAATTACGCTTACTAGTATCCTATTTTTAGTTCGTACTAAGTCCCCATTTCGACGAAAAATCCTCCTGATTATACGCCAGAATGCACCAAATTAATTCCAAAAGTTTGAAATTTTCTGGGGGATGCTTCCCATACCATACCTTTTTGAAAGAGTCTAAACTTTTGCAAATTTTCGTCTTGGTTTGTTCCCCCCACTTATTTCTGAGTGACGCCGTCCCTGATGTCTGTTAAACCTGACACCGGTAGTCCGTTTGTAATTGTTGCTCGCATATTGGCAAAATATTTACTTGAACCGTCAATTCACCGAAATGGCTTTAATTTTTAACCGTTTTTTAAAATTTAACTTGGACTAAGATCGAAATTTCAAAAGCGAAAAAAAAATTAACCGGCCGTTAGCTCAGTTGCTTAGCGCACACGCTATCAGTGCGGGAGGTCTGGGCTTCCAATCCCGGGTCGGTCTAGTCGGCACAGTGTCTCAAACGGCTCGCCACCGCTGCGACGTTCTTTTGGAGCCGTGTCGCCCAGGCGCTAAGCCGCGGGGATGGACCACGATACTCGTTACGCGCTTCGGCGTAATACCGCGAGTATAATGATTTAATTTTTTTATGACCGAAATTTCACCGAAAAAAACAAAGCAGGTTCGATAGGCCTACCGGGTATAGTCTAAAGCAGGGGTGGGGAACCGGCAAAGTACAGCGGGCCACATTGATTGCATAATATTTTCAGTGGGCCACATTTACTTTCAATTTGTTAATTTTGTTTTAGAAATAAGCGATATTACGTAGCAAATTTACTAAACTTTCACGCTAAGTTGTTTTTTGCCGCAAAATCAGAGACTTTTGCGCGTTCTTTATGCCACAAAATAAAGCATGTAGCAGAATGTGAAGCAGTGTTACAAAATATTAATATTTCCTATTCTACCAGTGTCGCGAAATAGGAAAGGGTATTACTTCGCTGACAGGACGATTGATAATTGTATGACAAACCGTAGGAATTAATTCGTTCTTAGATCTGACCTCACGAAAAAACCAGTACCTTTTTCACCAAACGAATATAATAATCAGCCCAACTTAACTCACTTAGCTACGGTACTCACCGTACTGCTTTTATATACACACAAGCTCCACTGCTCACTTCAGCAACACTATACAACAAGGGCTATACCCTTCACCATACAACAATATTGCTTACTCTACGCACACTAAATCTACACTCGAATAATAACGCTCGAAAATTGACGCCTATTTATACTTGAAACTCAAGTTCGAGAACGTTCTACAGCATTCTCAAAAAGAAACAAGAAGAGAAATCACATAACACGCAAAAACTCACACCAAATCACAGTAAACACGATTGTGACGTCAAGAGAAATCATATAACATGCAAAAATTCACACCAAACCGCAGTAAACACAATTGTGACGTCACAAGCACAAATTTTAACTCAGTGAAATTACGTAAAGGAGAGATCTGTCGAGAATATTCACGAGAGAAATTATGTCAGTAGAAATTTATGACTTCATAATGCAACCTTACGAAACAATCCCACGAATAAAACTTCGGAAAAACAACGCATCGGTCCAAAACCTACTACAGTATACAGAGCATATAAAACAAAACATATTGAACAGTTATGTCGTTACTGTACGCAACACCTATGCTTAACGTACCTACGGCGTAACCTAATGGCAAAGACGAGTCAAACTTTACCAATAAGACTAGCGACTAAAGGTCCAGGAATGCACAAGGCAACCAGCCACCAGTGTCTTTGCAGGGCTGACCCAAAGACAGCAGCCACAGAGTAACCACAATAAAGTAGAGAGCGATGAGAAACTTATGGTAGGGCTATACAACGCACTACAGCAGCCACCGAAACCAAACCGATGACTACAGCTAGTCCAGATCACACTCGCAAAGTTCTAGACTGGCAAGCAACTATATTAACATAAACAAACACTTGGCCAAGGCAAACGGGACAAACACACATAGACTATAAACAATGAAACTAAAAAGGTTTAGTAGTACTATCACCACGGCAGTAAGCTCAAACCAAGGATATAAAAACGCAACTACTCCGTAGAGGCAAGAACTATAAAAAGGAAAAAACAATAATCTGATGAACCACACACCCTTATTTTATCGTCTTAACAACTTACCGTAAATCTTATGACCTAATCAGTAATTGTCATTAGACTACAGTATTCAATCTTAAAATCTTTAATAGTCTTAAAGGTTATAATTACCGTCAAAGTCTTATCAATAGTCTTGAAAGTCTTATTTATAAAAAAGGAATTAAACCTCCCACCTTTACGCAAATAACTCAGAAGAACAAATCAAAAAACTACTGTACATTTCAAACTGAAAGCTCAACGACTAGTCTAATTTCAAATTCGAGAACGTTGGTAAATGGTCACGCAACAATAATTTCGTGGTGCCGCTAGACACATTTTATAAATTAATTATTGTTTTGTACAGTTACAACCAGTTTGTTGTACCATAGTTCTCTATAATATGGTTGTACAACTCTTTTTCTTCTTTTTCTCTTTTTTATCTTGTCACGCTTCAATGAGAAGGTACGGAAGTAGAATTCCCACGATATTTTAGTACAGCAATGCCGCAATCACAGGTGTAATAACAAACAATTTTTAGGAAGAAGTGTGGGGGGAGGAGTGAGGAAGTGCGTTGGGGTGAGGGGAAGTGTAAAGGGAGGTGGGAGAAGTGGGGGGGAGGTGTAAAAAAAGTGTTGGGGTGTGGGAGGGGTGAGGGAGATGTGGAGAAAGGTGTGAGGGTGTGATGAAGGGCAAGGGGAGGTGAGAAGGGGTGTGGAAAAGTGTGTTGGAGTGTGGGGAAGGTGAAGGGAGATGTGGGGAAGTGGGGGAAGTGAAAGTTGTGGGGGGATGTGTGGGGAAGTACTGAGGGAGGTGTGGAAAAGTGTGCTGGGGTGTGGGGGAGATGTGGGAAAGTGTTTAGGAAGGTAAGGTAAAGTTTGGGGAGTTGGGGTCAGGGAAGTTAAAGTCGGGGGGCTGGGGTCGAGGGTGTTGAAGTCGGGGGTGTTGAAATCGGGGGGTTGGGGTCGGGGGGGGTTGGAGTCAGGGGGGCTGGGGTCGGAGAATTTGGGGTTGGGGGTTTGGGGTTGGGGGTTTGGGGTTGGCGGAGTTGTGGTTGGGGGGTGGGATCAGAAAAGTTGGGGTCGGGGGTGGAGTTGTGGGTGTAGAGTCGGGGGGGGGGTTGGGGTTGGAGGAGTTGGGATCGGTGGGTTGGGATTGAGGGGTTGAGGTCGGGGAAGTTGAAGTCGGGGGGTTGGAGTCAGGAAGACTGGGGTCGGCGGAGTTGTGGTTGGGGGATGGGGTCAGAAGAGTTGGGGTCAAGGAGGTTGGAGTTGGAGAGGGTAGGGTTGGGGGTGTTGAGGTCAGTGAAGTTGGGGCCAGGAGAGTTGAGGTCGGGGGGTTGAAGTAGGGGGTTGGGGGGAAGTTGGGGTCGGGGGTGTTGGGGTTAGTGAAGTTGGGGTCGGGGGTGTTGAAGTGGGGGGTTGAGGTCGGGGAGGGGTTGGAGTCAGGGGGGCTGGGGTTGGAGAATTTGGGGTTGGGGGTTTGGAGTCGGCGAAGTTGTGGTTGGGGGATGGGATCAGAAAAGTTGGGGTCGGGGGTGGAGTTGAGGTCAGAGGAGTTGGGATCGGTGGGTTGGCATTGAGGGGGTTGAGGTCAGGGGAGTTGAAGTCGAGGGGTTGGAGTAAGGAGGACTGGGGTTGGGTTGAAGTAGGGGGGTGGGGTCGGAGGGGTTGGAGTTGGGGGGAGGTTGGGGTCAGTGAAGTTGGGGCCAGGAGAATTGGGGTCGGGGGGTTGAAGTAGGGGGTTGGGGTCAGGGGTGTTGGGGTTAGTGAAGTTGGAGTCAGGGGGGATGAAATCGGGGGAGTTGAAGTAGGGGGGTTGGGGTCGGGGGGGTTGGAGTCAGGAGGCTGGGGTCAGCGGAGTTGTGGTTGGGGGATGAGGTCAGAAGAGTTGGGGTCGAGGAGGTTGGAGTTGGGGGGGTTGGGGTCGGAGGTGTTGAGGTCAGTGAAGTTGGGGCCAGGAAAATTGGGGTTGTGGGGTTGAAGTAGGGGGGTGGGGTCGGAGGGGTTGGAGTTGGGGGGAGGTTGGGGTCGGGGGTGTTGGGGTAAGTAAAGTTAGGGTCAGGGGGGCTGAAATCGGGGAGTTAGAGTCGGGGGGGGGGGTTGGAGTCAGGGGGCTGGGGTCAAAGAATTTGTGGTTGGGGGTGGGGGTTGACAGAGTTGTGGTTGGGGGTGGGGTCAGAAAAGTTGGGGTCGGGGGGTGGAGTCGGGGGAGTTTAGGGTCGGAAGAGTTGGGATCGGTGGGTTGGCATTGAGGGGGTTGAGGTCGAGGGTTGGAATCAGGGGGACTGGAGTCAGGGAAGTTGGGGTCGGCGAAATTGTGGTTGGGGGGTGGGGTCAGTAGATTTGGGGTCGAGGAGGTTGGAGTTAAGAGGTTTGGGGTCAGGGGTGTTGGGGTCAGGAGAATTGGGTTCGGGGGGTTGAAGTAGGGGGGTTGGGGTCGGCGGAGTTGGAGTCAGGGAGGCTGGGGTAGGAGAATTTGAGGTTGGGGTTAGGGATTGGCGGAATAGTGGTTGGAGCATAGGGTCAGAAAAGTTGGAGTTAAGGGGGTGGAGTCGGGGGAGTTAAGGGTCGGAAGAGTTGGGATCGGGGAGTTGGCAGTGAGGGGTTGAGGTCGAGGGAGTTGAAGTCAGGGAGTTGGAGTTAGGGGACTCCGGGGGTGGAGTCAGAAGAGTTGGGGTCGAAGGGGTTGGAGTTGGAGGGGTTGGGGTCGGGGGTGTTGGGGTTACTGAAGTTGGGGTCAGGGGAATTGGGGTCGGGGGGGGTGGCGTCGAAGGGGTTGGGGTAGGGGGGTTTGAAGTCGGGGGGTTGGGTTGGGGGAGTTGGATTCGGGGGGTCAGGGATGTTAGGGATCGGGGGAATTGTGGTCAGGGGGGTTGGGGTAAGGAGAGTTGGGGGCCAAAATTGTGACACTACCCTTCTCCCCACATTTTCCCGCTCTCCCAGATTGTCCCATATTTCTTCCCACATTTGCTCCCACCCCCCACATTGCCCCCACCCCAACACCCTTTCCACACCTTTCCCCACATCCCAAACACATTTTGCCACACCCCAAACACACTTCCACACACCTACCCCCATTCCCACACCACCCCATACTTTTCCACACCCCAACACACTTCCCACACCCCCAACACACCTTCCCTTACCTCCCCCCACACCCCAATACATTTCCTCACTCCTTCCATATTTCACCCATACTTGACCCAACTGCCCCAACCACCAAAAAGTTCCCAATTCCCCCACCATCTACACTCCCCCAAATTCTCTATACCCCCCATGCTCCCCCTATCAGTGTTATTATGTCTATTAGTCCTATCAGTCATTTGCAGACTGCAAACTGCATGCAAACATGTAGTCGCACCGAAATGAAAAGCAAATAGAATTGGCCTATGTCACAAAGCGCTTTATAACAGACCATGTAAATGGGCTTATTAACACATAACACACCTTGGAATGCGCGCACCATCATTACAATGCGCTTGTCGCGGTTTAGCCAAAAAACGTCAAATGCGCGGATTGTGCCGATAATTGCTGCGAAGGTAACTGTAGGGAGTAAGCGATCCAATTTGTTTAGGAAAAAAGGTCTATGCAATAATGTATTTGTAGGTGCGTTTTCATTTGCTTTTCTCTAGTCTAAGCGAAGCTACACTGTTTTTTTCAGAAAAAGTGTGCACATTACCTTAATTAATTATATGTAAGTTTAAAACCTGCCAAGTTGGCACTTATCACATTTGAAGCTATTTACTCGTAAATCATTAACCCTGCTGACATGGAAGAAAATTATTTTCAGAGACTCAACAAACTTAATTCAAAAAATGTGAACTATTTTTCAAGCATTTAAATCATGCCCAAAAAATCCTTTGCATTGTCCGAAGTTAAGGGTGACTTGTAAGGATGACACAAAATGCCAGTTATGTAACATTTTCTTCTACTACCGGTACCATAAGTAAAAACATCATAGGCTACACAAGACTAACAACTTCATACACATTTGCTTCCAAATCACTACACAAAAGTCTTTACATGACCAGAGATGGGCAGTATCAAGATGCATGTATCAGCAATACATAACGCGCGATACTTTTGTGTCAATACCGGCATTGCTTTAGCTACTTTTGAAAGTATCGTGTATCAGCATTGCTTAACTCATATTTTACGTATCGTCGAATACAGGATACAGCAATAGTAGCTGTTTATTAATTAAAAATACAAAAAAATTTAGGTCAGTAGGTGAACAGTGAAGGTAAACTAGGGGTAGTATGCTACAGTAGGGATAGGCTGCTTGCATTGAAAAAAAAAGCAACAACACGGATTGAGTAGACTTGGTTCCCAAACTTTTCAGAGTTGGGACCCACTTTTTATAACCACAGCTTATGACGACCCACTTTTTTGTCTGAATCTCTAAAAAATAGGTCTTCAATTATTCCCTGAAAAAGTGAAAAATGAAACAAAAAGGTCTTTGATCAGCTTAAATACCCCAAATTTTTAAAATTATGATAGCTTGCATTTTTGTCTAAATTTTGTTGTTGGTTGTGAGCATTTTTAAAAAATTTTTATGTCTGGAGAGAACACTGCTTTTCGCGACCCACCAACATTCATTTTGCAATACCCCTAATATTGCTTTGTTGCTCATAATAGAAATACTGTATCGAAAAAAAAAAAACTTTCGACAGAAAAGTTAAGGTTACTGAGAAAAAAATCACTACTGCATTATGATGATGTCAAACTTGGTAATTAAAACTTTTTACAAAAATGTATTGAGATACAAGTATCGACGATACTGTATCGCGTATTGGTATTGCTTAAGTAGTATTTTTAAGTATAGCGCATTGGTATCGCTTTAGCCCAATTTGAGTGCATCGCATATCGATATCGCTTAACGCAAATTTAGAGTATCATTCCCATCACTGTACATGACTCAGGACAAGCAGACTAAACATAATGAAAAAATATGCCAAGCAACAACCTCATTAAATCTAGATAGCCTATTGCCAAATTGGCATTGTATCAACAAGTTGTTATTTGCTCGCAAATCATTAAACCTGCTGAACCGAAAAAAAATATTTTCAGGAACTCAATAATTAAAAAAATCAGTCAAAACTAATTTTGAGCATTCAAATCATGCCCAAAAAACATTTCAGGCCTACAGTGCTTGAATTTTTAACACGGCATTTTTAAATTGTACAAATGGAGGGTGGTTGCCCTCCCTGCACCTCCGTCTCCTACGACTAGGCCTGTGCCTTTTCCCACACCTCTCCACAACCCAACTCACTTCTCCACCCTTTTTCCCACACCCTCAACCTGTCAACACTCACCTAGTACACTCTCCCACACTTACCCCATACTCTATCCCACATCTCCCCCAACACATGGGTGCAAATCCAGGGAGGATGAGGGTTGCTTCCCCCCAAGAATTCGGCAGCATTCCCCCAATACTTTTAATGTCCAAGTAGCCTACCGGTACTCAAAACTGGGCATCAGCAAACGTGATGATTTTTTTTGGTCTTTACTTCACTTTGGGCAAAAAACTGGGCATCAGCAAACGTGATGACTTTTTTTTGGTCTTTACTTCATTTTGGGCAAAAAACTGGGCATCAGCAAACGTGATGACCTTTTTTTGGTCTTTACTTCATTTTGGGCAAAAAATTGGGCATCTGCGGACGTGTCAATTTTGCTCAATCATCCCCTCAATGCTCAACATAGATTTGCACCCCCGCCCCTACACCCCCATCACCTTTTCCCTCCCTGCACTCCTGTTTCCTTCGACTAGGCCTATGCCTAGGTCTCCTACGACTAGGCCTTCCGCACTAGCTTCATGTCGTTTCAACTGCTAATCTGATGTGCTCCTTGGGAGCAATTCGGAGCGTACCTTGTAACTCATGCGTGACGAGTGGGTCACGTGACACAGTTGTACAACCATATTATAGAGAACTATGGTTGTACCGTACGCTTAACAAAGTTCTGACGCGGGCTTCATTCAAAACTTAAGCGGGCCGTATGTGGCCTGCGGGCCGCAGATTCCCCACCCCTGGTCTAAAGTCACATTACTAAGAATACCAAAAAAAATAGTAGAGTAAGGGGACTATTTTTAAATTTTTAGTACCGAAATTTCGCTGAGACCCGAAACAAACCTTGGCTGCTGCTAAGCCAAGTGGAGTAGCACTTACGATTTGGTGTTGAACGGGCAAGCCGTAAGGCGGGCCTATGGCATTCCAGCCAGCCATAATATCCGCAAGTTAGTGTCATATTTGAAACAGCAAGCGACAGTTTGGGCTGGTCGTAGTCATCAAAGAGAGAATAAATTATTCCGGACGCCACATTTTTTCCCCGGTTGCTGGGAAGGTATGCTTTTTCCATCTCAAAAAACGTTTGGTGAAACAGTTTCTTGTTGTCTTCTCTATATTTTAAATCTTGAATTTGCACCAAATATTCAGGAAAATTTGAAGTTTATGCAGATTGTGTTGCCAATTAAACTTGTAATGCCTTGCAATGTTGCATATCGGCATTTAGCAATGCATTGAACAAGCACAATCAAAAACATCATCGCAAGAGTGTTATTGCCATAAGACCATTCATCATTTTAGTTTAAAATAATGAAACTAAGACAAGTCTACAATTTGATCAGGGCCCTGGTTTGATCACTAGTCACCAGCCCAGAGCCTAGACCATAAACATAAACCTAGACTAGACTATTTTTGCTGAAAATAAATTAGTGGTTATAACAAGTAAATAAATATAGAGTGAGTTCAATCTAAGCAACAATTAAAAAAAAATAGACCAAGTACACTCCTCTCCTTTACTGTATTAGCAGCTTGATTTATCATTGTACAGGTCCCTTTTGTCAGCTTACTGGTATGTTTGTAAGCCTATCGCAATCACATATTTTTACACCTGGAGGGTGAGCTTTTTAGTCTTTTTGAATAAGGCGATAACCTACAAGTACTTGGCAGTTCTTAGAAATTGAAACTACTTTATTGCACAGCTGCGGGCATAGTCTGGAGTCCATAAAAAATGTTACTGCACCAACAAGCCAGAACTAACACAGTAGCAGAAAAAGGCTGGCCCATGACTAATTTCACACTTAACTACATAGTCTTAAAAGGTTAAATTATTATTGTTAAAAACGTTATCACTCTTAGTAATCACAGAAACTGCATAAGACGTCGATCCACCAGGAAGGCTTCAAAATTAATCCTTTTTTGTTAGGCTAACTATTTAAACCTTTAAGGGCCATCCTAAACTCTTATTATTCGACTTAAAACATATCGCAATATGTCTGTCAGCATTGAAACTCAGAAGTGCAGAATAATACTTATATCCCCACTACCTTCAACTGGCTTAATTCCTGTTTTTATAGATTTAGAAACAGAAACTGTGCTAGCAGACTACCAATCTCCAATCTCTTTCCATTATACCGCGCACAAAATTAGTGCTTTTCTTCATATGCATCAGAGCGTGACCGAGTGAACGAGTTTTTCCTGGTATCCGGGGAGTTTCCAGTCATTTAGTACATAGTCTTTGTTCCCATTGAACTACACCTCCATCATCATGACATTGGAGTTTTGTTTTGCAAGTTCTGAAGATTGTGTCCTCTTCCTGGATCCTGTAAACAGAAATTTGGCTGGAGTTTTGGCATTTTTTTCCTTTTTTTAACTAACCGGGAGAATAATGTTGGAACTACCCAGATAGCAAGCCCATATGGGCCCCATATGGGATAGAAGTGGGCAAGTGAGCTCAATGTGGGTAAATTATTGGTATTTAATTGGATCCCAAATGGGCAAAACCCAGATTTTTATTATCACAATTTTAAATTTATGCAGTTACAATTTTTAGTTTTATTAGAGGATTAGGTGAAAAAATTCATTTTACTCTTTTGAAAAGTAGTTTCTTAAAAAAATATTGATGGGTTAGAACTGGGCTGCCCAGCTAGAGACTACTTTGTGGATAACCCAGTTCTAACCCTCTTTGGACCCATATGGACTACCCACATGTAGCCCACATATTTCAATTTTGTCTGTTCGTACTATAATCTAAACTTTAAGCGTTGAAAAGGTCAAGGCTTTGTAGCAAATGTAGTTTTATCACCGAAATCATAGCTTCTTCAAAAAAAAGTATTTATGGGTTAGAACTGGGCTTCCTAGCTAGAGCCCACTTTGTAGATATCCCAGTTCTAACCCACTTTAGACCCATATCGACCAAAGTCCGTATAACTTCGTATAAGTTGCGCGGACAGGAATGGAGCAGAGACAATGGGGCAAAAAATGTGTCCAAAAAGACAATCGCCTGCCTATCTTTTATAATGCAAAAACGTTTGAAAGTGTTAGAAAAAAGGTCATAACTGTAGTTACGTTCGTTCGATTTTGAAAATTTCAACTGCATCGTAAAGCTCCTGATTTTAGCTATCGTTAAAAACAAATTTCAAGAAAATTGATGGTGTTTTAAGCACTCCAAATGATTAATAATTTGGACATACTTAGTAATTTTTGAAGCAATTTTTACGCTAGCAGCATTTCTTGCTCTTATAAAAGCATAAATATAGCGCAGATTAGCAAAAAGTAAAAGTTATTGTTTGATTTAATTTAATTAGGTTCAATTACAAAAATTTGAACTTCAATATGAAAGTAGCCTAGCTATTGATCGTAGTTTTCCAAGCCTTCAAAGATTTGTTGCAAGAAAATGATTGCGTAAATTGTTTTAAACCTCATGTAAAAGTAGGTTTCACTATTCGTGCGTAGAACTAGGTTTTGCAACCATGGTAGATTCACCAGATTGGAGTGAGGTTGTTAACTTCTATCATGATTCACCCTTGGACCATGTGTAAAACGAGCCTCTAGTTAATTTTATTCTGGCCCACAATATTTGATTTTAAAAGCCCCAGGTTTGAAATTCAAGAAGCTGCGGCCGTGAAACGACGTAGACCTATGAAATAACTGAGGGTTATTTTCAAATTATATTGAACCGAAAATTCAACAGTAATTGAGGGAGACTGCGAAGTGAGCTTGCGCTCTTCGAGTCAGCAGCCACCCGTTATATATGTCAAATGCGATCGGCTCCAGCCGCGAATCGAACCCGTCACGTAAGATCTGTCACCTGCGCGCGGTACCGCTAGGCCATGTCGCTGACAAAATTAATGTTAATGGATATGAAACAGTAAAATCAAAAAGTAAAATAGATACCGGTATATTTTTCCCGCTTGAATTTTGCTTATTGAATTTTTCGTTTAACAAATGGTCCAAAGCCCGAGGGTGAAGCACGACAGAAGTTAACAACCACACTACCAACCTAACACGGTTGTAAAAATTTAATTCTATATAGTGAAGCCTTATTTTACATGAGGTTTAAAACAATTTATGCAATGATTTTCTAGCGAAAAAGTTTTAAGGGTTTGAAAAACCACGACCAATAGCTACGCTAATTTCATAGTGAAGTTTAAATTTTTGTGATTGAACCTATTTAATTTGAATCAGATTAACTCTTTGCAAATCTGCCCTATATTTATGTTTTAAAATGACAAGAAATGCTACTAGTCAAAAAACCGCTACAAAAATTTTTATCTCTGTTTAAATTATTTACGATGTAGAGTGCTTAAAACACAACCAATTTTCTTGAAATTTGTTTTAAACGATAGCGTAAGTCAAGAGCTTCATGATGCAGTTAAAATTTTTAAAATTCAACAAGCATAACCGAAGTTATGACCTTTTTTGTAACACTTTCAAGCGTTTTTACATTACGAAAGATAGGCAGGCGATTGTCTTTTTGGACACATTTTTGCTCCATTGTCGCTTAACAATGTAACGAATGATTCGCTCAACTTATACGTGAGTTATACGGACTTTGATATCGACTACCCACTTGCAGCACACTTGTTTCAATCTTGTCTGTTCGCAATATAAACTACGGTACACTTTAAGAGTTGAAAAAATCAAGGCTTTGTAGTAAATGTATTTTTGTCACCGAAATCATAGCTTCTTTTGTTCCGGTGGGTAGTGTTAGAATTAATTTCGCTCCTTGTAATAACTTTGAACAAATGCGTAAAATGACTGATTTGAGGCTAATTGGTTGTATTTATGAAACTGCAGTTCTACGCTTCTTGTCGGAGAAAAATGCGGAAAAGTGTGCCTCCATGGTGTATTGGGAAAATTTCTGTAAATTGTATTTTATTTGTTCTTCTGACAGTTAATCGATGCTCGTTTGATGTTTGGGCTATCATTGAATGTCATGGTGAAGTTGTGAAGCTGTTTGTAGTATAAGCAATCATTTCTAGCTTTTTCGATTTTTTGAGGGATCCTTGTGACATCTGAACCCATAGGCTACCTGTATCATATCCTTAATTTTTTCATTTTGAATGTTTTACCTTGAGAAGAACCAGTAGAGGCTAGAATTAGGGTTTGCAGTTCTTTTGAAGGTGAGAAATTTTTTTAAAGGTATGGGAGGTTGCTATGCTGCACTGATGAGACCATGGCAGGGTCGAAGCGCGTATGCAACTGCAAATGCTCGGTTACCCTATGGGCCTGTACTGAATAGTGAGGCTACCGGTAACTTAGTGGTGGGTTAGACCTTGCAGGCTTTTTCACTGGAAGTTTTTGCTTCTGGGTGGTCGTCTACTAATAGGTGGGAATCTCCTAGAAAAGAAATGAAGATGAAAAGTTTAGGTTCGCAATGTAACAAAGAGTTCTTAGAGTCTGGAATGACTCTAGCCTGGATTGGCTGTACAAAGTAAGGCTAACGAGATTTTTTAGCTTTTGCTTTTCATATTTCAGCAACACTCGTTAAATGGTTGCCGAACACATTTGCATAAAACTCTTATTGCAAGCGGTGGATGGCATTTGTTGAACCTACTGTTAATGCCGTTTCTAATTTGTTCTGTACGGTGAACCCATTGGGAACCGAACTTGTGTTTACGTGTTTTGCTAATTTGCTTGTTCGTATGCGGAGGTGATGATTACGTAATTGCGTGCCTTTTTTCTTCAATTCTAATTGCAAGCTACTTTTCAGTTATATACTAGCGCACTGGTAATTTTATTTCTTTTTCAATGTGTTGCCATTCAAGACGGTGAAGTGGATTTCAGTTAGTAAGTAATTTTGATTTTGTCATATAATTTGTTAACGCTTTTCAGAATGCTTATACTATGTTCTTGTTTAATACAGAAAACCGTATCCGTTGGAGCGAGTGTAGAGACTGAAGTCTTCAAACACAATAAGTTCGGTATTACGGCTTGCAAATTTTCGGCTGTAATATTTAGTTTTTAACTGTACCGTCCTCAAGAATGGAAGGTGTCGTCACAAGATCTCAATCTGCTAAACTTGTCGATGATACCTCAAAATTAAAAGAAACTTCGAAAAATGTCGAAGATTCCTCAAAGTTAAAAGAAACTTCGAAAAATGGTTCAAAAAAGAAGAAATCAACAATCACGTGTTCAACAACTTCAGCCTCAACCTCGTCATCATGTCGTGCACGTGCTGCGGCACGCAAAGCGAAGTTACAAATAGAACTTAAAGCGTTGAAAGAACGTGAATTACTGGAACGAGAAGAAATGTTATTGCGGCAACGGCGAGAAGAAGAACTAAAAGAGAGACAAAGACTGCACGAAGAAGAATTAAGAGAAAAACGAATTCGAGAAGAGGAAAAACAGAGACTAGATAATGAATTTCAGTTGCAAGCTCAAATGCAAGAGTTGGAAATCATGCAGCGTAAGCGACTGTTGCAGTTGCAGGTCGACCTGGATTGTGCCGCGGCAGAGCATGCTGCTTTCGAAGAGATCGCCGAACGTGAGCATTCAGTTGATTGTGAACAAATGAAAGAAGATGATCAACAAGCAACTAATCCTGAACCAAGTACTGCTAATGTTGTGTTCTCAACCGAACCAGGACCAACCACTGCCAATGTTAAGCTTTCAAAAGATCCAGGACCAAAAGCTGTACGATCGCTTTCGAAGATCGAATCAAGTCGTACTGCTGACGCTAAAGTAACTACATCAATGCCAACATTTTCCCATCTCCAGGCTGATGAGCCAGTTCGAGCAAAACCTCAACATCGTACAACTTTCAATGCCCCTACCTCGTCTTTCCGTGACGAAATTACGACATCTTTTGTGCCTGCCTACAAATCGACAAATTTGTCGAAGTATCCGGTTCCAGAGGTGCCACATGTAACAGCTCCATATCTTTCTCAGCAACATCTTCTTCAGGGTATGGCATCGTTGAAACTACCCTCTGCCGAACTGCCTGTTTTCACAGGTGAACCGATCAGGTATTATCATTTTATAACTGCTTTTGAATCCTTAATTGAGAGTAAGGAAATCGATGCTAGGCAATGCTTGTATTATCTTGCTCAATATACCAAGGGTATGGCTCGAGATCTCGTGAATAGTTGCTTGTATATTACAAACTCCAATGAGGCATTAGAACGGGCTAAAACGCTTCTGAAAGATAACTATGGACAACCTTACCAAATTACGTCGGCATTTATCTCTAAACTTACTGATGGACCGATTTTAACAGCAAATAATGCTGCGGAACTGCAAACCTTTGCCGTAGATTTAGAAACTTGCTTAACTACTTTGACTGGAATTGATTGTGATCATGAAATGAATAACCAACATGTTCTGAGACAAATAATAAATAGACTGCCGGTAGCTATACAGCACAAATGGCGAAGTGTTGCCGATAATATAATGCACGAAGTGAAAAGACCGATATCTATCAAGGATATTGTTCATTTTGTCCGCAAACAAGCACGTGAGGCAACTAACCCCATATTTGGTGTGCCAACAAAGCGCAAACAAACCAATCAGAAGTCGTTTTTTGCCTCGTCGAATGTTAAATCACCGAAGCCACGTGAAAATGACACCAAGGTTTGCCCCCTGTGCTCAGCTCATCACTATCTTAATCAATGTAAAAGATTTCGCAGTCTTTCTTACAAGGACAGGCTTAAGTTTGTGACTGATGAAAAATTGTGTTTTGCATGTTTAAACACTGGACATCGTGCCTCCTCTTGTTCACGAACAGATTGCTGTAGAAGGGAGAACTGTACCAAGAAACATACTACTCTTCTTCATCCACCATCGCCACCATCAGCATCTGAAGAAAATTCCGCCTCTGAGGTTCAAGCATCCAATGGATTCGTTGGTGCGCGTACAAACAATGCCATGGGAGTGATGTTGCCGGTTCTGCCTGTCAAGGTTCGTGCTGCTGATAGAGAGTTTGTTAAAACGTATGCATTTTTGGACCCAGGCAGCACTGCATCCTTTTGTACCGATCAATTGCTTAATGAATTGAATGTCACTGGTCGGGAAGTGCGGCTAAAAACAACCACAATCGCTGGTTGCAACGTGGCCACCAACTCTATGCTCATTCAGAATCTAACTGTTTCTGATTTTAACGAAAATGAACATGTTGTACTGCCCCAGTGTTTCTCTATAAAGTCTCTACCGATATCTGAAAGCGAAATTTCTTCTAAAGTTGATTTATCTGACTGGAATTACCTAGATCAAATTCCGGTCCACAATCTTGATGCGCAGGTCGGTTTGCTAATAGGCAGCGATTATCCTCAAATTCTTCAGCCGCATGAAGTTATTCGTAGTCAGAATAGTGGCCCATTTGCTTACAGAACATTGTTGGGTTGGGTGGTGACTGGACCGAACTTTTCTCGAGACAATCGATCCTCTAGTTCGTTCTTTATACGTAGTGAAGCTTCACCAGTGTGTGAAATGTGTTCGGATTTATGCAGTGTGCAAAGCGATGAATATTCAGTGGAGAACCAACGTTTTTTAACTCAAGTTAATGAATCTGTTGTTCTAAAAGACAATAATCATTACAAAATTGCTTTACCTTTCAAATATCCATCACTGAAAGTGCCTTCTAATAAAGAGCTTGCTTTGCAAAGGCTAATGACACTTAGAAGGAAGTTTTTAAGAAAGCCTGTTGTTTATGATCACTATGTACAATGTATCAATAAAATGTTAGCAAGTGGCTATGCGGAAAAGGCTCCAGCTGCTGAGAATAACGATGTCAAATTTTGGTATATTCCACATCATGGAGTTTATCACCCGATGAAACCGGGAAAAATTCGTGTTGTGTTTGATTGTTCTGCCAGGTATCATGGATTTTCTCTAAATGATAATCTACTACAAGGCCCAGATCTCACCAATTCTCTTTTAGGAGTCATTTGCAGATTTCGACTCGAGGAAGTGGCCATCATGGGAGACATTCGATCCATGTTTCATCAAATCGAAATTCCCGAGAGAGACAGAGATTTATTACGATTTTTGTGGTGGGAAGAAGGCAACTTGAACAATGAACCGCAAGACTATCGCATGAAGGTATACATTTTTGGTGCTACTTGTTCACCTAGTGTCGCTAATTTTGCACTGCGCAAGACCGCAGAAGATAATCGATCAGATTTTACCAGTGAAGCTTGTGAAGCGGTGTTAAACAATTTCTACGTGGATGACTGCTTAGTATCTACTCCAGATGAAGATAGTGCTATAAGACTGGTGACGCAGATAACAAAGTTGCTACAACGCGGTGGATTTCATATTACGAAATGGGTGAGCAATAGTGATCTAGTTTATAAATCAGTTCCTGAGGAAGATAGAGCTCCTATCGGTCCCGAGTCGTTGCCTTTGGCCACCGCACTAACGCAAGGTACGCGAGCACTAGGATTACTGTGGTCTACTGAAACTGACGAGTTTCACTTTATGTTCAACTACTCGAGTGAATCACGTGCTACACGAAGACAAATGCTATCAATTGTGAACTCAGTTTACGATCCTTTAGGATTTTTAGTACCAGTCATGCTGACAGTGAAGATTCTTCAGCAGGAGATGTGTCGCAAGGGACTTTCATGGGATGAAGAAATTGATAATCAATCGCAAGACAGGTTTGATACTTGGATCAAAAATCTGTCACAACTTTCTTCTTTTCGAGTTGATCGATGTCTGAAACCGTCAAACTTTGGTAAGGTGTTACAAATAGAGTTTCACCATTTCTCTGATGCTTCAGAAGACGCTTATGGCTGTGTTTCCTATGTTAGATTTGTAAACGAAAATCTTGAATGCCACTGCTGCTTACTTTTTGCTAAATGCCGGTTAACGCCAATTCAAAGGAGCACCATTCCTCGACTTGAATTAAACGCTGCTACTCTTTCCATCAAGAATGACCAATTTCTGCGAAAGGAGTTAAAATATGACGAAATCACTTCTTATTTTTGGAGTGATAGCATTACTGTGTTGCGGTACATTCATAACGAATCCCGTGCTTTTAAGACGTTTGTTGCTAACCGTGTAGCATTTATTCGAAACAATTCAGATCTCTCCCAATGGCGCTTTGTTCCTGGCGCGCACAATCCTGCTGACAAGGCTACGAGAGGCATGACCTTCACGGATTTTCTCGCGTGCCACTGTTGGATTCCTGGTCCTGAATTCCTTCGAAATCATCCAGATGTTTGGCCGGCTCAACCAGATTTCGTTTGCGCTATTCCAGAAATAGATCCGGAATTGAAACCACCGCACAAGGTATGTCACACGTGCGTTTCGATTGGTGCCACAGTGGATGAATTGTTGTTTAGATACTCCGATTGGATCAAGTTGAAAATCACGGCGGCATGGCTTCTGCGATATCGCAACAACTTGCACAAAAGGAGATGTTCAGAGATGAAAGTGCATGCGATTCAACCGCTCTCGGTCGATGAGTTACGAGAATCAGAAATCCAAATGATCAAGTACGAGCAACGAAAGTTCTACGCTGATGAAATTGAAGCTCTTACCACAGGCAAAACGGTAAAACGAAACAGCCATTTGGTAAGTCTTGATCCTTTTATTGATGAAAGTGGAATTCTGCGTGTTGGTGGTAGACTAAGGTTCTCGCCCATAAATTTTAATCAAAAACATCAAATTTTGATTCCTCGTGAATCTAATATTGCTTCCCTGGTGATTAAAGATTTCCATTCGATCTCAGGCCATGTGGGGAGAGCTCATGTTCTGGCTTTGCTACGGGAAAAGTTTTGGATACCGAAAGCCAATTCGTTAGTACGAAGCGTCCTCAACAGCTGCTTTTCGTGTCGTAAAAATCATGGTGCACTTGGGCGGCAGAAGATGGCTGACCTCCCTTCAGATCGAGTTACACCAGGATTGCCACCCTTTTCGTTTGTTGGGACGGATTATTTTGGCCCTTTCATGGTAAAACGCGGACGTAGTTCCGTCAAACGGTATGGAGTTCTTTTTACTTGTCTTAATTTAAGAGCAATTCATATTGAAATCGCCCACAGTTTGGACACCAGTTCTTTTATTCAAGCCTTGCGAAGATTCATAGCTCGTCGAGGTCCTGTAATGGAGATTCGTTCTGACAATGGAACAAATTTTGTTGGAGCTAAAAAGGAGCTAGAAGGTCTGATCAATCAATGGAATCAAAATACTATTTATGCTTTTCTTTTGCAGAAGCAGATTAAATGGGTTTTCAATGTTCCAACTGCATCACATCACGGTGGAGTGTGGGAAAGGAGCATACGTTCTGTTCGAAAGATCCTCAGTTCAGTGGTTCAAGAACAAACCTTGGATGACGAAAGCTTGCTGACATACATGTGCGAGGTCGAAAATGTCGTCAATAGTCGACCAATTACGTGCGTTTCTGATGATGTCAAAGACCCTCAACCACTTACACCAAATATGCTTCTCCACATGAAGTCAGATCCTTCATTACCACCAGGACAATTTGAACAAACTGATATGTATTCCCGAAAACATTGGAGGCGTGTACAATACTTGGCTGATCTCTTTTGGAAGAGATGGATAAAGGAGTACCTGCCGCTTCTCCAAAAACGTCAAAAATGGGCTGTTCCAAATCGAAACTTTACCGCTGGGGACATTGTGTTAATCGCGGATCATAATTTGCCACGAAATGCGTGGAATCTCGGCGTCATTGTAGAGACACGAACTGACAAACACGGACTTGTACGCAGCGCCAAAATAAAAACGTCGACATCACTGTTAGATCGACCTATCACTAAATTGTGCTTACTCAGTGCAGCTGAGAAATTTGAAATATGAAATGTGTTTGTGTTACGTTAGGCCTAATTTATGTTATTTAAGGTTTATTTCTTGGTTAACATGAGAAATGAAGTCATAATATTCAATGTTTCAGTAATGACATTTGTAATGAATTTTGTGTAATGTTATAATGTGTAGGCATAATGGTTTATATATAGTGTGTAATGTATTCTTAGTGTTCATAGATTCATGCCACTTCACCAACTGATATTGTGTAATAATTGTAATTTTAATCGCTATGTATGTGTAAACTGTGTTATTATTATGAATTTGGACATTAACCTTTGTGTGTTAAGAACTACCGGGGGTATTCATAAAGGGGCCGGTATGTTAATGCCGTTTCTAATTTGTTCTGTACGGTGAACCCATTGGGAACCGAACTTGTGTTTACGTGTTTTGCTAATTTGCTTGTTCGTATGCGGAGGTGATGATTACGTAATTGCGTGCCTTTTTTCTTCAATTCTAATTGCAAGCTACTTTTCAGTTATATACTAGCGCACTGGTAATTTTATTTCTTTTTCAATGTGTTGCCATTCAAGACGGTGAAGTGGATTTCAGTTAGTAAGTAATTTTGATTTTGTCATATAATTTGTTAACGCTTTTCAGAATGCTTATACTATGTTCTTGTTTAATACAGAAAACCGTATCCGTTGGAGCGAGTGTAGAGACTGAAGTCTTCAAACACAATAAGTTCGGTATTACGGCTTGCAAATTTTCGGCTGTAATACCTACAATTCGGCAAACTTTTGGACCTCTCGGCAGATGTTTCAAATTTAAACGCAGAATACCATAGCGATTTAAACAAATCCATAAGCCCAAAAAATTGGGTATTTTTAGATTAGTTTCTATTTGAATAAAATATCCCTGACGAACCCTACAGGGTGAAACAGGCTGTTGGGTTTTTAATTTTTAACTGATGTGCCAAAGTGAATATAATACGCTCTAACTTTGTTATTGAGCACTTTTTTGATCAGATGTCCACTCCGCAGTTATTTAGATTACAGGTAGTTTATCGATACACTGCAAATGAAAAGAAGTGATGCTGCTGCCATCTAGGGGCAGAAATTACCTCTTATCTGAGGGCATAAACAAACTCCTCATCGCTAAAAATGGGTAATCACCATTACAAATATCTAAATCGCTCTAGTACTCTCTAAAACAGTTACATTTCAATTCCTCCACTATAGGGCGATGTTTGATGTTTGAACACCAAATTGCTTATATCTCCGGCCCTGATTGTCCGTTTTGAACAATTTTTTTTTTAAGCTGTCAAATGACAAGGACCATTGTCCTCATAAACTTATCAGTACATAATTTGCTGCAATAACTTACAGTTGGCAAAAGATAGCTAAAAAATGAAAAATGAGGTGCAAAAATGTCATTTGGTGGGGGATCTTTTTTTAAAAAAAATTAAAAATTAACCCCATTTTCGTTTTGTATATAGAAAAGTTCATCCCATCCCACATCAGGCTAATTTTTTTTATAGTCATCACCCTCTTGTGTACTCCTCCTGGTTTAGGGATAAAAAGTTTCGGTAAAAAAAGATAAAAAATAGTTTAATATTGGTAAAAATTGTAGAAAATGTGATAATTAATAACATAGCTGTCAAAGGGTTTTTGAAGTAAATTAAACTGCTGCTGCTCACTTATTAAACATTTCAATAAAACTTTAAATCAAATTTTTATCATACTCGCGATATTACGCCGAAGCTTGTAACGAGTGGCGGGGACCACCTGCGTGGCTTTGCGCCTGGGCAACACATCTCCGAAGAAACATCGCGGCGGAGACGAGCTTTTACACTATGTGCGATTTGACCGACCCGGGATTTGAACCCCAGACTTCCCGCACCGATAGCAATATCTTAACAAGTGAGTAAATGAAAAAGACCACTAGCATAAATATAAATTATGCGTAAATTCTTTCTTGATGCGGCAAATTGGTTCTTGGTGTTACCAAATTACTATCCTGTAATAAACTTCCCTTGGTTCGCGTGTACGGCATTTTCGAAATGCTCTATACTGCCCTGCTGTCTGTGGCGTTTAATATTCGAGAAATAGGATTGAATGATTTTTGAGCTTGATGATCATGATTGTGTTAATACCGGTAATCAAAAACCGTAGACATGTTACAATATACACTTTCTCCTCAAAAAGAAAAAATTATAAATAGGCAACTCAAAATCCGTCGATGCAGCTTTTTTTAAAACAATACTTCATTTGAAGACTTATTACTACTCTGAATACACTGCAATACAAAGTCATAAAACAGTAAGCATGCAATTAACTCAAGCATCCGGCGCATGACCCCATTGAGCAAATGGCAAGTGTACTGGGTATTTCTGAAACCTGCTGGACTCGTGGTACTTTTTGATAGCTCCAAGGTTTAAAAATGCTTCGTGATACTCCTTTAGTCGGTCAAAATCTTCCAAACATCCGGGAAACATCATCACGTGACGAGATAAAGTTTCACTCAAATCAAAATCAGGATACGTTAGTTTTTCTCCAGAGAGCCAAGTATTGCCTTGAAGAAACTGATCAAACTGCCCCAATAATCGAGGAAGTTTTTCATAATAGGGACCTTTCAAATTCTTAAAATCAGGATTGTAAATTGTATCCGTGAAGTTTGTGTGGAAATCTTGGATCACTCCTGCAGCCATGTCACAACGAATCTCCTGCTCTGGAGTGTCGGGATATAACTGATTGTTGTTTTTATGAGCCAAATAGCGCATAATTGCCCAACTTTCAGTCATCTTTAGATCACCGTCAATTAAATACGGTAAGTTGGGAAAGTCAAATCCGGAAGTATATTTTACTCTGTCCCATTCGGACCGATCGCATTTAGGTGGAGGACCCATCGGATATTTAATGGTTACGTAATCCAATTGCATATACTCTAGAACAAGTCTTACTCTTTCACCAAAACCTCTTATATCCCAGTAACCAAGGATAATCCTATTCATTTTTGGAGGTGGTTTTACTTTTACCAATCACGCTGCGTTGTTCTAAAAAATTGCAGACAATGGGATAAGCCTTTTTATGCGATAAAAGCTGTACTTTTTACCGTTGTAATAAACTTAGCAATCATATTCCGCAACTAATGCCGTAATTGTCTAAAGCAAACAATGGCGATCGTTGCTCTACACAATATTGTCGCAAAGCATAACAATAAACTGGCTGTAAAATCACTTGACATTCCGAGATATGGGTAGGATCTAAAAGACTTGCTAAATGAACGCTATAAAATTGCTTTTTACAGGGTTCATCTGACAAGTCCTGCCAATATCTTTTTATATGTTCAATTGTTCATACCCTATAGACCAGAGGTGACGAACATGCGGCCCGCGAAAGAATTTCCTGCGGCCCGCGAATATTTTGGCGAGACCAGTACTTTTAAACATTTTTTCCCCGTCTAATCTTTGCGATGCGATACCAAAAGCTGAGCCCCTGATTTAATCAAGCGCGTATCACACAGTAATTATATAAACGCTCAATACAAGTCATGTGTTTCAGGATTCAGCAGTTCATCCATTGTTATGAAATAATAATAACATAACTCGAGTCCGTTGCAGCTTCAGCATAGCGCAGCAGTTTACGAGTAACTATTCGAGTGAGAGCTTAGCTTGCCTTGCAGTAGTAGGAATTATGTGAGTTTGCGGAAATGAATAGGTGAGGTGGCAGTACCATTTATCATATGCAAATTTTACTGCTTTCTCAAGGCATTTGTGATTCTGTTTTTTAATCAATATTCAATTAGCCGCTTGTCTTCAGCGATGTCTTCAGCGAAAAAACGAAATATTGTTGATGAAAAAAGAGTATTTCAAAAAGATTGGACCGATATCCGATATGTTTATGACCAGGAGCGTATTCAGAGGGGGGCCATTGTGCCATCCTTTCCCTTTTTTGACTCTGCCTTTTAGTAAAAAAAGAACAAAACTAATGGTGCCAAGTGAGTGAAACATGCCAGACTCTTTTGATGGTTTCTGTAGCTTATAGCCAGTGGCTAATCCAAGGGTTAGGATGAGAGGAATGCATCCTTCCACCAGCCATTTTTAAAATAGTTTTTGATGCATATAATTTTTCCATAACTTCGAACCTCTTAGAGAGCGATAAGCCATACACCTTAAGCACGCATAATCGAAAATGTGCGCGCCAAATGCATCATATTTGGCAAAGCACTCAGAATCAGGGTCAAAAAATTTAAACAAAATTTGCCTGAGGATTATTCAAAAAGCACTACAAATAGCCATTACAGCATGTAAATTTTCAAAAATTTTCCGAGAGAGCATGCCACCGGACCCTCCAAGAGCTTTTCTTGTTTCTCAATCATTTTCAAATTTGTTCTGCCGAAAAAAAATGCTTTGAAGAAATATGGAAATTATGGCTTCCTCCTTTTAAAATTTCTCGCAACGCCACTGTTTATGACTAAAAAGTTATGCGGCCCGCTTGCTTATTGGTAAGTAACAAAGTGGCCCGCGACAGCAAATATGTTCGTCACCCCTGCTATAGACTTACATCGGCTTTACTTGTTTTGTTGAAATTCTGAAGTTACTTTTTACCTCGGCCTGCGCACAGTACGTTCAGTACTCGAGTTGAGGGGAATACTATCCCTGTGGAAAACAACAACATCCATTCACTAAACATTTTAGCGTAAATCATTCCCCTATAATTGGTGACCATCCTACAGGGCGCCGTTGTAAAAAAACGATTTATCAAATTTTGTACGAATTTTCAGAAAAAATTTAAACATTTTCAAAGCCATTTATTTAAAGTGCAGTGAACAGTAGCTAAAAAGCTTCGAAATACTCAATAACAGCGATATTTAATAAATATCCCGACATTCATTAAATAAAGGCGATATTTAATGAATAACAGCAACATTTAATACATAACAGTGACATTTATTCAACAGCAGCGACATTCAACTAATAACGTTGACATTTAGAAAACAGCAGCAACGTTTAGTTAAAGTGCTGCATAAATATGCTAATCAGATCAAAAGTGTTTCCATTTCTTCATTTTTCGTAACATCAAATCGCGCTTGTCTCCACACAGCAACTGTGTACATAAAATACTTACAGTGGATCCTCTCAACAAAAGAGCATTGTCACGTATGTCCACAAAAATACTTAACTTTTTAAGAAGGTTAGATGTTGTGTTGCCATTTTTTATTTTTGCCTTCAATTTGTTTTATGAAATTTAGGCTACAACAGTTTCTAGTGCACTTGATTGCTAGACTACTTTGGCAATAAATGACAAAAATAAGAAATTTTGGTATGGGGTAAATGATAAAGTAAGACATGGGGAACAGGGGAAGAACTGGAAAGAATGGGGGGATAGTAGAGGAGTATGGAGAATCTGGGGGAGTAAGGAGATGGATGTTAGGGGAATTGGGGGATTTTTGGTAGGCTAGTTTGGTGAGTTGATTCAAGTATGGGGCAAATACGGAAGAGTGGGGAAATTTAGGGGGGAGGAAAAAGGAAAATGAGGGGAGGTTTGGGTAGAGGTGTGGGGGTGATGAAAAGTGTGGGGAGTTTGGTAGGGTGTGGAAGGAAATGTGAAAAAGGTATGGGATGAGAGTGGAGGGTGTGGGGAAGCGTGGAAAAATGTCTTGGGGTGGGCGAAGAAGTGTGTGGGGAGGTGTGGGAAAGTGTGGAAAGAGCCCCACATTCTTCCACACCTTCCCACATCTCTCCCCACACTCACCCAACACCTTTCCCTCAAACCTTTATACTCACCTGACATCTCTTCCACACTTCCCCACACCTTTACCCACCTCCCCCTGCACTTACCTGACAGTCGTACACCTCCCTCAACACACCTCCCCTAACACTTTCCCGCACTCACTCCCCACGCATCCTCATAACCCCAAACCTCCTCCAACACTTCCACATACTCCCCCTTACTTACTTTATCATTTACCCCACACCAAATTTCTCACTCTTCTCATTTATTGCTAAATCAGTCTAGCAAGCAAGTGCACTAGAAACTCCTTGTAAATTTCTAAAAACAAAATTGAAAGCAAAAGTAAAAAATGGCAACAAAATATCTAAGCTCTGATTTTCGTTCTAGATACTCAGCACAGGGAGTGGTTCCACCATACTGTTAGTAATATAGATACACTGTGCCGATAGTAATTCAAAATTGGATAAATAAATATTAAACTTTCAAAATCGATTTCAAAGTTAAACTAAATGGAAACATTGTTGATTTCATTAGCATATTACCGCAGCACTTTAGCTAAACGTCGCTGCTACGTATTAAATGTCAGCGCTATTTATTAAATGACGCTGCTGTTTATTAATGCGATTGTTATTTATTAAATATCGCCGCTATTTAATGAATGCCGCGATATTTATTAAATATCGCCACTATTTAATAAATATTGCTGTTATTTATTAAATGTCGTTACACTTTAGCTGTTATTACGTATTTCGAAGCGTTTTAGCTGCAGTTCACTGCATTTTAACCAAATAGCTGTGAAGCTGTGTAAATGTTGCTGAAAATTCGTACAAAATTGGATAAATCGTTTTTTTCACAACGACGCCCCATATCTAGAGATGTAAAAAAACGTTTATTTTGCATTTGTTTTTTTACCTCGTTTTTTTGTTTTTTTAATGTTTTTTTTGTTTTTTTTATTCATTTCTTCTTGAAAAACTAAAACAAGTTTGTCTTTAATATCAAGCTTAGCAAGCAGCATCAAATTGTGTTAACACATTGAACATGACTGTAGGTCCTATAGTGACATCGCTTCATTATAGTTTGTGGAGTAGTGCGTATCCAGCTTAAAGCTTACCACCTGGGCCTATTTTGCGATTTGCACTGTTCTGCTGTACTAAATTTTGAGTTTCCCCAAAATATAGCCCAACCACAACGTTGTGCTATTGAATGTTAAATCAGGTTAAATTAGGGTTTAGGCCTTCATTTGACCTACTTAGTTTGCTTGCGCCTAGGGCTGTGGAAGAGTTGGGGTTTGGGTCAAAAACAACAAACGTAAACTAGGCCGCAGCCTATCTTCTCTACAAAAACTGGAAAAACTACAGACACTCATTAAATGAACGGGGAAATACATTGCTTTGATGTGTACTATCGACCTTCGCTTATCCATAATTTTTTTAATCTACCGGTATCTATTGCGATTGTTCTTTTTTGTTTCTTATTCTTTGCATTGTGAAAGTAAAACTGGCAACACCTTTCTGGTAATCGGTAACAACAAGCATGCAATCCATGATGGATTTAGGGGGCGGAAAGGTCGCTCTTTGTACTCCCCATTAGATCCATTACTACAAGAAGACTTAACAATACATATCATGGCGGCCAATACTCATATTTAGTTTAGAATCGGACTCGAATTTGTTTTCAAAAACAAGTTCGTTTTAAAAAAAAACAAGTTTTTTTTAGCTAGTTTAGCTAGTTTTTTTAAAAAAAAAACGAAGGCAAAAAAAACGATTTACATCACTACCCATATCATTTCTCCTTTACGCCTGCGAGAAAAGCTTGCACCATCCCCCCATAAGTCTTTTTGCAACTCGAGCATTGTTATAACATCATCACAACTCGAGCACTATTATTACATTATCATCATACATAATTATCTTCTTCACTTTTAGTGCGTTTGGGTTAAAAATTGTGCACTTCTTGAGTCAATCATTTTGCACTTTTTCGTGGCAAAATTAATTTAATTCAATTTTGGCGGATCAGATTTTCAGTGCAGCAGCGTCACTGCAATGCCGTGCTGCTAGGCTGTAATGCACATCTACCATGTAACACTAAGCTCATAACTCTATAGAGTTGGCTTTACTGCTACAATTTCAATGTTCATCATGCCTCTTACATCAGCAACGACCAGAAGTTAACACGTTTCAACAACCAGATGCTGACATCTTGCGAAGCATTGCACGTAAGCAGGCTTTTAGCAACCTGTTATGAAACAATATGTTTTACTTTTTTTCTAATGTAAGGAGATAGTGATCTGCTTTTAAGCTCATAGCGCTTGGAAGTACGGTGACTAATAAGCTACGAATTTTAGGTTTTGTTGAACCGTCTATCATAAATTTCCAGCTTTTACTGAAGATTCATTGATTCAAGTTTACTAATGGTAGTAATCACTACTTTGCGAACGAAGCATTTAAAATACCATTATCATGGATCATCATCATATAATATATCGAAATGAGAAATTTTGGTATATACCTATTAAGACAACCAAAAACCATTTGGTCAGTTTGCGTAATGGTCAAAAGAAAGTGTCCTGGGCTCAAATTACTTTTGCTTTTACCGGTAAGCTTATAAACACTGCACTTGTCTTGTCTCTTTTAGATTTTCATTGGCGTACAAAACAATCATCTTCGAAGTGATTTTCATTTGTGCGAAGTTGCTACCTACTGCCACCTTGTAGCTAACTTTAGTGATTGCGGCAGTTTCGGGCAGAGCTTTTTGAATCGCGCCGATTTCGGGTGGGGGGTTAGCATGAAAAAGATTTTGGGCCCAGCGCAGAGCTTACTGATAAATTACTGTACTCAGAACTGGATTAAGCAATGGTATGATGCTAGTGGCAGTGGCGTAGCCACGGGGGGGAGTTTACAACCCCCCCCCCCATTGAGCCTCAAATGACGTTATACTTAGTAGTTTTTCTGATATTTATTTCATAGGGCTCGATACTTTGTCATTGACAATCTGGTTTTGTAATTGTCATAGTAACAAGAATTACGTAGCGTTGTTTCCTGAAACTTGTTCTTTGCCGTTATGCCCCGTGCCCAGGGCTTTGGGGCTCCGTGCATTTCGGCATTTTGAACAGTGAAAATATGCCAAATCATGCTTACACGAAATTTTTGGGAAGTTGCAGCTCAAACTACGGTATGCGGATGTGATGATCTTTTTTTCCTCTACACTTGATTTTGGGTGAAATATTGGACATCTGCGTACGTAATGACCTTCAAAGAACCTGTCCTCCTTTTGTGCTGTGAAAATATGGTAACGCTGCGCACTCTTATGTGCCCCTGGCCCCGCGGTCTCTTAATCCGCCCCCGACTCTACTGTATGTCTGAAGAATGAAGATACTCTGTTGGAGCGATTGATAAATCTGTAAACAGTTTATTTCAGTGAAAGAAATTGACAGTGGCAACGGGAACGTTTTTTGGACAGGGGGGCTCAAAATAGTAAGGTCGGTCGTCCCCTTTTCTTCAATGTGCGTTTTTAGGAGCAGGACATACAGCAGACCTGTCTTGATAGACATCAATTGCAGGCCCGCTCAAGTGACCGAAATTTTTTCAAGATAATTTTTTATCATGGAAAACAAGACTGCTTACTACCATTAGGCTTTTCTAACTATGCACCATTTACTATTAAGCATTTTGTGAGTGCATGTAGGCTATCTGTAAAATTCAAATACCTCCATGGCAAAACCGAAAAGTATGAAAGTAGGCAAACAAAATTTGTCCGATCCAACTTTTGCTTTACTGATCAGAGTTACTTGTAGCAAACAATGCCCCACTAAGATTTAAAACTAACAAAAAACACATGATCAAGATAAAGCACTGAACCACTTTTAACGTAATGAAATGTGTAGACAAAGGTATTTACGTAAGCGTACTAGCTTAATTTTAGTAACAATCATCGGTGCCAGTTTAGTAGTGATTTAGCCGCTTCATTAGGTAAATAGAAAAAATTTAGTGATTTAGCTGTTTCATTAGGTAAATAGAAAAAATTCAAAACCATTAAAAAAATCAACCAGAAAAGAGAACTTGCACAAGCTCATAAAAGCTTGATCAGGGGTGCCCAATAGGGTGGGTCGAAAAATTTAAAAAAAAGAGCCCCCCTAGATTGTTGCCAAATATGGTAAAAGTAACTTTAAAACCAATTTTGGCTCGTTGCTAGTTAAAATGTACCAGCAACCGACACCTAGTGGTCAAAAATGGTAAAAAATTTAAAAAATATTATAACTTCTAAACTACATGTCGTAGAAAGCTAATTTTGGAGTCAAACGAAGCAGAATTAATAAGTTTATATCTACTTTAAAAGAACATTTTGCGCTTTTTTGCGTAGAAAAAAAGTTATTTCTAAAGGTCACAAAATATGTGATATTTTGCATTAAAACAGGCCTTTTCTTGGAACTATAGTTGCAAAAAATCTACTTTCATGCAAGAAAAATTTGTTTCTGAAAAATCGACGCTTGTTCACAACTTTGCTGCGCTGAATACTCATTTCCAGCTTGCCATGGAACCAACTGTTCAACCACTTACGTTCAGCTTATTACTATGCCAAAATATACGCTAACTTGCATTCCAAACTAAGTCGTTTAAACAAAGGAGTAAATTTCGCCTAACAACATTTAAAATCTACTTTCTGCCTGCTTACTCAGCAAAGATCGATTCACAACTTTCCTTGAGCTAAATATCGAAACTTCAGTAGCTTACAAAAAATTGCCAAGATAACGTATCTTCCATCTAATGATAACGTATTGGCTATATATAATTGCTTATAGCGATCTAATTCATTATCAGTAAACCAAAATTAGGAATACGCTATCAGAAAATATTTAACAAAATGATGCGACGAAGATATCGCAGCATGACCAGCAAAACGTTGCATGGTAGGCAGTGAATAATATTTGTTCCACATTTCTCCAAGATGGAAAAACTGATTCAATAGCACCAAGCCATTAGAAGTATCTAACTGGAAAAGAATTATTTTGCAAGTTACTGGTTCTGACAGAACGGTAGTCATGACCGGACATTTTTGCGGAGTGATACGCAAGTTGGAAGAGCGGTTGGGGAGGTCATTACAATGGAACATATGTTTATTACATTGTAATGAGCTTTCCTGGCGCCATATTTTCCGGCTATTAGATGCAGTAAACTGGTCCTGACAGTCTCTCTGGAAAAATTGGAAAGATGAATGGTGGGGTTGTTTCAAATTGGGATGTTAAAGATTTTCAGCCAATGTCTGCGAATATTTTCTTGTGCTTAGTGATGAAGCCCTTTGTGATGTTAGCAATGACTAGGGCCATTTTTTTTTACCTAAAAATATATATTTTTGACTTTATTTTAGTAAAATTTTGACTTTATTTTGACTTAACCGCTTCCGCGTATTATTTATGTTTTGTTGCACTTTATTAATTAAATATGTTTTATAATCTGCAATTTACATAAGTTTTTAAAAAGGTAGCCTACTTCGAACATTTTCTCAATTACTCAGTGTTGAAGCTAATGCAACAAAGTGACGCATGACGTGAAAACCTGGAATAACGAGCCATTGTGTGTACCGGTATCAATTAATGTGTAATACAAAAATTGCGTTGCTATCGCAACTGTACTGTACGGTGTACACTAACAGTATGTCTATGATTTTTTTAACGAAAGCCACGCAGTATAATTACTAGGACGTTTTATTGTAATACAGCATCATATATTTTTTTACGTTCTTAACATCAAAATTTCTGTCCTTTCTCAGTAATTTATTGAGCATAGAAAACGACCTCTCAAAAGCAGCAGAGGTTGGCTGGGCTTTTTGCAATAGTGCGTAGCTTGTTGGGTCAATTGTCAAGTTGGTACACTTTATTATTGTTTCTAAATCAGAGTGGGATAGTAGTTTGTTAATGTAGTCTTTAATTGCGCAAGGATCATCATCGAATGGCATATTCTTCAGCACTCCGTATGCTCTGGTTATTGTGCAGGCACTTCCTTCTTAGAACTCTACGTTGGCTGCTAGAGTCCGGTATTGATTTATTTTAAGCAAGTCTGACACCAAACCTTCCACATTGATAGCGTCTTTTGCTCTGCTGACTAAGAGGCCTGCACTTGTCCAATTGTTGACAATGGTACGAACAGCTGGAAGGTTCTCACTATAATATAAGGCAGCTCTAAGCCACGTTGCCCATCTTGTAATTACAGGGTCAAGAGGAGATGGCAGACCAGCATCATGAAAATCTTTCTTGCGATCTTTGTTTTTGATTGTTGCTGCCTTGATCGTTGCTATTACTTCATCAATATTTTTAAAATGAGCACGCACACGCATAGCGCAGTTATGGAGTCACTGCGCAACGCAGGTGACATGCATCAAAAAAGGGTATAATTCTTTTAATGTCTTTCCAGCCGAAGACATGTACCGAGCAGCATCAGTCAAGAACAATGAAAAATTCTCGCGTTTTATTTTAAGTTGTCGCAATATGTCATCCACAGTGAGCAGAATAATACTGCTATTAACATTGCGACCGCTGTCAAGTGAATGGCAATTAACGAGGAATGTCTGATTTGGAGCATCTAAGCTGCCCACAAGCGCACTAATATACTTTTGTTTAGCAACCTCTGCCTCATCCACAATCAAAAAAAATTTTTTGTGACGAAGTAATTCTTGAATTTGTTCCTCGTTTTGGGATGCCAATTTAGCAACACATGCCCGGGCTGCAGTTTCCGAAGGCAATACTTTTCCCATTCTAGCAAACAGAGACTTTAAAGAAGGATGGTTCAGTTTATGAAGTGGGATATCTGCAGCTAAGAGTGAAGAAACAACCTGTTCCTTGAAGTTTACTTGATCGAAATGTAAAGAGGTTTGCTTGTTTTAAGATTTGTTCTTCGTCTCCAATTTTCCTTGGTGTTGCTTACTTTGTCGGTGGCTTTCCACAAAAAAACTTTTTGTCGCATTTGACTAACCCGTCGCAAAGGTTGCATCGCCAGTCGCCGGCAGGAGTTGCCGAAAACTCATCCGGATATTCCTGGCAAGTTTGCCTAACTTTCGCTATAGAAGATTTGGCTTGTTTTGGCATTCTTTGCTTTGCCAGCTACAACTTAAAAAACCACGTGTAAAGAGCGCAAGGCTTTCATAAGATTAGATTAATTGTCTAACAATTTTGTATTTATGCATCAACAATGACGTTTCATGCATAATAAATGCTATTTCCTTCTCAATTACCGCACGCATTATTGTGGCAATAGTGCAAATATTGCAACTATTTCAAAAGTTTAAAATCAAATCAAACTGCGCATAAAATTTTAATAGCAGCTCAAAAATTCAAAAAAATGTTTAAAAAATATAAATTTGTTCGTTTTCGTAAGGAAATTTTTGATAAAGACAATTTTGACAAATTTTGCCTTTATGCGAAATCTTGACTTTATTTTGACTTATAAAATCTACCAAAACAGACTCCTGAACATCTGAAACGAACGTTTGTACACATTTAATCATGTAACAAGGTTCTGAAAAAATTTTGACTTTATTGACTTTAGTGGGCCCTAGTAATGACCTTTATTACGCATACCAAATTTGTTGGTCAATCATTCACAGAGCTCTAGATCCAGACTTGCAATTACTAGAAGTTGGTCTTTTGTGTCATTCAAAATGGATGACTCTAGGTTGTCGAATTCTGAGATATTACGTTTTCCAAGATAAACCAAATTTGACGTTAGTGCTTCTCATTGAATTTTGCATTAAGGTATATTTTCCAAACATTTTTGAAGTCGAAGCAAAGAGTTCGATTACGGATGGATTGCCATCTTAACGTGGTGGGGAGGTTTGAGTTTTCAATGATCCTTAGAGCAATGCCGCCAGTAGAGTTTAATCACTTCCATCAGGGTCACCCATGGCGGTAAGGTCGAAGGAGAGAAACAGACCAAGTAGCAATCCAATGCTGTAGCTAAATGGAAAGTTGTAATAACAATATTCATGCTGCATGGGACGGCGCGCAGGATAAAAAGGTCCGCGTTCGAGTTTTAGGCAGAGGGACTCGTTCGAAAAATAAGCTACAGTCTCCCCCACAAGCCGACCGTCACCGTAAACCCACCAACGCAGTCGCTAAGCGTTTGGGGAGGCAAATGGGGGCAGCGCACAAAAAACGTACTCGAGTTGAACCAAACTGCCGGGATCTAGCTATCGGAAACTGGAACGTTTCGTCACTGTCAGGAAAAGAGCAGGAGCTTGTTTGCGAAGCCCAACAGTATCGCCTTGATGTTGTGGGAATTTCATTAACAAAGCGCCGGGGTTCTGGAACTGTCGAGTTGAACGGTGGGTGGAAAATTTTCTACTCAGGTGTTGATGCAGCAATGTCTGCTCAAGCTGGTGTTGGCTTACTTGTGAGCCCCAACATAGCTGAGTGTGTCGTTGACTGGGTACCACTGGGAGGAAGGGTTTGTCTTCTAAAGCTAAGGCTGCAGGAGCGATCTCTGTGTATCTTGCAGGTGTACGCATCTAACATAGAATCACAGTACGAAGCCCTTCTGGAGGAAGTTGAGGTTGCATTGGGAAAAGCAACGTCATCAGAATCCCTTGTCCTTTTGGGCGATTTCAATGCACATGTGGGCATCGACAATGCAACCTGGAAAGGTGTTATTGGGCAACATGGTGACTCTGACATTAACAAGAACGGAAGGTGTTTATTGCAGTTCTGTGCCACCAATGGGCTGTGCATAATGAACACATTTTTTCAGCACAAAAGAATTCGTAAGTACACCTGGTACAGAGACTCTCTGGGACAACGCTCCCTGATTGATTTTTGTATCGTTTCGGCGGACTTGTTTTCTACCGTCTCTGATGTTCGTGTTAAAAGAGGGGCTGAGTTGTCAACTGATCACCACCTAGTTGTCTGCACTTTGAAAGCTTTGAAACCCTTGAAAAAACGAAAGAATTTTCGACCACGAAAAACTTATCGAATCAAATGGGAATCATTGGCTGACAAAGAGGTACGAACTGCATTTGCAGAAAACGTTGCATCTAAGTTCAAAGAACTTCCGATCTCTACTGAAGACATTGAAACTGAGTGATGTTTGTTTCGAACAGCAGTCATTACGTCCGCTACTAACTGTTGTGGACGTAAGCGTGTTGGAGGGACGAAGAGTAGCGAGAAAAGAACTCCTTGGTGGAACCAAGAAGTTAAAGAAGCTATTCGTGCGAAAAAATTAGTCTATAAAGCCTGGCTTGCAAATAAGTCATCACTTGAACTTCGTTCGCAGTACTCTGAAGCACGTAAGGCGACAGCCACAAAAGTTAAACTGTCTAAGGAAAGGGCCTGGAAGGAATTTGGAGATAGGTTAGACGATGATTTCAAAACGGCAAACAAAGTGTTATGGCAGACCGTTCGTCGTTTGCGTGGAAAAAGATCTCGAGCCGCTCTCTTTATCGAAGATTCAAATGGTGTGACTCTGAAAGATCAAGATGCTATTTTGAATCAGTGGAGAGACCAGTGATCTTTTCAACCCAGTTGATGCTACACCGATACAAATTCACGAGGAACAGGTTGGGGAAAATATTCAGATAACCGAAGCAGATGTGAATGCAGTAATCAAATCATTGAAAACTGGAAAAGCACCTGGTAAGGATGATATCAGACCTGAAATGTTAAAAGCAATGAACATATATGGTGTTCGTTGGCTGACTCGTGTTTGTAAGGTGGCGTGTAGTACTGGGCAAGCACCAAAGCAATGGCAAACTAGTGTGATAATACCTATCCACAAGAAAGGAGACAAGAGAAAATGCACCAATTATAGGGGCATATCTCTCATCAGTGTCCTGGGTAAGGTCGATGCCAAATGCCTTGAAAAGAAATGCCGTGAAATAATCGAGCCTAAACTAACGGATGCTCAGTGTGGCTTTCGTCCTGGCCGAAGCACAATGGATCACATTTTTGCCTCGCAGCAAATCTTTGAGAAGTCGGGGGAATATGCCAAAGAGGTCAATGCATGTGTTATTGATCTTGAAAAAGCATATGATCGCATTCCTAGAGACAAGCTTTGGGCGGTGCTGTTGCAGTATGGCATTGATGGCCAGTTACTAACTGCCATTAAGTCGCTGTACATGCATTCCGAGGTCTGTATTCGTGTTAACAGTGCAACGACGAAACCTTTCAGAGTAAGTGTGGGGCTATGGCAAGGCTGCTCTCTTTCACCTATTCTGTTCCTTATTTATATGGATAGAATAGTTAAGAAAAGTGAGTCTTTTGGCGGAGTAAAGATCGGCGAATGCACTGTACAACGTCTGTTATTTGCAGATGATCTTGTGCTACTCGACTCTACCCAAAATGGTCTCCAGCAAGCACTCGACAGGTTTTCGGATGCATGCTCTGTTGCCGGAATAAAAATCAGTACAACAAAAACAGAAACCATGTGCCTGTCCAGACAACCAAAGCAGTGCTCTCTCCAAATTGATGGACTGCCACTAAAACAGTCAGAGAAATTCAAGTACCTCGGCGTCTCATTCACAAGTGACGGCAGACAAAATAGTGAATTGGATATCCGCATCGGAAAAGCAAGTGCAGTAATGCGCCAGCTCCACCGATCTGTGATACTGAAACGGGAGCTTTGCACCAAGGCAAAGCTATCCATTTTCAGATCGGTCTATGTTCCTATTCTGACTTATGGCCATGAGTGTTGGATCATGAATGAGAAAGTGAGGTCTCGAGTTCAAGCAGCCGAAATGGGATTCTTGCGAAGAATTAGCGGTTTGACCTTGTTGGACAAGGTTAAACGTGCAGATATTCGTGAATCTCTAAACATCGAAGCGCTGTTTCTCCGACTAGAAAGATCGCAATTGCGTTGAGACATGTGACACGAATGTCCCAGGAAAGAACGGCCAAAAAAACTGCTCTGTTCAACACCGATTGGTCGAAGGCCTAGAGGCCGTCCCAGAACTCGATGGCGAGATTACGTAGAAGATCTTAGTTGGTCTCGCCTTGGCATCCCAGCAGAGCATTTGTCCTTTGTTGCAGAGGATCGAGATGCTTGGAGGCTCCAACTCGAGCTGCTGCCCCCACGACCCTCCAAGAATAAGCGGGTCCAGAAAATTGATTGATTGATTGATGGTCCAGGAAATTTATTTTCTAAGCTTAGGAGAGTCACACTATTTCCTGATAAACAAGTGAGAGATATTGCTCTTAAAGTTTTGCAGCATAATGCCTTCTTTTGCTCATTTTGAGAGTGCAATTATTGCTATGCCTGGCGATGAACACAAACCGGTCAGAGATATTGCTGTTGATAAGATTATGTCTCTACGTGAAACACTCACTGCTGGCCACACTGACAACTTTAAGAAACAAGCTGCGAGGAAGTAAAAGCTGTGAGGAAGCTCTAGGTTCCATTCATAAACAAAAATGCAATTTCGTATCACCTGCTAGTTGATTCATGCTTAGAGGTTGAGCCTTCTCTTTAACATTATCTTACGAGTGATGAGCTCAAAAGTATTCGACAGAAACCTTTATTCTTCAAGCAGCCCTGTCACAACCAGGCTGTTGAACGTTAAGTTTTTAACCAACCACGTTAAGTTGGTTACTCAAGCATCCGCTAGGACCGCTACCGTAGCAGATTTCGAAAGAAGAGATGGCGTTATTCGCCAAATGATCAATTCACGATCTCTCATGAAAAAATTTGAGTTCAAAAAGCAATTTGTATAATTCTTTTGAGCTTGTGCAATCTCTATTCAACAAAATGACCACAAATTTATGTTTTGGATGAATAACTTTTTTTCTAAGCAAAATAGCCCAAAATGTTCTCTTAAAGCAGATAACTTATAAACTTATTAGTTCTGTATCGTTTGACACCAACATCAGGTTTCTACGACGTGTACTTCAGAAGTTACTGAGTTTTTACAATTTTTTCTTATTTCTGACCACTGGGTGTCGTTTGCTGGTACATTTCAATTGGTAACGAGCCAAAATTGGTTTTAAAGCTATAGTTTTACCATATTTGGCAACAATCTAGGGGGCTCTTTTTTTAATTTCAAATTTTTTTTTCAATTTCGACCCACTCTAGTGCCCAACCAGCAGTCGATCTTTGGATGCTTGGCTGTCGATGGCAGGCCGATTTGGCATGTACCCTACACACACCAGGTCGGCCACCAACATTTCTAGTTCATGATGTAATACGTCCGGGCAGTGAAGACGTTTTTTTTAGCTTTTCACATAAATTTTGGTGGAATTCGGAACATCTGAAGGAGGAGGACCGTTTTTTTGCACTTCAAGGCACTTTTGTTTACAATTTGCGTAAATTCCCATGATCAGTAGCTACTTTCATGAGCATTCAGAGTAGTTTGGCCTTAAGTGTTTGCAAGCTATTATACTTTTACTGGTCCATCGTCCATGACTGCTGTAAAGGTTTGCGAACGCTGATATAAAATACTGTTAAAAATGAGCTTCAAACATTGAAAACTTTACCAGATTTTACGTTGACCTAGTGAATAATAACTGATAGATTGTTAAAAGAATAGTGATTCTTCGTTGGTTGAACGCTATAAAAATATTTGCTTCATTAAGTATGTACTCAACGAGCATTAATCCCGTCGCACTCAGTGGATAATTTGTTCAATTGTCAGTGGGGGCTCAAATGGTTTAGGGGGGCTTAAAAAAATCCAGGGCGGCTTGAGCCATAAGCGCGAATCAGTGACAGCTCAACAAAGGAATAGGTTTACGCACAATCGCTCGCGTAATCTGAACTTCATCACTTTTATTAGGAGTTTATTAACTTTAATACCTCGCGACATTGACCACGGTTTGGGATTTTGTTTCGTGTTAGAGAGCTTACATCAGTGGCTCCCAACCTTTTTTTCTTCATTACCCACTTTTGATGTGACTGATCCTCAGTTACCCACAACAAAACTGCAGTATTACAGAAGTTTACCTCAGTTATATCAATCGGTGAGGTGCAAAAAGAAAGGTCTATACGTCGAAAATATCGGTGAAGAGCAAAAAAAAAGATCTGTACGTAGGGCGCACCCAAGATTTGACAAAGGGGGGGCACACCCGGGGGTCTGAGGGTGAAACTTTCAGCCGCCGGAGGCTTAGGTGGGGCGTAGCCCCCAGCCGCCAACGAACTTTTGCGGTTTCATAAAAAAAAAACTCTCATTTCAGCACACTTTTAATCGCAAAAGGGCTTGCAGTGAGTGCAGTCACTATAGACAACGCAAAAATAATTTCGCAGCTTATGTCTAAAAGCAGAAGCTGGGCTAAAATAAGTGAAAGGAGGCTGCAACCATTATTGGTTTGAGAAATTGTAGACTGAAAGTTATCTTCCAGCACCTTATTACAGAGCCAAAAGGGGGGCATGGCACCGTGCCCCCCCATGCGTGCGCCTATGTCTGCAGGTGTCCTGTTTTCGTGAAAATATCGGTGAGGAGCAAAAAAAACGTGCCTTCAGGCATATATTTTTAACGTGTTGCTGGTGTCACATTACCCACCGAAGAATCACATATTACCCCTCGGAAGTAATTTACCCCCAGGTTGGGAACCACTGGCTTAGATTGTCACATGTTGCAGCGAATGTTACGCTTGAGTCCCCCCTGGCACCCTAGTTCCCGCGCCTATGGAAATTGAAGTAAGACTAAGCTATACACTGCACAGTGCATAGCATTCGCTGCAGCATATGACTAAGCTCTCCAACACCAAACAAAATCCCAAACCGTGGTCAATGTCGCGAGGTATTAGAGTTAATGAACTCCTAATAAAAGTGATGAACTTCAGATTATGCGAGCGATTGTGCGTAAACCTATTCCTTTGTTGAGCTGTCACTGATTCGTGTAGTGTGGAATGTTACGTTGCCCAAACCTCGAAGCGTATTTACTGCGGTATTTTATTTTTTCACCATTTTTGAATTGAAACACGCTCGGGGTCGCATTTGATAGAGTTTTTGATACTGATCACGCACGTAATTTTTTTCGTTTATGACGCCAGAGGTTTCAGCGCGCTTTTGAAATTACGTCATTGTGCATTTTAGCTAATTTTGCGTATCTCGAAAACTGCGTACGCAAGAAAGCTGGGAGTGGTGTAAAAATGTGCAGAAGGGTCAGTTTTCTACATCTTTGCTAGAGACTGAAACCCCGTAATTGCATCAGAAAAAAAGTTATCTGATAAAAACTAAATTTAAGCGTTATTAATATTATTTATTACAGCAGTTGCTCAAAATTGCAGCAGTTGCTCTCAAGAACAAAAACAAGATCTGAATTCATTTACAGTAATTATGAAATGCAATAGCCTACAGCTTGTGAAGCCAAAATCCAAGAAGCCTTATTGATCAAAAAACAAAACCCGAAATAAATAAGCAATTATACGCGAATGGAGCATCATTTTTGTTAAATATTTATTAATTTTCATGCCGTATTGCTTATTGTTGTGATGTCATCAATTAGTCATAATTGTAATTGTCGTACCATAAATTTAAATTTTACTGAAAAATGAGATAGCTAGCCTAGACCCTAAAGCTAAGTCAGTTTCAGCATTTATTAGTATTTTGTGATTTTATTGCAGCCAATGTTAGCAGTGTAGTTCTTCAATAATCATAGATTCATTGTAGATCCTGAAGAGGGCGTTATGGAATCGCCGAAAACGTTTGATTAGTTATGTTAAATATACCTGTACTTTAAAAACGTTAAACCCAGTGTTAGGCCTATTTTTAGCACTAAGCGCTTTGTGGTTTGTAAAAAGCACCTCTCTACCGAAATTGTATTATTTTATTAGCACAAGAACTTTATCTTACAAATTACGTTCGGTATTTCATTATTGGGCAATAATATTCCGTTATGAAATAACAAAAGACAGTCGAACCACCTGATAAACAGGTTGTTAAAATGTTAACTGCGCAGTATGGATTGCGGGGTCTAAGATAGTGGGCAGTTAATTAGTTGCAACAGTGGCATAGGCAGGAATTTTCAATGCGGGGGGATTGAAACACTAACCCGGATTTTAACTTCAATGTTGTCACTTATGACACGGTAGCGCAAGGCAGAGATTGGGTCCTAGTAAAGAGAGAATAAATTTATTTTTGTTTGGAAAGACGCAACCAAAAAAAATAAACAATGCAAACACCGCAAAGAACGACAAAGGACCTCAAATTGATGTACTAAACACCGCAAAGTACGACAAAGGACCCTAAAACCCTAATCCTAATCTAACCCTAACCCTAGCCATAGCCCTTCCCTATTCCTAGCCTAACCCTAATTTAAAGTCTTTTGTCGTTTTTTGTTATGGTGTGATTCCAAGTCCTTTTTTGTTCTTGGCGGTGTTTAGTAGGTCAGTTTAAGGTCCTTTGTCGTTCTTTGCGGTGTTTAGTGCATCAATTTGAGGTCCTTCGTCGTTTTGCGGTGTTTAGTATGACCGCAGAGATTCATACTTTCGTAAGTGAAGAGCGCAGGCTATATGACGATTACAGTATTGTAGTATGTCGCCTATACCACAAAACATTTGCTTACTTGAGGTCGAGGATGATCCTCTTTTTGCAGGCATCTCGACAAATCAATAAAAAATAAATCTCAATAAACTCAATTACGCCTGAGAAGCTAACTTGTTTAAATTAAAGCTGTATTTTTTCACGACTTCTATAATTTAACATGTTTGACATTAATAATAATATCAATCAAAATCAATAATAGAAATTTCTGCCCTTGTCCGTAGTTTCTTTCTACGTCAAACTAAAACCTCATATCGTGGACTTTAAATCAGATGTTTGCTAACTAAATCAGGAGAACGATGTTTAAGCCAACCAAGTTTAGGAGGTCAAAATTGTAACATCATTACACTTTGAAGACAATTATCTTCACTACCAACACGCTTTTCAACGCGTAAAAAGTTATTAATTATTATGAGTATGCATCGCAGAACATGGCAGCGCAGATGGTCGAGTGGTGAGAGCGTCCGCCTCTGGAGCTGTAAGTTAGACTTTGGTTTGATTTCGAGTTGGGTCAAACTAATGACTTTAAAATTGGTATTTCTAGCTTCTCTGCTTGACGCTCAGCATTAAAGGGATAGTGCGGAGAACAAGCGGGCAAGCTTACTTGTTGTGCCGTTGGGAAAAGCACTTAGCGGATATCCCCCATCTTGATGTGGTAGACAGATGGCTAGCAACTCCTAAGCGAGTTCGCATTGCGCACTGACCGCTTTCTCGTGACAGGAGGATAAATATGCAGCTAAATACAAAAAAATACATCAGCCAACGTGCTCACTTCATTGCAATGCTGTTTTTGTTAATCTCCTCTCCCTAGCACAGTGTAACCGTCGTCATGCGGAAGTCTTTTCCCATCGTTAACAATGTTAACTACTAAGTAGAACAGAGGCTCCCAAGATTTTTCATGGCGACCCTAAATCCAACTTTCAAGTCTCCAGAACAACCCTGCCTCTCTAAAAACATATGTGATCACCAAAAAAAAGCTTTGTTGGAAAACTGCACGAAATTGCAGCAGTTTGGGGGGAAAAGACCTTTTTCTTTGGAGCTCTTCTTCACGGACGGCTTGATCCGATATCCAAATAAAAGAAAGGATCAACGACTAGTCATTCCTTAACGAAACCTCAGCGACCCTAAAACTTATTTGCGATCCCACCCAAGTGTGACTCGACCCACCGTTAGGGAACCCCTGAAGTAGAACTTTCTAAAATTAGTTCATAAAATACAAAACATAAAGTTTTTTAGAATAGGAGGCCAAGCGGTACCCCGCGCAGGTGACAGGTTCAACGTGGCGGGTTCGATTCACGGCTGGAGCCGATCGCATTTGACATGGTGACTTAAAGAGTTGCTGATAAGGTGGCTGCTGACTCAAAGAGCGCAAGCTCCCTTCGCAGTCTCCCTCAGTTATAGTTGAGTTTTTTGTTCACGATAATTTGAAAATAACCTCAGTTATTTATTTATTTATTTTATCTACTACAGTAGCTGTTATTCTCACCTTACCAACAGCCATGAACACCCACCAGCCAAGGGCCAAGGCTTTTTGTAATTGCGATTGTGCAAGAGCGGTAAACAATTTTGTGACGCAACAATCACACTTCGTAATTAAGCAAGGTTAGGACAGTGGGCTTGTGCTGTGATGTTGAAACAATCGCGGATGAAACAAGGACCAAAATCATCGTTTTTTACGACAGATCAGCGAATACCGGCTATAAAGCACAAATGCTGCCAAGCAATGGGGGTGAACCTCCAAGCTCCCCCCTTGTCTACGCTCTTGGGTTGCGGTAAGAATCAGGAAATGGCAGTAAAACCATGAGATGCTGAAAAGTCTGTGGCGATTGCAAAATATGCTTCGCATAGTCGCAGTACTTTGTGCAGTCGCAAAGCCTAACTATGCATCACATAATTATTCAGCTCATGACTACGACATTCGACTTAAGAGCTTAGGCCTATTCGCTATACAATCTCGTAGTTGATGATTTGTTCTATTGGATGACTTTGTATTATCCGCTTTAGTTTAATGGTTTGTTTTGATGATTACTATTTACCGCTCTTGCATAACAGACAGGAAATAAGCATATTATATATTTATGGATTCTGATTCTGCCAAAAAAGACGGTTTAAAAAGATAGTTCAGAGACTTAAGGCAAATGTACTCCCGTGTTTTTTCAATGTTGTTTGTTGTATCTCAATAAACGGACAAAAACTGTCACACACTTTTGGAGTCAGATCGCGTCCTACAAGCCTTTGGTGAAATACGTGAAGTTAGAAAGGAATAAATTACCTCTTAATATAGATGTAATCAATCACTACTACTATTTGCACAAGTCTTACAGCGAATGCAAGCCAGAATTTTGGAATAAAATGCCTGATTTCAACGACTCAAGAAATGATGAAATAGTAATGATGTCTATATTTGGTAGCGGCAGGTTTGCCAATTATCAGCTACAATAGAATTACATTGAAAAGGTTGCCTAGGTATCTACTCCAAATTGACTTGAAGGTAGGATCACATATGTCAACTTCCAGGTTACTCGGTCTGCTAAGAGGCTCACATCTAAAGTTACTCTGGTTGACATGATTTGGGCAAACGACTTGGAGAAAAGCCCCAAATAAACTGGTTAGAGAATCAATTTGCCTAGGCTAGGTCAAAAATACGGCACTCCACTCAAGCAACCCCCACCTCTAGCACCCACAAAGCCATCTACCCAAACGCAGCTGCAGACGCGTTTCGACCTTTTTACGTCTCATCAGTGCAGCATAGCAACAACCCTCCTCAAAAAAGTTAATTCCTACTTTCATTCTCCCCAAAATTTCTTGCAACCATTCCTCTGCTAAATCCCCGCTACTATCTGATTGCTAAGATCCAAACTAAATCCTTGCCACCATCCCCTCCTCCAATTTTAGACTAATTTCCTGTTACCATTTCCCCCCCAAAAAGAAAAATCTCAACAAAACTAACTCCCTGCTATAATTCCACTGAAAAAAGCCTAGTAATTTCGGGACAAGAGTAAAATCCAACACTTCATGTTTTTGAGGCTCTATGACGTAAACAGAAGCACAATTCAATTTCACGAAAAGTTACTTCCTGCTCAAAGAAAATCGAACAAGTGTTTCCAAACAAATAAGGAGCTGGGCTGGTTTCTTTTTTTCAGTAGTGAATTGCCTTACAAATCCCTTTTCACAGAAGAACGCAATAGAACTTTTCACATTGGTCTTGACAAATATTAATCGTATTCTTCAAGCTGACCCTGACCTAGCAATGTACAACATGCAAGGAACAATTTTAACGGATCATGAGACTCCAATTATCAGAAACTCAGATAGGAGTGATATCCAACTTGGCTTCAACAATAGAAAAATTTAATAATGACACCGCTTCATTGAAGATCAAGAACTCAATAGGAACGATCACTCAAAAGATGTCAATACTTAAAATAACATTGAAAAGGTTGCCTAGGTATCTACTCCAAATTGACTTGAAGGTAGGATCATATATGCCAACTTCCTGGTTACTCGGTCTGCTAAGAGGCTCACATCTAAAGTTACTCAGGTTGACATGATTTGAGCAAACGACTTGGAGAAAAGCCCCAAATAAACTGGTAAGAGAATCAATTTGCCTAGGCTAGGTCAAAATTGCCTAGGCTAGGTCAAAATAATTACTAGGCTTTTTTCAGTGGAATTATAGCAGGGAGTTAGTTTTGTTTGAGATTTTTCTTTTTTTGGGGGGAGATGGTAACAGGAAATTAGTCTAAAATTGGAGGAGGGGATGGTGGCAAGGATTTAGTTTGGATCTTAGCAATTAGATAGTAGCGGGGATTTAGCAGAGGAATGGTTGCAAGAAATTTTGGGGAGAATGAAAGTAGGAATTAACTTTTTTGAGGAGGGTTGTTGCTATGCTGCACTGATGAGATGTAAAAAGGTCGAAACGCGTCTGCAGCTGCGTTTGGGTAGATGGCTTTGTGGGTGCTAGAGGTGGGGGTTGCTTGAGTGGAGTACCGTATTTTTGACCTAGCCTAGGCAAATTGATTCTCTAACCAGTTTATTTGGGGCTTTTCTCCAAGTCGTTTGCCCAAATCATGTCAACCTGAGTAACTTTAGATGTGAGCCTCTTAGCAGACCGAGTAACCAGGAAGTTGACATATGTGATCCTACCTTCAAGTCAATTTGGAGTAGATACCTAGGCAACCTTTTCAATGTTATTTTAAGCATTTGACATCTTTTGAGTGATCGTTCCTATTGAGTTCTTGATCTTCAATGAAGCGGTGTCATTATTAAATTTTTCTACAATAGAATTAAAACAAAATTGAAAGGTTTGGCTGTAAGTTTGAAGGAACAAAAAAAAAGGCAAAATTAAGTAGTAAAAAAGGTGCGAAGGTAATATCGGAAGATTGGTTGGACACGATCTTTGTTTTACGCAAACGTAGTAGTAGTAGTGTTTTATTCAACGACCATCAAAGTACATAAAAACAACGCATATCACGACATTCGGCCGAAAAAAGGTAACAGCGACAAAACGTTAACCGTTAAAGCATGCAATATACAACCCTACAATGAATTTTAAAACTAAAAGAAAAAGCATGGTCACTGCACCTAAAGCATAATATAGCTTATGAGTCGAAAAAAAATCAATCAAAATTGTGTTATAAAGACAAATTTGGAGAAAGCAAGCAACACGTGCGAAGCATTTGAGACAAATTTACACATTTCCCAAGCGAGGAGGGGCTAGGCCAAACTGCCATCACTTCAAAATTTCATAATTCACGTTTTACTCTAATAAGAAACTGCAAACATCAAACGCAACGCAATTAGGCCTTGTATGTAACAAATTTTTGTAGAAAAAAGTCAGTTGATTTGCTTCACTCCTTTTAAGATTGTAGCTTCGTTACTTAAATTGCTGGAAAACCAGTCCAAGGGCAGACCTCTTACACCATAATGTTGTAGTTTACGAAGTAAAATATTATGATCTATGGTATCAAAGGCTTTAGACAAATCTAGGAATACACCAATAACTTTTTTCTTTTCTTCAAATGCATTATAAATATTTTCAATGCATTAGTAACCTGGCTGCGTGGCTGGTGGAATAATTTTTTCAAAAGCCAAACTGATTTTCATGAAAAAAATTTTGTCTGGTTAAGAAACTTAGAAGGCGCCGATATACTAACTTCTCTAAGATTTTTGAGAAAACTGGGAGCAAACTAATAGGTCTATAATTGTTCACGTCATGCCTTGCTCCTTTTTTGAAAATAGGTACTACTTTTACAAGCTTAAATTTATTCAAAAATATACCGCTCCTTAAGGAAAGGTTAAATATGTGAGTTAGAATATATATAACATTATCGGGTGTTGATTTCAAATCTTTGTACGAATCCCATCCATGCCACTGCTTGTTTTAGATTGCAATTTAGATATAACATTCTTTACTTCTCGAGGGGTTGTGGGGTAAAAATAAATTGAATTTGGGGTAGCTGGAGGTAAATAATCTCCGAAGTGGTTTGGGGTAGAAGGTAATTTTTTGACCAGCTTGCTACCTACTCCGACAAAGTGAAGATTAAAGTGATTAGCAATGGATTGAGCATCACTGGTCACCTGATTACCAATTTTAAGTGAAGTGCAGGATCCGGTTTTTACTTTCCCTAGAAGATTGTTTATAGCTTTCCATGTTTGTTTTAGGTTGCTTTTATGTTGCGCGAAAAGTGATGAATAATAACTGTCTTTTTTTATCTTCAGAGTGCGGAAATAACTGTTCCTAGCTTTGTTGTAGTTAACTTTAGCAATGAGAGTTTTCTTCTTAAGATATTTTTTAAGCAATGTCTCTTTTTCTTGTAGAAGTATTTGCAAATCTTTATCAAACCAACTTTTGTTTTTAGCATAATTTTTAACAGCAGTCAAAGGAAAACAATTTTCAAAGACTCGGTTATACTCTTTCATGAAGCACGTGAATGACTGATTAACGTCACTTTCTTTCAAGATCGGGTGTTCATCTATGTTTTCTAGCTCATGATAAAATTTAGATATATTATTATCATTAAAGCACCTAACTGTGGTGCAAGCAGAAGAATTATTCATACATAAATTAATACACATAAATATAGGAAGGTGGTCGGATATGGGATGCAGAAGAGTATTAGATTTCACAGCATAACAAAAGGAGTTTGCCCATAACTGGTCTAATACAGTTGCAGTTGTATCGGTAATTCGAATTGGTTTATTAATTACTGAGAAAAATGAGTGATTTAGCATTATTTCTGTAAACTCATAAACATGGATATTTTCAGTAGTTTGGGCTAGATCATAGTTAAAGTCACCAAATATGTAACATTTTTCTTTTACATCTATTTTGCTAAGACAATTTTGAAGTTCAATTCTAAATTTTTCATTAGACATAGCATCATTAGCTGGTGATCGATAAATGGTTCCGCATAAAAATGATTCACCCTCCATTTTCAAATTTATAAAAAGTGATTCAAAAATTTTTTCATCCATTTCCACTAATTGATCACAAACATTAAAGTGGAATTTATCTTTTACATAGAATGCAACTCCACCACCTTTACAACTGTTACGACAATTTGATATGAAATTATTGCCATTTAAGTTTTTATATGGGCCATAGGATGATGGTTGTATCCATGTTTCTGTGAGTGAAATTACATCAGGTTTGCAGTTCATATTTGAAAGTAAGGCCTCAAGTTTGCTGAAATTAAGTGAGTTGACAATGGATCTTATGTTAAGGGACAATACTGTAAATGTATTTTTAAAGCTGTTGTTGGAAGTAATAGTTTGCAACTTGTGGGACTCAACATATTCTGTAAGGTTGGAGAGGTTGTCAATATCACAATCAGGAATACTAAATTGCTTATTTTCACGATTAAAAAATAAGTTTAAACCAATAGCATTTAAAGCTACATTTGAAGTAGTGTTACTAACACTACTCGCGACAAGAACGTGATCCTTAGGGCATAGTTTTGAAAATGTCCCAACTTTATTCATTTCCTTAGTAGGTTTATGGTCATTACTATATGCAGGTTGACAATGGATTTTATCAGTTACAGATGACAGCTGGCAAGTTTGTATGTTCTTGTGGCACGCATTGCATTGAATTGCTTTTGTTTTTGGCATAAAAATGGTAAGTAACACTTAAACACAAAAGTGAGGAAATAAAAAGGCAAAATAGAAAATGTATATACATACAACAAAACACAAATCTGGTCTTGGAGGTCAGCTAAAAGTAGGGCCCGGCAGAATTAGTTTCAACAGTCTCGGTTTAATGGCAAAACCAAATAAGTTGCACAAAACATAATGTCTCATCTAGAACAAGCCGTCCGCGTCTTCCATAGCTTTACGCAGACGGGTTATTTTAGACGCAGACGGCCTACTCCAGACGAGACCCCACAACATGTACGGCTGTTTAAGTTACCCAACCTATGGTATATCGGAAAGTAATATTCTAAGATATGCTTCAAGTGTTATATAGATTTGTATTAATTAACAATGAGTGTTAAAACCTTCCCATTTACACTATCAACATGCAGCTTAGGCCTACAGTATTAGAAACGAACCACATTATATTAGCCGGAAGACACAGGCCCAAACAGTGACTCCTTACTTATTACCAGGGAAGCGAATTCTCGGAATGTCACTGAAATCATCTATGTAATTCTTGGAATGTCACTGAAATCATCTATGTAATCAAACGTAAGTACGAAATCCCAGAAAATCTGAAAATATTCAATGGCAAGGTTACAAGCTGCTGCTTATGGGAACACCGAACTTCACAAAAGAAGATAACATTTTTAAAAGCTCAGAGAACCTCAAGAAAAATGATTCTAACTTTTCAAAAAGACGTTGTTCATTCCAGGAAAATAAGTGTGGCATTAAATAAGCAAAAGCGAAGAATCAGTGAAGAAATCCCATCTGACCAACCAACCACACGCTCAGTTTCTGTAGCAGCAGAAAAAACTATGACCATGCCTAGCAAACTACGAAAGCTGAAAACCCTTGTTGCATCAACGACAGCTCGTGTAGTGACTCTGACTTAAATCCTAACAATGACGAAGAAGCTGAGACCAGGCTCAAAACGTCTGAAATGAGGGCGGCGACTGGTGGGAAAGGATATGTTAGAAAACTCATTTTAATGAATGATGCTAGCTGCATATTGGCTGATAGACGTCTAACTTCGATTCGTCACCTGTCAGACCAGCTTTGATCAATGCACATTGAAAGTACAAATTGCAGCATCGCCAGCTACAATGTATCGCAAAAAGAACAGGTGTAGTAGAGTGACAGCACTGGCGAATTGTGAAGCTATTCTGCGAGAAACGAATGCTTTGCAGTTTTCTTACGACGAAAAGAGAATTGGTAGTATAGATAGGTACATCTTTTCGGGTCAGTTTCTTGATGCAGATGGACACAAATGCGAAGAAGTTTTAGGAGTGAAGTCGTATTTTAAAAAATCCGTTACTGCTAGTGTTGTTTTTAAAGCTATTGTGGGTGAAGCGTGCACTTCCTATTTAAGCAAAGTCTATTGTGTTATGGCTGACACTACATCTTTGAACTCCTAAGAAAAAATAGAATCAATAAGAGACTTACAGACCATTTTGGAGAAGACATTGCTCAGATAAAATTTATCTTGGAATTATGTAGGATCTTGAAAGTTTACGTCGGATTATTTCAGAATTATCTCCGGTGCCATGGGAAATCAACTTAGAAACTTTTAAGTTGCATCTAAGCGTGTGTGCAGGGGCGCCGAGAGAACTTTCGGGCCCCGGGGCAAAAAATTCGTTTGGGCCCTTTGGTCAGTGGTGCCCCAAAAACACATGATTAGCAAAAAAAGGGTCATAGCCTCCGCAGATGTTCAAATTTCGGCTTAACATCTAGTGATGAGCAACATAAGGTCATAGCGTCCGCGGATGTTCGAATTTCGGCCCGAAATCAAAAAATAACATCATCGCGCCCGCAGGCCGTAGTTTGAGCTGATGAATTTTGCATTCTAAACCTGACAATTCAGAACCCCGGGTCCCCCTGTGTCCCCGGGCCACCGGACAGTGACCCCTTCTGCCACCCCCCCTCTCGGCGGTCCTGCGTGTGTGTATATTGGCTTCCCACATATGAATTTTCTCAAATTTATCTACGTGTATTGGTGGATATTGCCACTGTAGGAAACCATCTTGGAAACTCATACGTTTTATCTGAGTTGATTTCTATATTGGCAAGCCGTCTTTGAATCTTGTGAAATTTATCTGCGTGCTTAGGAAGATACTGTTGCTGCGACAAGTCATCTTAGAAACTGGTGTGATTTATTCACATACTTTCATAAATTGGCGAGCTATCGTTGAGTTTTATATGATTTATCTACGTAAATTGTTGGATATTGGTTTTATGCGAAACGGCGGTGGTCTTAGACAAAGGGGAGCCTGTGCGACAATTATAGGGGGGGGCTTTTGGGATACAAATTCCAAGTTTGCTGTAGTGTGTACTAAAGCACGTTATAATGAACATTTCATGGGAAGTTATTGGACAAGCACCAATTAATCAAGCAAGTTCATTTAATGCATGTAAGGTAGGAACATCATTTATTGCCAGTAATTGGTAGGCTATAACAAGGCTAGGGCAACTTTTGTTGTTTTGTTTGTTCATTAAGTTAACGCATTGCGTTAAGTGCACAAAAGTTGAACAGTATACCGCTCCTGGAATGATTTTCTTATTCTATAATACTGTACATATACAATATTGGTAGTTTGAGTAAACCGCGAACTATGGTAGTTGGCTATATTAACGGTAAATCAGTTTTGGTATACTCCCATTGATTGATTTTAACATCAACTTGTATACAATATTGCTGCATCTGCTGGTGACAAATTGCCAAGTTTTATTTTGAGGTGGTTCCGCTTCGATTACAGATAAAAAAAATGGCTCAGACAAATTGTTTACTGTGTTTCAATGCGAAATTTTTTTAAAATTTTAATGGGTTGGTTCAAGTTACCACAAAAAGAAGTTTTTTTTTTAGTTTACGCATTGATTCCTTTTGAGAGGGGCCTTATTATCCAAGCGGGTTCTTTTTCAGGGTGCTGTGCTTCACTGCAAAAAGTTTTATTAAAATGAAGATTTTTTGGGAGAGCTTAAATTTGGAATAACAAAAATCAATTTTAATGGTTTTGTTCCAAGTTAAGAATAAGAGAAATGTTGTTTTGGAGTTTCCGCATTGATTTTTTTTGAGGGGGGCGTTATTTTCAAAGCGGATTCTTTTGAGGGTGCCTTGCGTCAATGCAAGTCTAATACTACCATCACAAAACAAGAACACAGTAAGTCTAACAAAAAACTTTTTTTAACTTAATACTTTAAAATAAAGCAGAATTTCTCAAGTATTTTCGCGAAAATTTCTGCAAAAGCGTTGTCATGCAATAGAATCCATTTGGTGCAGAGAAGCGACAAATGCTATTTTAAAAGTTTTTAACTTTTTAGGCCTAGTATAATTCGACAGAAAATCAAACCTTAACACTTAATCTATCGGCTACCAGGGAAACGCTTTAACCATTAAACAAAGCGCCGGTAAAATGCTCAGTTGGTTTAAGCACCGGAGTTGCTCACTATTAGCTCAAAGCCTCACAAAGTATTCCTAAGTAATAGCCTATCAAAAACTGTATAAGCTAAGTCTATTTTCAACTAATTGTTTGAAGAGGCGCCAACTACTTTATTTTTCTTTTGTTTTTAGTTTTCAAACTACGGATAAAACCCTGAATTTTTGTTATAGTGAAGTATATGCATCATAGAAAGCTTCGGTAGGCATCGAACCGATCACCTCTTGGTCATGAGTCCAATGCGCTAACCACTAAGCCTGTTTAGCAGCTGTTATAAATATTGGAAGGTTTGGAATTAGATTAAATAAAAATGAATTGGTTGGTTTATTTTTCATGAGACTTTTCACAATGCAAGCCAGTAGAATGTAGGAACTGATTAAATCGCATTTCAAGAAAAAATCAAGCACTTTAGCATGACTGCAGTAACCAAATGGTCTTTGAGCTGCTGCCATATTTAAATCATTAAGAAAACATCAAGAAATAAAACCGAGTATATCTAAGGAAAACAAAAACCAAAATCAGCTTTAAAAAATATAGTATGAACATATTTTTAAATTAAGTTGGTTATAGACAATTTAAAACAGCTACTGCTTGGGCTAAAAAGCCAGCTTACTTGCATATTGTATGTGGTATCGTACACTGTATATAGTTTAATTGGTATACTATATATTAGGGCGGGTCGAATTTAAAAAATTTTTTGTTTTTTTTTCTAATAGGAAAAAAAAGTTGCCTTTTGTTACAAAAACTCTTGTGTTAAAATTTGAGAGCAATTGAGCAACATTTTAAATCCCCACAAAGCAGATGAAATTTCACAAAACAACCAAAATGAGATAACAATAAATTTAATTTTGCGTGCAGCAAGTTAGCTTTGTTATCTGTTAGTACTCCTATTGTAAAAACACTGTGAGTTAATAATGTTGACTTTATTACGTCATTTTATGCATTTACCTGCGTTCCTTCTCCTGGTAGCATATCTTTCCTGGTAGAACTTGAGTTTGCAAGAGAGTAACGCAGTAGCAAAGAGTTTGGCAAAAGCAAGTTCAATTTTTAAATAGTAATGTCGGCAAAAGCTCCGAACCAATATCAAACAAAAAACTTTGTCAAATGCCCTATTTTTGGTTCGCCGAAGGATCTGCCCCAAAATCAGCTTCCCACCTACCTAGATGTTATGAGAGCATATTTGCAGGCAAACCAGATTCTAAAAGAAAAAACACAAAATTTCCTGTAGGAGAAGTCGCAGCAGAAATTGCTAGGAAAGTGCAACATGTATGGGTCAAAGGTGGAATACCGACGGTATCTCATACTCGAATTGTACAGAAGTTTTTAACGTAACACAAATCAAAGTACTTATCACTAATGAAAAATATAAAATCAAGAGGGAAAGAGACGAAATTTCAAAACAAACTGAAGGAATTGGCAAGAACAGCTCAAGCTACACTTTTTGATGTTAGTGCCTGCAAATGCTCCGATTTTAACGAATGCTCCTGTGAAAAAAGCAGAAAGGTGCCCATAAAAGAACGAAATTTTTTAATTGATCAACAAGGCTCGCGCATGCTGTTTATTGGAGAGGTAGATAAAAAAGAAACTGAGCGACTCTCAGAAAATTTTAATCGAAAAGAAACAGAGAAGCAGCGAATACTTAGGGCATCACAAAACATCTCACTTGCAACAGGTATCGACTTAAATCACCGCGATTTAGATAGTGAAGATATTGCATGTTGTTCCAAAAAATCTGAAGGTGACCCTCACTTTAACATAAAACTTGCTTCGGATGGTAGACCTACTTCACCAAGTGAACAGAGATCAACAAGTAGTCAAATGCGCAAAAATTTAAAACGTTTTGCTGAAACTTGCGATAGATTCCAAGTACCTGATAGAGCTGCTGTTGCTTTTTCTTCCGCACTACTGCGTGATCATGAAATTGTAACATTCGAAAATGATTAAATGATTATTGACAAAAACAAAGTCCGGCGTGAGCGTGCTAAACGAAGGAAATCTCTTCAAAATAATGATCACACACAGGCGCTGGAGTCAATGCGAGGTTTGTACTTTGATTCTCGAAAGGATAAAACTTTGATTGAAGTGATAGAAGAAGATTGCTCAGTTCATCAACGATCCTCTCGTGAAGAATATATAAGTATCGTGAGCGAACCCGGTTCTCAATACTTTGATCACGTTACACCCGATAGCGGTAAGACAAAGGACATGGCAGCAGAAATTTGGTGCTCCATTAATAAAATGCTCGTTAACCCAAACCAAATCGTAGCGATTGGCTGTGACTCTAGAGCTGCCAATACAGGTATTAACGGTGGTGTAGTTCGACTGTTGGAAAAAAAAATTGGAAAACCAGTTCACTGGTTTATTTGCTTATTACATATAAACGAGCTGCCTTTACGTCATTTGTTTGACAATTTGGATGGTCCTACAACAGGTTCGAAAGCTTTTTCTGGTCCTCTTGGAAAAGCTTTGCAATCTTGTGACAAAAAGTGTGTTGTTGATTTCGAGACAATTGAATCTCGAGAGCCTCTGCGTAGTATCGACGTTGATGATTTAAGCACCGACCAAAACTATCTTTATAAGATCTGTATTGTTGTTACTAGTGGTAAGTTTCATGATGGTTTGGAGTACAGGTATCCAGGAAACACATGTGCCACTCGCGGTGGTTGACGTTGGCCAATCGTATCTTAAGATTGTATGCTAGCTGGAGCTTTGAAGACACTAGCCGACTATGTCGTTAACGTTTATGCTCCATCATCTTTGACATAAAATGCCAATCAAACTGTATTAATGGCCCAAAGCATTTGTGGAAAATGATTGTACGGATGCGGCATCTTCCAGAAACGTTGCAAAAGGGAGTCCTTGAGCCGGTGATACAAAGAGGTGCTTATTATGCGCACCAGAAAAATTTGCCCATTTCTATGATCAATGATGACTGCGCTGCTATACGTGAATTGGGTTTTCGACGCATTTTGAAGGCAAGGCGAGATCGTGCAGGAAAGAAACAACTTTTTTAAGTTATTCGACAGTTTAAGGTTCCAGAAACCAATTTTCTTGCAGAAAACTACACTGAACTGCTTCACTGGGAGTCTGATCATCAACGTACGGAGCCTCCTCTCACCATGAAAATTACCGAAGAAGAGTTGCTTGCTTGCATTAGCAATAAAAAAAAGTTGCGTCAAGAATTGCTTGACTTTCCTTGTCATACTCAAGCAGTTGAGCGATGTGTTAAACTTGTCACAGAGGCATCTACAAAAGTCTATGGCAAAGACAGAAGAGACGGCTTCATTCGCGCCACAATACATTCACGACGACTCATGCCACGACTTGAATCAAAAAAGGACTTGAATCAATTTAACTCGCGTGAATTTTAACTATGCATGCTATGAATTTTTCCGATTTTGTCTGCTCAGCCTTAGTAATGCTTTTCGTGTACCGTATCTGCTTTTTTTGGTTAATTGATGAATAGTAACAAAAAACAAGATGTCCCTTGTCTTCTCTTCAAGGATAAACACTTTTTCTACATAGTGTAATTCAGTTCAATAGTGTGGAAGTGATTGCATACCGACGAAAGCAAAACTCTTTAATTTATTGCTTTTTCTTTCAAAAATAATAAATTTCAATAACCTTGTGGGGATTTGAAATGTCAATCAATCTTGCTCAAATTTTACCAAAATAATATTTTAGTCAAAATGCAACTTTTCCGCACTATTACGAAGTCATTTGAAGAAATTTTTAAAAATTTGACAAATTCGACCCACCCTACTATATATAGTAATTATTATAGGCTGTCTACGTGTGATATATATATTCCAATGCATCTTTGATATTACGCCTCATATTCGTAATACAATTTCACATTATCGTAAGCCATATTCTGATCTCAGTAAGCAACAGAGATGGATACACCACAAAGAAAAGACGACTCATAAAGATGAGAGTGGGCTCAGTCCATCTTTTAATAATGATGCTGACAATTCAAGTGGTTTGTGGATAGAAGTACATATTCAAAGTGTACAAAAAGACTTTGCAGTTGAAACCTGCATTAGAAAATTCATGCCCTTCAATTCTATTAATTCTGAACTACCATATTATTTTTCGAAGTCTAGCACTACCACTTCTGACGAATTATCAATTGGAACAATGCCAGATTCTGTAAATTGCACTGGCATGTGTTCCAGCAGCATTCAACAGATATATAGTGGGTCAATGGGCAATGGAAGAATTAAATGTGTCAAAGCAATCTATAACTAGGTTACTAAAAAAGCTAAACCTTGTGTTTAATGAAATACCAAAGTCATATCATGGATTAATGAGCAAGCCTGAGCTGGTGTATGAAAACATGCTTCATGTCGAATATTGTCATTTTCCTAACTGGACTTCTGCTTCGAAAACATTGCTTGATTTTTATTTTAAAGACTAATTGTGGCAATAGAATTACATATTTTTTGCTGATTAATGTTGATGGACTGCCACTGTTTCGCAATTCTCTAGACTATAAGTTGTATCCTATTTTGGTATCGATGTCCTACTTTGGTTTTAGCATGAGACTTTTATGTGCAGGTAGGCCTATCTATTGCAGCATGAAGAGCAAAAACAGAAAAATGTCTCCACCTTCAATACTGCTGCCAAAATTTCTTAATGATTTGGATTATCTTGTTGCAAACCCTATCATTGTAAAACCTAGGGCTTATTGCATGGGAAGCAAAAGTATCTATGTATGTGATGCACCAGCTAGAACCAGTTTAAAATTGATGACTTCTCATAATGGATAAAGTGCATGTGAGCGTTGCACGGTTGTTGGAAAATTTTGCAAAACATCGCGGCATGTATGTTTACTAGACTGTAGTTGTGTTTTGAGAACAAATGAGTCATTTCAACCACAAACTGATAAACAACATCATCATGGAAAATCAATTGTGTGATTTTGGTGTGAGAATGGTGTCCGATTTTGTTTTAGATTACATGCATCTATCTTGCTTAGGAACTATAAAACGATTATTCATTTGGTGGTTGGGTAAACGTTGTAACAGGTGCAATATATATTTTTTAAATTCGGTATATAGTTAAATTATTTACTTTTTGGTTGTTTACCATTGCCTATATATAGATTTTCTGACTTATATACATTCTTTTTTATATAAACGTGAGCCATAATTTTGTTGCAATGTTGAGAGCAGCAAAAACAAAATGAGCTAAGCATAGTACGAATCCAGACTTTTTTAAGAGTTGCTTGTGTTTCAAAGTTTTTTAGTTGAGCTTTGTGTCTTTTTTAATTCCCTGTTGATCAGATTCTTCAGCAGAAAGAGAAAATAATTATTGTGAAGCATTTTATCCACAGATGCATCAGTGGTTGTTCTTAAACCATAATCTTGCTATCACGGTCTTAAAGAAAGCAATGCTCTTAATCACTATGGTATGCTACCAACAACAACTCATTTTTTTAGAAAAAAAATGGGGAAGCTCTTTGTGTTTGCTCGAAAATTGCTGGATTTAGCCATTTTAGCAGCAAAAGATCATTTGCCTTGCGAGTTGAATTGAAAGATGCGGAGTATTGCTGATATTGCACATTGGAAAGCTAGTAAACTTAGCCTTTTTTTGCTTTATGCTAGGTTCATCATTTAAAGAGACAGAAATATTTTGTCGAAAGCGCAGTATACTCATTTTTTGAAATTTGCTATGGCAATGCGACATTTGATTTCTCATGATGCTACAAACAAAATTGCTTCTCAATGTCAAACAATGTGGAAGCAGTTTGTTAAAGAAAGTGAGCGTTTTTAAGGTTCTGGATTTATATCGTATAGTGCTCATTGTCTTAACCATTTAGTTGATGACTTTCTGATGTTTGGATCGTTAAACACCATAAATTGCTTTGCATTTGAAAGTTTTTTAGGTCGTTTAAAATCCTCGTTGCGCTCTGTTCATAAACCGTTTCAGGAAATTTGTCAAAGAGTTTTTTCTGATAATGAAAATTCTCTTATTTCTGCAAAACTAAGACTTGGTGACACTAAATTTGGTACACAAACGAAAAAATCAGGTAAGACTTCCATGCATGGTCGAAGAAGTTTTGCTATGGTCGTGTTGTTCAATGGATGTGTCGTTAAAAGACAATCAATGGCTGATTCAACTGTACGTTTGCACCAAGCACTACATTATGTGCATGACGTATTTCAAGACTCAAAAGACAGAATATATCTTGCATTGCGAAGATATGTGGTAGTTTGCAATCTTTTTACTCTGCGAAGATATGTGGTAGTTTGCAATCTTTTTAGTCAATCGGTTGAATCCATGTCTGCAGGTATTTTTAAAATTAACAATCTCAGAGATAGTATTGAAGTTATTCAACTTAATAACAAATTTAAGAAATATATTTGCTTGCCTCGTAAATGTTGCATGGTTGCAATTGACATTCTTCATACTTGTGCTCCTGGAGTTTGAACAATATAATATGTGGTACAACAACTATTTTTACGTAGATGTGTGAGAACCTATAATATTTTAAGTAACAACATCGTTTCTTTAAGTAAAAATACTAATTTGCTTGTAAAAATTGTATTTTTTGAAGGTTGCAAAGCATATTGGTCAAAATAGTGTATTAATTAAAAAATAAAATTATCATATATACGTGTTTCACGGACATTAAGGGTAGGAATTTTATGTAAATTGCTAAATAGTTTGCTGATTCAAACTGTTCTTAGGTTGCTTCATTCTTACTTTTTTGGCCATTTTTTAAAAGTTTTTTCTATGGATGAACATTGAGCAACATCCAGGATAACAATTCTGCATGCATATGCATTAACCAACATTACTGTCATAGTACATAACTTGATTTAATGACGATCAAACAACTTTTATTTTCATCTTTTGGTTTAATAATGATCACCTGCCTAATACTAGTATTGTAGTTGTGCTAACTTATCAATTGCAATGTTCGTGTGGTATATTGTGATATAACTGTGGTATCATGTGGTGCATCTAAACTTACTGCAATTTACAGCTTACTATTCCTTAGCATTTATGTTTATACAAAATGAAAAAATTTGTCTGCGTGCAGTTTAACACAAAAGGAAAAATCAGCACCGACATTGTTTACCAATCATGGATGATCAAAGATAAATTTTGTTACTGACCTCCTAATGGAATTAAAAGAGATGAAGTAGAAGACATAGTGAAAAATCAACTGGCATCTCGGAACGAATGGAAAAAATATAGATACAAAATTCTTTGCGAATCCAGTAAGCATGATAGAATAATAGGTGTAAATATTTTTGCTTAAAAATAATTTTTGTCAGTACCAATAACAATATATAAATGGTATATCCTAAATTTCATTATAACCACAAGAAATTAAACTGAAAGAGCTGGTGAAAATACTAGTGCATTTTAAGTTGAGAAGATGCGTGCATACCTGCAGAAACTTGTGTATTTATTTTTCCAAGCGGTTATCACTTGTAAAATTGCTCATTTGAGAAACTAGTTCACTATCTTGAATCTGACTTAACACCAGTTTTCTCGTGAAAGATGAAAAGTGTCAAAAAAAAATTGAAAATCGACCAATCATTACTAAAACATCTGAAAGACGCGAACATATGACTTGTATTTGAATTAGCTTTTGGCCCAAATAATTAATGAAAAACTAACTTCACCAAAACTGGGTTATTTTTGCAGACACATTTGACCGATGTTACCGCAAAGCTTACATAAATTCAAGTCGTAATGCAACTACAACGGCAGCTGAAGAGTCTGATGTACCTCGTCTAAGAGATAGCAGCTCTGATGATTGTATAGTTACGGAATCAGGCTAGAATGATGTCCCTCCACTTGTCAGAACTGGTAGCATCAGTTTAGAGGCACCTATCAAGCGGTAAGAAATTTATTGAACGTTTTGCACGACGTAATAGTAATTCAGTGATGCTGTATATTTCTTAGTGAGAAACAACTCTTTATCCCTTTTGCTGATTTTGCGAAAAAATTGTTATGCAGACTTTAGACTCTACACTAGATTTTAAAAGGCAAGCAAAGTTGTTGGTGTAAACCTGAATAGTAAAAGAAGTTGTTTCATTTTCTTAGCACATAATGTTACTTATTTAAGCTTGCCTTTGCATCTCACTTCAAAAAGGTTGATTTTTGACACTAACTACTGCGGCATGACTGTTTTAACTGCTTTTGTGTTTTGGTTTCACTTGCAAAGCTTTCTGAACTTAACGGGCAGTTAAGCAGACAGTGTTTTATCAGTTTTCATTTAATTACAACAATGTCACTGACGATGTATGATTTGTTGCTTGGAAAATACAAAACTGCTCAGATGGCCGAGTGGATAGAACGTCTGTCTCTGCAGCGGTAGACCCTGGGTTTGATTACAGGTTGGATCAAACCAATGACTTGAAAAATGGTGTTCACAGTTTCCCTGCTTGACGTTTAGCATCAGAAGGGACAGTGTGAAGAGCAAGCCGCCAAATTTACTAGTCTTGCCATTGGGAAAGACAGTTAACGGGATTTCCCCATCTTTGAGTGGCAGAAAGGTGGCTGTAACTCTTTAGCGAGCTCAGATAGCGCCTCTGCCGCTTTCTTTCTTACAACGATAATATTTAACTAAATTAAAAGTATAAACTTATTGCAATTTATGTTTCAGATGTGCTTCATAGTTTGCTTCGTACCTCTACTTCAAATGCAGTAGTAATACCCTCAGTTGCAATGTGTTGTAGGGTAGATATTACCAAAAAAATTGATGCAATTGATGGAAAATTAACTTTAATTTTGGAGAAGATTAATCAAGTTAACAGTTCACATTGTGTTTTCCAACCAGAGTTACTTCCTACCCCGGCAAAAACAAATGACAAACTAACAGAAAATCTTTCTGTTTTCAAGGTACCATGTTTTATCTATTAGCTTCTGTACAAAATCGCGTTAAGTATAACGCATGATTTTTAAAAGGAGATGCCACTCTTCACACGAGAACGTTCCCACAGGGCAAAGTTATCGTCAAGTATATTTTGTTTAGGTTTCAAGTGAAAATGCATTGACGAAAATAACAAAACTTTCAGACTAAATTCAGCCCTCGCACTCAAAGGAGTTAAAGAACTGATCTAAAATTTTAAGCTTCGTGGTCAGAAAATACTGCTTGCCTCAGTTTCGACCTCGACCGTTGTCATCACGGTATTGAATGTAAAATCTCGCAAAATAGCCAGTTGTGGTTTCTGTCTTGATCCTAAAGCATTTAGTCATGTTTCTATCACTCGTTGTAGCTCAAACATTCGCGCCAGAAAAAGGGGGCTTTCTAAGGGCAGAAAGAATCTGTTAACTTCGTTTAGTTAATTTTGAGAGTCTCTGTAATTTTAGTAATATCTATTCTCAACCTGAAGTAACCCTTGGACAACAAAGTTAAATTTTTAACCTTTAGAATTCACCCTCTGCCTATTTTGAGTTTGGATTTGATAAAGCTACTTTCCAACACTTTGATAAAGCTGCTTTGAATTCTAAAGGTTAAAAATTTAACTTTGTTGTCCAAGGGTTACTTCAGGTTGAGAATTGCGTATGCAATTTCAGGATGAGCGTCTATTTGCAGCGAAAGTAGAGGATGAGTCATTGCAAACTACAGTTCGCAGTTTCATTTGTGGTATGATGTCAAAATCATTGGCACTAACTTACTCTTGGAGTCGGATGGGGCTGCAAAGAAGAAAAAATCAAAAAGGCTTTCAAGCATCACGACATATATGTTATGCTTCAACGTAAGTATTATTGGGTTGTTTATAGTGTGCAGTATCAACAAAGTATTGAATCACGCAGAGTAGCTTTAAACATTTGTGGTTGATGCTGTACAAATACTCATTACCGTCTGTTTTTACTGCGCAGTACTCACCTATGAATTACTGCATACATGCATATATTAGAAAAAAAGTTCAGTTCAATACATTGTGCTACTGTAGTTTGATTACACTTTATCAGTAAAAAAAAAGGTAGTGGTGATTAAATTAATTTTACCAATGAACAGATTGAATAAAAAGTTTTTCCACTGATCTCAATTTTTTCACTGATATCAGAATAAGCTAGGGATGTTTTTAGCCTCTGAACCGGAACAAGTTGAGAGAACAAAAGCTCAAATTTTAAATTCTACCACAAAAGATTAAATCACAAAATAACTAAAATCAGTGCGATTAGTGTGTTTAATCGCAAACTTTCCGTGTTGCGGTTTAACAATGATTAAAAAAACAAATTCTAAATTTTTTAACAAACTTTATTTCTCCACAAGTTTATGATTACATCAATTCTTAGGCTTATACTGTTTATGTGCTGTATACCTTGTACCGGTTCGTCCTAGTCCTACCTAAAAGCGAGCAGTCAATGTTGATGGTTGATTGATCTTGTGATGGGCCAAAATAAGCTTACATGCACAATGTGTGCTTTCATCACTCGCTAGTCGCTAACTCATAACTTTACTTTTATTACAAATACTTTTAGTACGTCGAACTGATGCGATTGATGGTTTGATTAAACATTTTGCAAACTATGTAAAGATAACTTTTGTCAACACTGCAGTTAAATTTCAACGTTAGTAACATTTTTGGAAATTAGGACAAACATGAAACACTTTGAGACTATCTTGAGATCGGCAGGACGTCTAAAAGTTCAAAAATGGTGTTTGAGAGGTTTTTCATCAGTTATAAATACGGCTAGGCCGTAATTACCATGATGAACTTTTCAATATAAAGCGTGAATTTACGCTGTATTTCATAGTGGTGCATGGACTCATTATCATTTTTGTTTGTAGGAGTGGTGCATGGACTCATTATCATTTTTGTTTGTAGGAGTTATTCGCAAAACTGTGCACAGGAACGCGAAAGTGAGTGCTTTTGTAGATGCCATCCAACGCGCCTTGAATGGCGCTAAAGACTGAGATGGGGGACGGAAAACAACACAATTGAAATGCAGGTAGCGCAAATGTGAAAGGAAAAGAGCTTGAAAAAGACTTTTGAAAAATGCAAATGACTCTTTGAATAGTGTTGTACAGTACCTACATTTCATTTAAAGCTTTATAATTTCACCGTTTTCGAATGTGTAAACTAGTGCATTTGTTTACAAATGGCCTAGAAGTAACGCTGACTACGAATTAGAGATTATTTTTTTATTACTTGTTGAGTTTTTCATATCGCAAAAACTATATGTGATAAGATGTACAATGTATAAATTTACGTGACAATAATGCAGGATACTACATTGCCTTCCTGAGATTGAGAACACATTAAAACGTGAAAGTTATGATGAAAAACGATTTAAAAAAACTGAACCTGGGAGTTGGGTGGTTGGTGCAGTTTTATTCGGTAGCGATTGTAGATTCTTATTGCTATAGTGACGTCAACTTTTCAATATTAACCACAAAGGTAGTTTGTAAGCGGTAAGTTCGATTTTACTTACACAATTTATACCTAAATGCTCTTTATGCGTTACCTAATGAGTTTTATAAAGTTTATATAAACAAAAAGCCGTGAGTATTTGGTCTAAATGTAGATAATATTTTTGCACTGTCAAGTATAGCACTAATAAGCTGGTTTCAATTCCTATGTACAAGCTTCTCTCAAATGAAAATTAAACCAATCTTTATGTAGATGCAACCAAAATAAAAATGCAAAACAACCTTGATAAGCAGTAATAAACATCCATGAACTAAAAAAATAACCCTATTTAGCTTGGAGGCCTGGTGGAGCGCTGAAAGCTTTCACGTGCAAGTTTCGAAGTCGTCGCTTGGGCTACGTGTACAGTTTTCAGATTTGTTTTAATCAAATAAAAGTTGCGGTTAAAATAGTTATCTTTTGAAATCAAGTAGTTATGCGTCGAGATGGTAACAGCAGAAACTGGGGCTAGAAAAACATTTTTTGTTTCGGGATTAATACACGCTGTCGTTTTTAGTGCAGCTCCTACACATTCAGCTGGCCTTAACTAGGAAAAGAGATGGAAATGTTTTCCATTCAAAAATGGTGAAATTATAAAAAAAAACACGTTTTTATGGTGTATCGATAATATCTCGCAGCAGCTGATTCATTAAATACATTCGTAAGCAAGAATGTATTTAAATCATTGGGTGATGTAGCAAGATTTGCGAAGATTTACGCGAGGCCCTTCGGTAAATTCCCACCTATAAAGGCAAGAAATCATAGAAAAATTTTACTTGTTTATGCAAGATTTTTACGTAAGAACTTGGATGATCCTGTCTTATAACGCTAGATACCACTGAGATAATCGGAGATGTATCTTTCTTTTTTTTACTTAACTCATTTAAGATTTTTTAAAATATGCGATAAGTTTTAGATAATCGAAGATAATTTTTTTATCTGGGTGGACAAGATATTCAGACACTGGAATGCATGTTCCATGTTAATGAAATTTACTTAAGCCGCGTGAAATCAGCCACTGAAGGAAAAACGAAAGACCCAGGGGCAATGCAAGATGGTGCGCTGCTAAACATAATCAAAAATATTCAAAAGCCAAGGATCTGTAATATTGTTCCTCGTGATGAGTCGGATATTCCAATCACAACTATGGCTCGACTTAATACCAAATCTAAAGTTCAGTAAGTAAACTTTAGATTTACTTACTCCGATCAGGTAAGTAAAGGCGTTAATGATAGCATTTTTAGAAGCGATCAAATGTATACGTTGGTTCTGGTCACTTACATAATCATGGATGTTCCCGACAATTTAAAATATCTTCTGGAATATAAGCAGGAAGAAGTCTCTCATGCAAGATGGATAACGACAGCCAATGGGTATCTGCGTGCAGTCATATTTCGCGCCAGGATGATCACGCCTAATCAACAAACAAGGCCAATTAAAATGGTTTCGTACATACTCTCAGTGCATGTGCCGTTTTTTCTTTTCGTGCTTGGCGTGAAATTGAATCTGAGTTAGGGGAAGTTGTGCTAAGGTAATACGTAAAGCAGTGGTTTTCAACCTGGGGTCCGCGGACCACTAAATGGTCCGCGAATGATTTTGAGGGATCACTAGGTGGTCCGCAAGGGGTCCGCCATTTTTTGCACTACACTGCTCTGCACTTGATTTTGGGCGGAAATTTGGACGTGTTGACCTTTTTCTTTGTCTTCACTATATTTTGGGTGGAAAATTGGACGTTGGTACATTTTAAAATCGTGTCTATTTGCTTTGGTTTTTCATGTGGGGTCTGCAACAACAAATTACTTAACTTAAGGGGTCTACTTCGGATTGTACTATGTCTGCTGCTTTCGGCTCGATTGACGACGATAATATTCAAATTTATTAGTGTCGACGTAATCCTAAATTAAAATAAAACTAAGATATAGCACATGACATCATAAAGTAGAAAACAATTAACTAGGTAACAAACAATATACAGTTTCGGCACTAACTAATTATACATGAATTCAAATTATTCTTAATTAAACACAACATAACATATTTTTACACAACTTACGGAAGTTTCCGGCAGCAGCAGGGCAGAACGTAGAGTGGATATCTGAAGCCCCAAAATAATCGCTAACTATTGCTTCAGTCAAAACAGCAGGTCCTATCACGACGACGTCCAATCCGAAAAGAAATGTTACGTCAAAAAATACTAAAAGTCGGTTGCACAAACAATCAGAAACCGGTGCTGCTCCCGGCGAGCGCGCAGTTGCAAGAAAATAAAACGTTGCCGATCACGTGACTTATTACAAAAACGTTTGCGTAATTCAAAACAAATTTTCGAAACGGCGAAGCTGTGACTAACCAATACACTCCCGCCCAGTGCGGAACTAAAGAGAAAATTAGTGAGCAACGATAAGAAACACACACATTAAATTAACTTCGGTAGGCCTTCGCATATAATCATACACAATGCATTAAATAGGTTTCAATAATTTACACAAGTATCTCATCATAGCAAATATCCGTTACAATATAAAAATTAACAAATTAACTTCTCAAAGTCTTATGCATTAACATAAACTACCAACATAAACCAAACTAGACAGATTAACAATTTGTGACATTAAGTTCTTCTGATGTTGCTATCAGGCAAAGTTTATGAATTGGTCTCATCAGATAACGTTGGCCAGAAAGTCGTAATTCGACTTTACGAACAAGATTGTCTTTGCCAGGAAAAGTCTTTGCTACAATTGCATGTTCCCATAGTCCTCTGGGTGCACTTTTGCCTTTGAGGCCAGGGTCCAGGATAATCACGTAGTCTCCAACTTGTAAATTACTTCTCGCACGAAACCATTTCGATCTGAGCAGCAGCTGTGGTGGCATATTACGTATCCACGACTCCCAAAATCGCTTCACGAAGCCCTGGACAAACTTAACGGACATTCTCACATCGATGTCGCATTCGGGTTGTGGTACGTGTTGTCCATCGAACGGATAAAGTAAGGAATTTCCAGTGATCGGTTCCTCATCGAGATCTTCGACGGATTTCGGAAACAATGGTCTAGAGTTAACAAGATAGTTAGCTTCTGCTACAATAGTTTCCCACTGGAAATGAGGGTATGAGTGTCGGAGATAATCTGATGCCGCGTTAAAAGCTTTTGACAACTTCTAATAAGTGACTCGACAGCGCCATTCATATGGCTAGCCAAAGGGGTATTAAAGCTTGGCCATTTTTCACAGGGATTTAAAAGAAATCTAGGGCCTTTGTGCCAAAGTGATAGCTTAGATGCAGGAATCGGTTTTGTTAGGGCATCAGCAAGATTCGAACGTGAATTTACATATCGAAAGCAATCAGCATTTTCAGGTAAAGTTTCTTTGATTTCTTGAATGCGGGTTGAAACGAAAGGTTTGAAGTTCGATGCGGGAAGACTCAACCAGTGAAGAACCGTTGCACTATCTGTCCAAAGAAAAACTTTTGTAACATTTATCACGCTTTTAATTGAAGCTACAAGTCTCGTTAGCACGACCATACCCATTAGCTCTAATCTGGGAATTGAGCGTTTTTTAAGAGGCGCAACGTAAGCTTTGGCTGCAACAAATGTTAGTGTTACGCCAATGGTAGTGTGCCATCTTAACCAAACAGCGGCGCCATACGCCTGTTCACCGCCGTCGCTGAAGCCATGAAGTTCGACGGTATCTAGAGCAAATTCAGGCTTGAGACATCGAGTTATTCGAAATTGGTTAAGGTTACAAATATCCTGCACAAAAGTAATAAATTTAACGTTAATCGCATCAGGAATAGGATCATCCCAAGATAATTTAAGTTGCCAAAGTGCCTGTAGAAGCAATCGCAATTTCAAAGTAATCGGTGCAAAAATTCCCATTGGGTCCCAAAATTTTGAAACAATAGATAGAGCTTCACGTTTAGTTAAGGGCTTATGAGCATCAATGTCAGGGAAATTGGGCCTTAGCGTATCATGATGTTTGTCCCAATCGTGACCTAATACTGTTGTTAACGTTTCGTCAGGAAACTCATCCACAAGTGAACAATTTGAATGCCAGCCTTTTACTGCAAACTTTCCCTTAGACAAAATGACGTTAAGGTGTTCCTTTAACAACATGGCATCGTGTTGTGATTCAGTAGAAGTGACAATGTCATCCATGTAGCAATGGTTCTTGATAACACGGGAAGCATCAGGGAAGGTGTCGGAGTGTTTATCAGCCAGAAAACGTAAGACACTGATGGATAAGTCGGGTGCAGGCTTATCTCCAAATGGTAGCCTTTTCCACTGAAAGTCTTTCGGGTGTTCGAGAGGGTTGCCATATCTCCACAAGAAACGGTGATAAACTCTATCAGCAGGGGCAATCTGAATTTGATTGAACATCTTTCGAATGTCTCCAAACAATACGACTTCATCGAGACGCCAGGCAAGCAAGACGAGAAATAAATTATTCAACAAGTCTGGTCCTTTGAAAAATCCATCATTTAATGATAGTCCGTTGTAAACTGCGGCTGAATTCCAAACAATTCTGCAGGCTGTAGATTTTCCAGGACGTAATACAGGAAAATGGTCCAAATACCATCCTCGCTTTTCGTGGATGTCCATTAACGGAACGGCTTCAGCATATTGGTCTAGGATGGTTTTCATTTCATGGTTATAGCATTCCATCATATTAAAATTGTTTAATCGGCGTTCTAGCGATTTCAACTTAGCGAAAGCTTGTGATCTATTAAATTCGAGGCAAGTAGGAAAGCCTTTTTTCCAAGGTAGGGAAACTTCAATTCTTCCTTCATCGGTTTGCTTTATAGTATTTTTCACGTGCTTTAAAAATTGTGATTCGACAATTTCTTTGTCCGAGCAAGCACATAATCTGGTTGGTTTGACGCCACAAAGGTCAGAGTCAACAAGAGATTGTAAGTTTTGAACATTTTCTTGAAATTTAACACGATGCACGTTAACAACTTCATCACAAGTAGCAATTGAAGAGTTACTAGGGCCATACATATACCAGCCTAAACGGGTCTCAACAGCTGTAGGGTATTTCTCGGGGTCTGTAGGATGGTGTAAGTAACCGGTAGGTGCCATTAAGTCAGCATAGTCGTATCCTATTAAGAGATCAACATCTGTTGATTCTTTGGGAAGCCATTTCTGCACAGTTTTTAAGTAAGGGTACTTTTCAAAAAAGTCGTTTTCAACGCTGGGTATTTGATGTGCCGGTTTTTCCAACTCCACAGCCGAAATATTATTTTGGCCAGATTTTTTATCACACCGACGTATCCACAGTGATACGTTGGCAGAATCTTCAGTTCGATAACCGCCCCCAGCAATGCCAAATTTAAACACACAAGGCTTACGATCAAGTTTTAGCTTTTTAACAAGGTCGCTTTTGATCAGTGTCACGTCACTGCCCGAATCGAATAATGCCACAGCTCTATGCCACGACCCATCCTTAGATAGCAATTCCACATGAGTAGAGGGAGAATACTTCAAAGTAGATGTGGGTTGGTTAGTCAAACGTACAGCGGGTTGATAGTCAGCAGCATTAGGATTAAGAGATGGTACGGGATTGACAGTATTTTGAGATTGAGAAGAAGGTGTAGAAATAGATACACAAGCAAGCAGGGTATGATGTGATTTATTGCAGGTCATACACCGTCGTCTATAGCGACAATCTCTTGGGTCACGATGCTTTGGTGCGAGACAGGTGTAGCACCGCCCCAAACGTTTCATTGCCTCAAATCGTTGTTGTGGAGAGTAATCAGTAAAAACTTGACAATCAACAAATCTATGTTTAGATTTATCACACAGAGCACAGCGATCATTAGAACTGGAGCGAACTTGGTTAACCGTCGAGTGCTTGCTTTTATTTGTTGAAACGTTCGCAGAATTTGATTTGGTTGCTAAATGCTCTTCCAACTCGGTTTCGGTTTGTAGAAACGTGATTAACAGGTCAACTGTTGCATTCTCGTCACGATGTTCGCGATGCAACCATTTTCGAAAACTACGCACTAGATTGTCGGTCAACTTTTGTTCAACAAGGTCAATAGTAGCGTTACATTTCAAATCGTTTTCACACTTTGATTCTTTAGCATGACGTGAATAGTCTTTTAATTTTTCTAGAACCCGTCTCATTTCCCGAGCTGAGCCACCAGACATTGGTTTAGTTTCCTTTAAGGCTTGCAAAATCGCTTTAGGAATCCGACTAGGTGGAAATTTTAGAATCAATCTATCCCAAACTCCATTTTGGTCGTTAACTGTTACACAGTCTTGCAAAGTTGATTGTACTTGCGCGGGCATTACATTTTCATAGAGTAAAATCACTAATTGCTCTCGATCCTTTTCAAGTCCGGTTAATTTAAAATATTCTTCCAGGCGCAATCGCCAAGCATTGAAGTTTATTAGATCACCATCCCAGCGCGGTATGGTCAAGTCTTTAGGTTTAAACTTTGGTTTAGTAACCTTAGGGGTCGCCTCCACAATAGGTTTTTGGTTTTTTGATCGCGCTAATAAAGAGTCAAATTCGCATTTTAATTTGGCTGCCGCCTCTTCTTTCTCCTCCAAATCAATCTCATTTTGTTCAAGGTCATTAACAGCTTTTTCATACTCAGTGTCAGATATTTCAAGAATCTCTTTTTGCACTGATTCTGAATTATCTCGGAGGTTTTTTAAAGTTTGGCGCAAAACCGCTCTCTTTTCTTCAAACACAGTTTCGTTAAGATGTTCTTGTTTTAGATATTCAGTAAGGTTGTTAATTTGGCGAGTGAATGCAGCTTTAAGACCAGTTCTTCGCAACACTAGACGTTTGTATCGCTCCATTTCCAAGTTTCACAGTTAAATAAATGGAACAAACTCACCGGGTTAGAGAATCCAAACTTCCGATTACTACTTCGGATTGTACTATGTCTGCTGCTTTCGGCTCGATTGACGACGATAATATTCAAATTTATTAGTGTCGACGTAATCCTAAATTAAAATAAAACTAAGATATAGCACATGACATCATAAAGTAGAAAACAATTAACTAGGTAACAAACAATATACAGTTTCGGCACTAACTAATTACACATGAATTCAAATTATTCTTAATTAAACACAACATAACATATTTTTACACAACTTACGGAAGTTTCCGGCAGCAGCAGGGCAGAACGTAGAGTGGATATCTGAAGCCCCAAAATAATCGCTAACTATTGCTTCAGTCAAAACAGCAGGTCCTATCACGACGACGTCCAATCCGAAAAGAAATGTTACGTCAAAAAATACTAAAAGTCGGTTGCACAAACAATCAGAAACCGGTGCTGCTCCCGGCGAGCGCGCAGTTGCAAGAAAATAAAACGTTGCCGATCACGTGACTTATTACAAAAACGTTTGCGTAATTCAAAACAAATTTTCGAAACGGCGAAGCTGTGACTAACCAATACAGGGTCCGCCACTTAAAAAAGGTTGAAAATCATTGACGTAAAGCATGCATCATAGTGGTTGTCGCAAAAAATGTTGCTTTGAGCGTTCACGCTCAAGTGCGGCCGTATACTCTAGAGCAGTGGTTCCTAAAACTTTTTTGAGCGCGACTCAAATCTGAGTTTTATGATTATTTTACGACCCAAATCTTACACCCAGAAAAATTTTTTTAATGTTTCTTGGTGTAAAATTTTGGGTCGTAAAATAATCATAAGGAATTCGTTGGAAAACACTTTATAACACATTACACTTTTTTGACTTTTCAGCACCTTGATCTTTGAAAGAAGTAAATCCCAAGTCCAAAAATTCTTGCTTGTAGGAATACTTACTGATTTACACGCTAATTACTGCTTAATACTAATTTTTAACAGTAACACCGGCAATTTGATGTGCTACTTTAGGAAGCTGTTTCAAACTACTCCACCATTTTCATATTTTCAAACCTTACTATCAACCCTTGACAGTGTCCCTTGTACTCCACTGACCTATTAACTGAACTATTCAGCTTCAACGTACTTCCCCAATCAATTGCATCTTAGAGTTTGCAACTCATTGGCTTAGTAATTTCGACTAGTTTTGCAGCAGCTGATCTGCCATTAAAACTCTTAGAAAACAATTTATGGAATGGATGTATGATTCAGCAAGAGATCTCCAATTTATTTGGGATCACCTATACTGATCAACAAAAATCATTAAATGATAAATTCTAGTTAATGAATCATGAGACTAAGTGTTTGGGGAGAATCTTCTAATCAAACGTCAACATAAGGAATAAACAGAAAAATATCAATTGGTACAAGTAAATTTTTGGAAAAAATGGCTAAACAAGGTAAAAATTAAGTTAAACAAAAGTTGAAGAAGAAAATTACTACAAAAAGGTAGTAATGTGCATTAAAATATCAATCCAAGACCGGTTTCGCCCTATTTGGGGCTCATCAGGTGGATGAAGATAAGAATAAGATCAAACTAGATGGCAGCTGCAAGCACTTGCTTATGGCTTCCGATAAAGCTTTCTAGGGACCCAAACATCTAAGGGAATAGTAGAGTGACTTCGCTTTTACAACTTAAAAAAAAAAAATCGTGGCAAACTAGAGGCCCAAACATTGAACAGCGTATAATTACATTGGTAATTTTAAAATTTGAAAACTCTAGATGTTTAGGTTTACTTGGTAAGTGGGGGGAGGTGCACGCGAATAAGGACATACAATTTTGTCATGCAAAGTTCTGATTTTTGCATCACACTCGCTTTACCTGACGTTACCTGCCGTCATGCAATGTACGATGTATTTTGTCCTTGGTGAGCTTCGAATCCGTGAAGCTAGGTTGAGATTTCAATGCACTAAGCACTTGGCCAACTCCCATGTGCCCCTTATTGCTACTTAAAATTTCAGTTTAAACACAAACTCATACCGCTCACTCACGAATGAAAAAGTTTTAAACTAAAATAGCTCAAAAACATGTTTCCCTACTGCTCTTAAACGGATAAGGAAATTTGCTGGAATTTCGTGAGGTTTCCTGAACTTTCACGTTTTTTTAGCTTTGACCAGTGTTGCCAGATTATTATTCTTTTTTCAGCCCAATGCCCAGTGACAAAAACTAGCCCAAAACCAGCCCAGTTGTAACCACTAATGTTAATCCATTGTAAATGCATAACATTGCGTCCACTGTTTTGTGGAATACAACACATCAACTAAAACAGTAAAGGTAAAGGTACGGGACAGCGGGTGCAAGCACACATTGTTTAGGCCATTTTCAATTGTCGGCCCATTACAATTTTCAATCACGAATGATTGAACGCTGTTAAGGGACATACATGACGAACAACACATACACAAAACCCTTCGCACTTCCGCTTGTGCCGAGCGCCTGGCGCGAAAGCTGCGAATATTATTTTTAAAGTCTTTAGTATGACCCGACTGGGAATAAAACCCCAGTCTACCGGCTACTAAGTGGACGCTCTCAACCGATACACCAAGCGCCGGTTAACTAAAACAGTAACAAGAACAAAAGTAGGTGGTGCAAAGCATAGGAGACTAGATGGCAGCTGCAAGCACCCGCTTATGGCTTCGCGATCAAGCTTTGTAGGGACCCAAACGTCTAAGAGAACGGTAGAGTGACTTCGCTTTTACAACTAAAAAAATAACAAAATCCTGCAAAATATAAGTGGGCATTATCACGCATGAAATAAGTTTAAATTCCTGTAGCTTGTGCTCCATAAACTTAACATTGTGACGACTTTTTACATTTCTGTAATACAGTGATCGAAATCTCAATAAAACTAGGGACCGAAACGTCCAAGGAACAGTAGAGTGACTTCGCTTTTTCAACTTAAAAAAATAAAATAAAATCGTAGCGAAATATAGGTGGGCATTAGCACTTACAAAGTAAGTTTAAATTCCCGTAACCTGTGCTCCATAAACTTAATAATATTGTAACGATTTCTTACTTTTCTGTAATACAGTGATCGAAATGGTTTAGCAAAATAGATACTTATTCAACTCAATACATACTAATTAATCGCAATTTTCAAGCAACTTAAAAAGTAAAGCGACTGATAAACTATTATTGCTCGCATTAAATAAAAGTGCTGTGACTACTTCAACCAAAACTTTGACACTCATCAAGTTGCAGCCAAACAGTTTTGAATTTGTCCAGTTACCCAATTACATTAGGCGTGAATGAAACAAAGCAAACAAGTGCTGATTACAACCAATTTCGCAAAACCACAAGCCTGATGATGTGATAGCGGACTATGCTAACAATTAATTCAACAAACTCTTCGCCGCAATGCGAAGACAGTATCAATGCGAGGATTCCGCGAAGCTAAGTCATGAGTACATTGCACCAACCACTTGGCCAACCCCCATGTGCTCCTTATTGCTGCTTGAAATGTCAGTTTAAACGCAAACTCATACCGCTCACTCACGAATGAAAAAGTTTTAAGCTGAAATAGCCGAAAAACATGTTTCCCTACTGCCCTTTAACGGATTAAAAAAAATTGCTTGAATTTTATGAGGTTTCTTGAAATTTCACATTTTTTACGTTTGACTCCAAATCAGGTGCTCTGGAGTATCCCTTCATTATATTGATATTTTTGTTACCCACATTAAGGTTAATATCTTCCGATAATTTGAAGGTCCTAGCTGTTGCCACTTAACTGTTATGAGCTTGTGAATATTTTCCTATTTTTGACCTTTGACCCGAAACCACTCAACCGCCACCCCCAAAAGTTGTGAGACACAAGTTTACGTCGAGGTCTATCATCCCTGACACTTTCAAGCTTCTAGCATCAGCAGTTCAAATGCCCTAGACTGCGCAATATTGGCAACATTTATCGGTTTTTTGACCTTTGACGCTGAGTCACGTGACATAGAGCCTTTATAGTTGGTACACTCGTCGTCGTCGTTTGGCGGGGCATCTCTTCCAAGACAGGTGGAAGGACCAAGGCCGAGGGTTTATTCTTTTGCTATCCTGGCCACCAAACTTCTTGGGTCAGATGCTAACTGTAAGGGACTTCAGCCAGCATCTTGTTTCGTCATCCAAAACCATTAGACCTAACATACCTCGGGGTGCCCGATGTATGGGACATTGTGAGATGATGTGATCTGCGGTTTGTTTACTGGCACCACAGTCACAATTCGCTAGAGGAGCGAGACCCCATTTGTAGATGGACGAACAGAAACGTCCAACACCAGAGCGCAGACGGTTGAGCTTGACCCAGGCTGCCCTCGGCAGACCCATACCCAAGGGTCTGGAGCTAGCCTTGGGAATGAAAGCGTGGAGTGACAATGCGTTGGCAGAGTACTCCATGTCCCATTTCGTGTTCGTCCAATGGGCTGCACGGACGTCCATCTCAGAAAGACTGTTTAGTAATTTCCGAGCAGCTGGTACAAATGAGTGTCTAGATTTCAATCTCTAACTGCATACGTCCTGTGACTCATGAAACTGGCCATGTAAAATGTGGTCAGGGTCCAGGGAGCTGCGGTTGGCTAGGGAGAGTGTCGCTCCTTGGTGGCGAAGCAAAGCTGGCTGGATGCCTGAAAGAACCGGAAGGTCGATCGATGAAGTGGGACGCAGGCACCCAGTGACAATGCGCAAGGCGTCATTTATTACACTGTCGATAAGCCGTATGTGCACGCTGCGGCATCAGACTGGTGCGCAGTACTCGGCAGTCGAGTAGACCAGAGACAGGGCAGCTGTGCGTAATGCCTTGGCGCTAGCACCCCAACCTGTTTCAATAAGTCGCCTCAACAGTGAGACGCAAGCTCATAGCTTCTTGCGCAATGCTTCCAGGTGAGGACGATATGTGAGCGATCTGTCCAGTTTGACCCCAAGATAAGTGGGAACTGGACAGAAAGGTAAGGTCTTACCGATATTACAGACCTTAAGCTCACGCTTAGCCTCTCGATTGTGGAGGTGAAAGGTCACCGTTTTAGTGTGGCTAAGCTTCAGTCGCCAGGTCTGGAGATATTCTGTGAGTGTAGCCATATCCTGGCTTAAAGTCCTTTCCAACTCCTTCCATTCTCCTGATGCATGAAGAATCGCCAGGTTGTCGGCATAGGCGAACTTCTTGGAGGTTATGGAGGGATATCATATGTATAGATGTTGAAAAGGAGGGGGGCCAGGACCGATCCCTGAGGGACGCCATTTCTCAGGTGTCGTAACCTGCTAGGCTTGCTGTCGCCAGTTGTAAGGGTGAAGCTTCTGTTGCGGATAAGCTCCATAATCATACGAACCATGTGCTTGTCCTGCAGGAGCCGCAACAGCTTGCAGGTGAGGCCACGGTGCCAGACAGTGTCATAGGCAGCTGTCAGATCAACAAAGACGGCACCGGCCTTTTTTTTTTTCTTCGAATGCATTCTCAATGCTTTGCGTGAGCAAAGTGACTTGATCCACGGTGGATCTTCCGCGTCGAAAATCCGCCTGTTCCCGTGAGAGCAGAGGGTCAATGAAAGGTTCGACGCGGGCGTAGATAAGTCGCTCGAGAATCTTGTAGGGAACACAGAGCAAGGAGATCGGACGATAGCTCCTTGGGTTCTCTACAGGTTTCGAAGGCTTTGGGACCGCTACTACCAGCGCTCTTCTCCAGATCTTAGGAATTTTGAGGTGGTGCAGGCAGGAAGATAGGAAGCCACGTAGCCAAGATTTTAAGCCGGCTCCAGCATGGATTATTAGCTCCGAGCAAATGGAATCAGGACCAGGAGCTTTGCCTGGTTTTAAATGTTGGAGGGCAGCAGCGAACTCCCGATGGGAGAAACTCCTGGAGACATTCGCAGGATGTAATGGATCAGCCCTCCAAAGGTCAGACACTTCCTGTAAAACGAGCCGAGATGAGCGCCGATTCACACCTTCGTATTTCCCGTTTTTAACCAGCTGAGAAGCAATAGCATCAGCTGAAACGGGACATTGACGAGGGGATTGTCGTGACCTACCAGTCAAGTTGCTTGTAGTATTCCATGCCAGCCGGCTGGAGTGCGAAAATTCAATGTTGCGGACCGTCTCTGACCAGCGATTTCTCCGCTTCTCGTCGAGCCTTGTGAGTAGGGCTGTGGCAGCCCTATCCGAATCAGGGCCCCCAGGTGACTGCAGGAAATGCTGATAGAGGTCTTCACACTCCGCATCCCAGCAAGGTATGTGGTTTGATCGTCGACCACGAGGGATGCATTTCTTCGCCGCAGTGCTTATTACCTTGCAAAAGCACTGGTAAGCCTGATCGATATTCTGATATTCAGGTGGCGGTATACTCTTGGCCAGTTTGTTGGTTAGGTTAGAATAATGGTCCCAGTTGGCCTTGCGGAATGTAAGATTCTATTGAAAAGACCAAAGTGGAATTTGAACATCTTTTTTTCCTTTCAGTTATAAACACATAAATTATGATAATGACGACGTTAAATTTCCTGTGTTTCCGTCTAAATACATTAACATTAGTAATAATAAAGAAACTACTCATCCTAACCCACTTTGCTGCTACATAAACAACAGTAAACATGCTAACAGGTATCGCTGATAACTAACGTTTTCTGAAGATTTAGTATAAAAATTCTACTGTACTACAGAGCTTCTGTGTGCTACCCTTGTAAGTACAAAACTGTAGTAAGCCAAGGAAGTAAAGCGAGATAATCTGATAAATTACGCAATACGAGGTGTCATTAATTTGTGACGTGAGAGTTGAGCAGCTGCGTTGTGGCCTGGTTACATCGAAGCAAAGGATATGAGTTCGGTTCACGCTACAGTCCCCCCAAACTTCCATCAAGGGGAACCAGGAAGTTTCAAATTTTAAAGTGAACCTAGCCAAATTTGTGACAAACAAGGGATAGGATAAATGCTTTGATGCAGTACACTGATAAGGGATTTGAAACTTCCTGCATCATTACCTGTTAGCATGTTTACTCTTGTTTATGTAGCAGCAAAGTGAGTTAGGATGAGTAGTTTCTTTATTATTACTAATGTTAATGTATTTAGACGGAAACACAGGAAATTTAACGTCGTCATTATCATAATTTATGTGTTTATAACTGAAAGGAAAAAGATGTTCAAATTCCACTTTGGTCTTTTCAATAGAATCTTACATTAAATTTCTGGTTTCAACCAAGTGGACAGTTTGGCGGCAGCATATTTAAGTGGCTCAGTTGAAGCTTGTCGACACTGGAGACTTGCGAGGACAGGAAGTTGGTCCGGGTTTGGGAGCGACAGTGCTTCGGTACGTGCAGTGTGGGAGTCTACGCGGACGGATTCACGCAGGTTGGTGCTTTATTTGTGTTTTTGTCGCTACTGGTTGAATTGGGCCCTGTTTAGATTCGTGGGAGCATAAGCGAATTACTGACTGGCAGCGGGATCATCGATCGCGTGGGATTAATTAATCAGCTAGGTTCGATTATTTTGGCAATTGACATAGTTTTGGGAGTATTGCCTTATAGTCGGCGCTTAGATTGAAAGATTCTCTTGACCCTGTCAACATCATTCAGTCTTCGTTTACAATTGGCCCTTGTTTACATTTCTTTCTTGATAGGCCTGCTGAGGTTTTTGAGATTGATTGTTCCGTGTGTGAATGTTTTCTACTGTCTTTTTGACGTTCTTAAGATTCTTACTAATATTCTGCTAGGGGTTGAGTTTCTTAATTGCTACAGTAGAGTCATCTTTATTAGTTTACCAGCACACAAGGGCAATCATGAATGCTGACACTCCTCAGACAAGCGGTAAGTTGGATAGACATGTAGCAGAGATAAGCGAGAAGGAACAGGCAGCGTCTCACGAAGCGGTAGAGGAAGCTCTTGAAGAGATTCGTAAGCCATGGGTAGACTCACCTCTACCATCTTTCTATACTTGTCACCGTAAGCTCGCGAAGTACTCACGTGAGTTGAAAGTGATGAAGCTGACTTTAAGAGATTATGCTCACAGCGGCGAAGAGAACGACCCGAATGTATTGAAGGCAGTTTATGACTACGTCTCTCTAGCTCACTCGGTATACTTAAAGGCATTGTATGAGTATATTGAGGATGGGAATAGAAAGTTAAAGCAAAACATTTCAATTCCAGCTCTTCCTCGTGTTCAAAAGCTGCTCTCCGAGTATGACTCGACAATAAATGAAAAACTGTGGTGCTATTATGACAAAGCAAAACGGCCAGTAACTGAGAGAAGCGAATCTTCCACCGAGCCTTCTGTCACTGAAATCTCGAACCTTTCCAGAGAATCGCAAGAGATTATAAGTCGGATAATGCAAAACCATGCAGAGCAGATAACGCAAATGAGCGAGCAAATGGTAAACATGGCCGTTTCGGCTGAGGTTGAAAAACAGAGAGCAGAACACCTCGAAGAAGAAAAAGGCCGCTTGACAGCCCAAATGGAGAACATGTCAGAGAAGAACGTACAAAACCTAATGGAGAAGAGGAAACAAAGAAATGACGCTATCAAGGAAAAGGGAGAAATGCTTAAACAAAAGTTTCAATTAGAAAAAGAAGTAGCAAGGTTAAGAAATGTAGTTAACGACGCAATGTTTCCCGATGCTACTCGTGTAAACTTTTTACTTCCCCCTGACGAAGAACCATCTCGAAATTTCCTTTTACCTCAACCGGTCGTACCGTTATCCAAGCAAGATGAATCTCAAAGAGTGAAGCGGCCATCGACTAGTCGATCAGCAACAGAAATTAAACAAATGTTACAACCTAGTTTCGAGCCGATGGACGCATGCGATAAAGACCAGACTGTAAGCACCAAACATGCTTCTGGGCATCTGCACCGAGAAGAACAAAGCAAAGAAGCCCTTCAAGATGCAGGAAGGCCGAAGAGTTTGCTGCTGAGAAGCGGGGCTCCTGAGTTTGTTCCGCAGCCCTTTGGTAGGAGAGATCCTCCAGCTCAATTGTTTTCAACACCACATAATATTGGTGGTTATTACGATACTACGTGGGACTACACCAAGCCGAAAGTCATCAATGAGTCAAAAAAAGAAACCACAGGTAACGCGTTTAGCAGTGTCTTAGACCGGCAAGATGAATGTCCAAACTACTCCCTAGCAAGGCCAACGTACCCATGGGAACAAGAAGGCCGAGCGCGAATTGACGATAATTTTGGAGCGCATGAATTTTTGCGCTTTCCTGAGCGAATGCATACAACAAATTTTGCCAAGATGCTAGATTTGGGTGGTACAGATGGGAATCGTAAGTTCGGAGGAAAGAAATCAGATTACCCAACGTTCAGGCAGCAACTGCTAAAGGATTACCATCTATACTGGAAGTCTGACCCTTATTTGCTTTTGCAAAGAATTGCTAACTCCGTATCGGACTCTGTCTATGAACATATTAAATGTGCTTGGGTGATGAGAGACCCACAAGATGGCTTGAATCAAATTTGGGAAATTCTCGAAGACTTATACGGAGATCCGAGAGGATTGCTTGAAAACGCGATTTGGGACATTAAATAGGACAAAGGCTCGTTGGCGAGTAAGGTGACGTCATTACAAACATACCGCACCAAGCTACGAAATTTGAGAAGTATTGCTCAATCTATTGACATGGTAAATGAGCTTTCAAGGCCTAAGCTGGTTTCAGGAATGCTAATTGGATATCCCTCCTTCCATGAAAGGGGCAACTCCAGTCGTCGTTGTCCGTCGGAATCTACTACTTCCGCCAGATTCTTCTCGTAATGTTTAAGAACTTGCTCATCATTCTTGCTCATTGCCAAACTGTCGTAGTCAGGCTCAAGAATTAATTGATCTTGATAATATCGTGATATATCGTGTATTAGCAAGGGCATGTACTCTAAACATTCTTCAATTGGAATGTTGTGTTCCGTTGCCACAATATCAAGAATCTGCTCTGCGTAATTGCCTTTGGCAACGGGGTGCATTGCACACAAATGGCCTCCGCCCTGCTCATCTTCCTTCATTCCCCAAAAGATGGTACCAAGAGGATGATTCCCAATCAACGGTTCATTAGGGAGTTCACTTTCCCAAACGCAAGTGTCGAATATTTGAAATTTCCGAATGTCCTGTGCACCGAGTATCATGTCTACTCGTCGGTCTCTTAGTAAAAAAGGAAAACAATCTTCCATTATACCATACTTATTCAACACTGCTCGATCTGGAATGCACTCGCTGTAAGGTAATCTTGCGTCAATAAACGGCACATCTTGCAAATGAACGGTCTGCGCCTCACCATACTTTAAACGCAGAGTTCTTTTCATGCATTGATACTCATCAGGTGACTTTTCTAGAAACCTTATACTGATGGTATCAGAGGGTGTCCAAGCAAACAAATTTTCGGCAAGTTTTCTTCCACAGATAGTGACATCAGCTCCAGTGTCAAGCAAAGCGTAGAACGTGACTTCAGTATTAGATTCATCGTCCACTGAACCTTTTATTCCGGTTAACGCAATCAAGGGTACTGAAGCTGTAAATTTGGTAGCTCGAAGTTGTTCATCCTTGGGGTACCTAGCTACGTTAATGCAATTCCGATTCGAAGAAGATTTAACGGAATTTTCTTCTTCTGTTTTCTGGGATCGAGTTGGTGAGCCGGATGCCGGGTCTTCGTAATGTAATAACTCCGTGTGACCACCTTTGCATATACCACATGGCTGCTTTTGAGGGCAATATTTAGCGAAATGCTTCCTCAGACAGTAGAAACAGAGTCCGTTAGTTTTGACAAAACTTCGCCTCTCTTCAATTTCCTTTTCTAAAAACTGCTTGCACTTTATGGTATCGTGCGAAGAAGATGAGGGGTGAATTAAGCATGCCGGAGCAGCGCCGGGTGCATTGCGCTTAGGCGTCTTGTCATTGCACTTGTCTCCCCTTTTGTTTCCTTTACGGTGATGTTCTTCATCTTGCAAGCCAGTGACTTTAGAACTATTGATGCGTTTGCTGCCTTTCACGCCCGATCTAGATCCGTGAGTTCTCTCCTCATCTATGATTGTCGATAGGTCATAACAATGCTTCTCTTTAAACTGAAGGTTAGATATCTGCTCATCAATAAATTTTAAGACTGTTCCAAACTGCCAAGCCTTGAAGTCTTTGTTTTCCTGAGCAAACTGTGCGTATAGCGCGGAGTTAAAGCAATCCACGATTCGAAAAACCAGCTTAGGCCTTGAAAGCTCATTTACCATGTCAATAGATTGAGCAATACTTCTCAAATTTCGTAGCTTGGTGCGGTATGTTTGTAATGACGTCACCTTACTCGCCAACGAGCCTTTGTCCTATTTAATGTCCCAAATCGCGTTTTCAAGCAATCCTCTCGGATCTCCGTATAAGTCTTCGAGAATTTCCCAAATTTGATTCAAGCCATCTTGTGGGTCTCTCATCACCCAAGCACATTTAATATGTTCATAGACAGAGTCCGATACGGAGTTAGCAATTCTTTGCAAAAGCAAATAAGGGTCAGACTTCCAGTATAGATGGTAATCCTTTAGCAGTTGCTGCCTGAACGTTGGGTAATCTGATTTCTTTCCTCCGAACTTACGATTCCCATCTGTACCACCCAAATCTAGCATCTTGGCAAAATTTGTTGTATGCATTCGCTCAGGAAAGCGCAAAAATTCATGCGCTCCAAAATTATCGTCAATTCGCGCTCGGCCTTCTTGTTCCCATGGGTACGTTGGCCTTGCTAGGGAGTAGTTTGGACATTCATCTTGCCGGTCTAAGACACTGCTAAACGCGTTACCTGTGGTTTCTTTTTTTGACTCATTGATGACTTTCGGCTTGGTGTAGTCCCACGTAGTATCGTAATAACCACCAATATTATGTGGTGTTGAAAACAATTGAGCTGGAGGATCTCTCCTACCAAAGGGCTGCGGAACAAACTCAGGAGCCCCGCTTCTCAGCAGCAAACTCTTCGGCCTTCCTGCATCTTGAAGGGCTTCTTTGCTTTGTTCTTCTCGGTGCAGATGCCCAGAAGCATGTTTGGTGCTTACAGTCTGGTCTTTATCGCATGCGTCCATCGGCTCGAAACTAGGTTGTAACATTTGTTTAATTTCTGTTGCTGATCGACTAGTCGATGGCCGCTTCACTCTTTGAGATTCATCTTGCTTGGATAACGGTACGACCGGTTGAGGTAAAAGGAAATTTCGAGATGGTTCTTCGTCAGGGGGAAGTAAAAAGTTTACACGAGTAGCATCGGGAAACATTGCGTCGTTAACTACATTTCTTAACCTTGCTACTTCTTTTTCTAATTGAAACTTTTGTTTAAGCATTTCTCCCTTTTCCTTGATAGCGTCATTTCTTTGTTTCCTCTTCTCCATTAGGTTTTGTACGTTCTTCTCTGACATGTTCTCCATTTGGGCTGTCAAGCGGCCTTTTTCTTCTTCGAGGTGTTCTGCTCTCTGTTTTTCAACCTCAGCCGAAACGGCCATGTTTACCATTTGCTCGCTCATTTGCGTTATCTGCTCTGCATGGTTTTGCATTATCCGACTTATAATCTCTTGCGATTCTCTGGAAAGGTTCGAGATTTCAGTGACAGAAGGCTCGGTGGAAGATTCGCTTCTCTCAGTTACTGGCCGTTTTGCTTTGTCATAATAGCACCACAGTTTTTCATTTATTGTCGAGTCATACTCGGAGAGCAGCTTTTGAACACGAGGAAGAGCTGGAATTGAAATGTTTTGCTTTAACTTTCTATTCCCATCCTCAATATACTCATACAATGCCTTTAAGTATACCGAGTGAGCTAGAGAGACGTAGTCATAAACTGCCTTCAATACATTCGGGTCGTTCTCTTCGCCGCTGTGAGCATAATCTCTTAAAGTCAGCTTCATCACTTTCAACTCACGTGAGTACTTCGCGAGCTTACGGTGACAAGTATAGAAAGATGGTAGAGGTGAGTCTACCCATGGCTTACGAATCTCTTCAAGAGCTTCCTCTACCGCTTCGTGAGACGCTGCCTGTTCCTTCTCGCTTATCTCTGCTACATGTCTATCCAACTTACCGCTTGTCTGAGGAGTGTCAGCATTCATGATTGCCCTTGTGTGCTGGTAAACTAATAAAGATGACTCTACTGTAGCAATTAAGAAACTCAACCCCTAGCAGAATATTAGTAAGAATCTTAAGAACGT
>OZ023234.1:23624268-23728769 GCA_964006365.1 Trididemnum miniatum
AGATTCATCGTCCACTGAACCTTTTATTCCGTTAACGCAATCAAGGGTACTGAAGCTGTAAATTTGGTAGCTCGAAGTTGTTCATCCTTGGGGTACCTAGCTACGTTAATGCAATCCGATTCGAAGAAGATTTAACGGAATTTTCTTCTTCTGTTTTCTGGGATCGAGTTGGTGAGCCGGGATGCCGGGTCTTCGTAATGTAATAACTCCGTGTGACCACCTTTGCATATACCACATGGCTGCTTTTGAGGGCAATATTTAGCGAAATGCTTCCTCAGACAGTAGAAACAGAGTCCGTTAGTTTTGACAAAACTTCGCCTCTCTTCAATTTCCTTTTCTAAAAACTGCTTGCACTTTATGGTATCGTGCGAAGAAGATGAGGGGTGAATTAAGCATGCCGGAGCAGCGCCGGGTGCATTGCGCTTAGGCGTCTTGTCATTGCACTTGTCTCCCCTTTTGTTTCCTTTACGGTGATGTTCTTCATCTTGCAAGCCAGTGACTTTAGAACTATTGATGCGTTGCTGCCTTTCACGCCCGATCTAGATCGTGAGTTCTCTCCTCATCTATGATTGTCGATAGGTCATAACAATGCTTCTCTTTAAACTGAAGGTTAGATATCTGCTCATCAATAAATTTTAAGACTGTTCCAAACTGCCAAGCCTTGAAGTCTTTGTTTTCCTGAGCAAACTGTGCGTATAGCGCGGAGTTAAAGCAATCCACGATTCGAAAAACCAGCTTAGGCCTTGAAAGCTCATTTACCATGTCAATAGATTGAGCAATACTTCTCAAATTTCGTAGCTTGGTGCGGTATGTTTGTAATGACGTCACCTTACTCGCCAACGAGCCTTTGTCCTATTTAATGTCCCAAATCGCGTTTTCAAGCAATCCTCTCGGATCTCCGTATAAGTCTTCGAGAATTTCCCAAATTTGATTCAAGCCATCTTGTGGGTCTCTCATCACCCAAGCACATTTAATATGTTCATAGACAGAGTCCGATACGGAGTTAGCAATTCTTTGCAAAAGCAAATAAGGGTCAGACTTCCAGTATAGATGGTAATCCTTTAGCAGTTGCTGCCTGAACGTTGGGTAATCTGATTTCTTTCCTCCGAACTTACGATTCCCATCTGTACCACCCAAATCTAGCATCTTGGCAAAATTTGTTGTATGCATTCGCTCAGGAAAGCGCAAAAATTCATGCGCTCCAAAATTATCGTCAATTCGCGCTCGGCCTTCTTGTTCCCATGGGTACGTTGGCCTTGCTAGGGAGTAGTTTGGACATTCATCTTGCCGGTCTAAGACACTGCTAAACGCGTTACCTGTGGTTTCTTTTTTTGACTCATTGATGACTTTCGGCTTGGTGTAGTCCCACGTAGTATCGTAATAACCACCAATATTATGTGGTGTTGAAAACAATTGAGCTGGAGGATCTCTCCTACCAAAGGGCTGCGGAACAAACTCAGGAGCCCCGCTTCTCAGCAGCAAACTCTTCGGCCTTCCTGCATCTTGAAGGGCTTCTTTGCTTTGTTCTTCTCGGTGCAGATGCCCAGAAGCATGTTTGGTGCTTACAGTCTGGTCTTTATCGCATGCGTCCATCGGCTCGAAACTAGGTTGTAACATTTGTTTAATTTCTGTTGCTGATCGACTAGTCGATGGCCGCTTCACTCTTTGAGATTCATCTTGCTTGGATAACGGTACGACCGGTTGAGGTAAAAGGAAATTTCGAGATGGTTCTTCGTCAGGGGGAAGTAAAAAGTTTACACGAGTAGCATCGGGAAACATTGCGTCGTTAACTACATTTCTTAACCTTGCTACTTCTTTTTCTAATTGAAACTTTTGTTTAAGCATTTCTCCCTTTTCCTTGATAGCGTCATTTCTTTGTTTCCTCTTCTCCATTAGGTTTTGTACGTTCTTCTCTGACATGTTCTCCATTTGGGCTGTCAAGCGGCCTTTTTCTTCTTCGAGGTGTTCTGCTCTCTGTTTTTCAACCTCAGCCGAAACGGCCATGTTTACCATTTGCTCGCTCATTTGCGTTATCTGCTCTGCATGGTTTTGCATTATCCGACTTATAATCTCTTGCGATTCTCTGGAAAGGTTCGAGATTTCAGTGACAGAAGGCTCGGTGGAAGATTCGCTTCTCTCAGTTACTGGCCGTTTTGCTTTGTCATAATAGCACCACAGTTTTTCATTTATTGTCGAGTCATACTCGGAGAGCAGCTTTTGAACACGAGGAAGAGCTGGAATTGAAATGTTTTGCTTTAACTTTCTATTCCCATCCTCAATATACTCATACAATGCCTTTAAGTATACCGAGTGAGCTAGAGAGACGTAGTCATAAACTGCCTTCAATACATTCGGGTCGTTCTCTTCGCCGCTGTGAGCATAATCTCTTAAAGTCAGCTTCATCACTTTCAACTCACGTGAGTACTTCGCGAGCTTACGGTGACAAGTATAGAAAGGTGGTAGAGGTGAGTCTACCCATGGCTTACGAATCTCTTCAAGAGCTTCCTCTACCGCTTCGTGAGACGCTGCCTGTTCCTTCTCGCTTATCTCTGCTACATGTCTATCCAACTTACCGCTTGTCTGAGGAGTGTCAGCATTCATGATTGCCCTTGTGTGCTGGTAAACTAATAAAGATGACTCTACTGTAGCAATTAAGAAACTCAACCCCTAGCAGAATATTAGTAAGAATCTTAAGAACGTCAAAAAGACAGTAGAAAACATTCACACACGGAACAATCAATCTCAAAAACCTCAGCAGGCCTATCAAGAAAGAAATGTAAACAAGGGCCAATTGTAAACGAAGACTGAATGATGTTGACAGGGTCAAGAGAATCTTTCAATCTAAGCGCCGACTATAAGGCAATACTCCCAAAACTATGTCAATTGCCAAAATAATCGAACCTAGCTGATTAATTAATCCCACGCGATCGATGATCCCGCTGCCAGTCAGTAATTCGCTTATGCTCCCACGAATCTAAACAGGGCCCAATTCAACCAGTAGCGACAAAAACACAAATAAAGCACCAACCTGCGTGAATCCGTCCGCGTAGACTCCCACACTGCACGTACCGAAGCACTGTCGCTCCCAAACCCGGACCAACTTCCTGTCCTCGCAAGTCTCCAGTGTCGACAAGCTTCAACTGAGCCACTTAAATATGCTGCCGCCAAACTGTCCACTTGGTTGAAACCAGAAATTTAATGTAAGATTCTATTGAAAAGACCAAAGTGGAATTTGAACATCTTTTTCCTTTCAGTTATAAACACATAAATTATGATAATGACGACGTTAAATTTCCTGTGTTTCCGTCTAAATACATTAACATTAGTAATAATAAAGAAACTACTCATCCTAACCCACTTTGCTGCTACATAAACAACAGTAAACATGCTAACAGGTATCGCTGATAACTAACGTTTTCTGAAGATTTAGTATAAAAATTCTGTACTACAGAGCTTCTGTGTGCTACCCTTGTAAGTACAAAACTGTAGTAAGCCAAGGAAGTAAAGCGAGATAATCTGATAAATTACGCAATACGAGGTGTCATTAATTTGTGACGCGAGAGTTGAGCAGCTGCGTTGTCGCCTGGTTACATCGAAGCAAAGGATATGAGTTCGGTTCACGCTACACAAGCCTTTAGCATCAGCGGTTCAAAAACTCTAGACTGTACAATATTGGCAACATTTATCAGTTATTTTACCTTTGACCATGAGTCACGTGATATAGAACGTTTATAGTTGGTACACTGCAAGTACATACTAAGACACAGCAATCCTGTAAAATTCAAGTTCCCATCTAATTTCTATCAATAGTTATATAGCAAGCGACATATTTGCTTGTTTGACCTTTGACCCCAAGTGACGTCACACAAAACCAACCACTGTTGGTTCTTTTTTACCCTCATTGAAATGCATCTGCTCCGTAAACTTGAAGGTCCTACCAGTTGCCATTCACAAGTTATTAGCGTTTGGGCAAATTTTTTTTCAATTCATTCGATTGACGTTTGACCTTTAACCTATTGACCGCCACCCCCCAAAAGTTGTTAGACACAAGTTCACATTGAAATGTATCATCCCTGAAAAGTTTAAGTCTCTAGCATCAGCAGTTCAAACGCTTTAGGCTGCACAAGAAACTGTTGAGAGTCGTTCATTTGACCTTTGAAAAAGATAATTGTTGTGTATAGTTTTGTTTCCCACATTGATATGCATATACTCTGAACATTTGAAGGTCCTACCTGTTGTCATTCAAAAGTTATTAGGTTTTGTAAAATTTGGTTTTTTGACCTTTAACATGTTGACCGCCACCCCTAAAAACTGTTGGACAAAAGTTCCCATTGAGATCTACCATGCCTGAAAATTTCTCTACCATCAGCGGTTCAAAAGCCTTAGGTTGCACAAAATTGGTGTTGAAAAAAAAAAAAACAGGTACTTGCATTGTATCAATCATAAACGCTTTCTGAGTCACCTAACAGAAAGCGTTTATAGTTGGTACAATGCAAGTACGTGGTAAAACACACCGAGCCTATAAATTTCAAATTCCTATCTGTTTTCAATCAATAGTTACAAGCCCAACAACACATTTGTCTATTTGACCTTTGACTCCAAGTGACGTCACATGCAGATAATTCCTGCGAAAAAATTTTTACCCTCATTGAGATGCATACACTTGATAGATTTGAAGGTCGAACCTGTTTTCATTCACGCGTTATTTGCGTTTGAGGAGAGTTTCCTTTCAGTTTTTTAATTACCCTTTGACCTTTAATCTGTTGATCGCTACCCCCAAAATTTGTTAAACACAAGTTCACACTGAGGTCTATCATCCCTGAATAATTCAAGTTTCTAGCATTAGCGGTTTGAAAGCCTTAGGCTGCACAAAAAACCGTTGACTTTTGATAATTCGGCCTTTGACTCTAAGTGACGTCACAAAACGATAATTATTATGCATATTTTTGTTACCCACGTTGATATGCATATACTCTGAAAATTTGAAGATCGTACCTATTGCCATTCAAAAGTTATTAGCATTTGATAAAATTCGTTTTTTGACCTTTGACCTTTAATGTGTTGAGTGCCACCCCCAAAAAATTGTGAGACACAAGTTCTCACTGAGATTTACCATTCGTGAAACTTTCAAATTTTTAGCATTAGCGGTTCAAACGCCTTAAACTGCACAAAAAACTGTTGAGATTCGTTCATGTGACCTTTGACTTTAAATGACGTCACAAAATGACAATTGTTGAGCATGTTTTTGTTCCCCACACTGATATGCATACACTCTGAAAATTTGAAGGTCCTACCTATTGCCATTCAAAACTTATTGGCTTTTGTTAATTTTTGTTTTTTGACCTTCAACCTGATGACCGCCACCCCCCAAAAGTTGTTGGGCACAAGTTCCCATTGAGATCTACCATCCCTGAAAATTTCAAGTCTCTAGCATCAGCGGTTCAAAAGCCTCAGGCTGCACAAATTGGTGTTGAAAAAAATTTTTGCAAAACAAAATATTCTTTTTCTAGAAACTGGGGGGCTGTCGGGGAAAGTTAGTGTTAGCAAGGTGTACACCTAGGTGAGACTCTCATTTGAACTCCAGATCACTTTTGAATTGGAACAGTAGTTTAGCAGCTACAGCTGCTGGAACTGTCAAAAAAAAGTAAAGCGACTTGAAAAGTAAAGCGACTGATAAACTATTATTGCTCGCATTAAATAAAAGTGCTGTGACTACTTCAACCAAAACTTTGACACTCATCAAGTTACAGCCAAATAGTTTTGAATTTGTCTAGTTACCCAATTACATAAGGCGTGAATGAAATACAGCAAACAAGTTCTGATTACAACCAATTTCGCAAAACCACAAGATTGATGATCTGAGAGCGGACTGTGCTAGCAATTAATTCAACAAACTCTTCGCCGCAATGCGAAGACAGTATCAATGCGAGGATTCCGCGAAGCTAGGTTACGATTTCAATGCATCAACCACATGGCCAACTCCCATGTGTCCCTTATTGCTGCTTAAAACGTCAGTTTAAACACAAACTCATACGGCTCACTCACGAATGAAAACGTTTTAAGCTAAAATAGCTCAAAAACATGTTTCCCTACTGCCCTCTAACGGATTAAAATATTTGCTAAAGTTTTATGAGGTTTCCTGAACTTTCACGTTTTTTAGCTTTGACTCCAAGTCAGGTGCTCTGGGGTAACCCTTCATTATACTAATCTTTTTGTCACACAGATTGAGGTTAATATCCTTCCATGAATTGAAGGTGCTAGCTGTTGCCATTCAAAAGTTACGAGTTTGTGAATATTTTCCTGTTTTTGACCTTTGACCCGAAACCACTCGACCGTCACCCTCCAAAACTTGTGGGACACAAGTTTACGTCGAGGTCTATCATCCCTGAAATGTTCAAGTCTTTAGCATCAGCGGTTCAAAAACTTTAGACTGTACAATATTGGCAACATTTATCAGTTTTTTTACCTTTGACCATGAGTCACATGATATAGAACGTTTATAGTTGGTACACTGCAAGTACATACTAAGACACAGCAATCCTGTAAAATTCAAGTTCCCATCTAATTTCTATCAATAGTTATATAGCAAGCGACATATTTGCTTGTTTGACCTTTGACCCCAAGTTACGTAACACAAAACTAACCACTGTTGGTTCTTTTTTACCCTTATTGAGACGTATCTGCTCCGTAAACTTGAAGGTCCCACCAGTTGCCGTTCACAAGTTATTAGCGTTTGATCAGATTTTTTTCAATTCATTCGATTGACGTTTGACCTTTAACCTATTGACCGCCACCCCCCAAAAGTTGTTAAACACAAGTTCACATTGAAATGTATCATCCCTGAAAAGTTTAAGTCTCTAGCGTCAGTGGTTCAAACGCCTTTGGCTGCACAAAAATCAGTTGAGATTCGTTCGTTTGATCCTTGACCCTAAATGACGTCACAAAAAGATAATTTTTGTGCATATTTTGGTTCCCCACATTGATGTGCATACACTCTGAAAATTTGAAAGTTCTACTTGTTGCCATTCAAAAGTTATTAGGTTTTGATGATTTTGTTTTTTTGACCTTTGATCTTTACCCTGTTGACCGCCACCCCCCAAAAGTTGTTCGGCACAAGTTCCCACTGAGATCTACCATCCTTGAAAATTTCAAGTCTCTAGCATCAGCGGTTCAAAAGCCTCAGGCTGCACAAAATTTGGTGTTGAAAAAAAAGAGAATTTTTCGGAATTAAAATATTCTTTTTCTAGAAAGTGGGGGGCTGTCGGGGAAAGTTAAGGCGACCAAGGTGTAGACCTAGGTGGGACACACATTTGAACTCTAAGTCGTTTTTGAATTGGAACAGTAGTTTAGCAGCTGCAGCTGCAGGAAGTGTCAAAAAGTGCACAAATGGCCAAGTAAAAACAATATGGCTTTCCGGGCTTCCCTTTTCGGGAAGCCATAACTAGATGGCAGCTGCAAGCACCCACATGAACTGTGATAATAATTCCGTTATTGATAAGAAGGAACGCTCTGTCAGAATGAATGTAGATTTGGCAACATTTGCTTCTGTGGCAAGAGCGCGAGGCTCTTCACAGCTACAGAAACCAAACTGTTTAAACTTTCAAACTAAAGATAATATCAAAAGAATGGAAGCACTGGAATTGTTAAAAAAGTATTAATTACCCTGTAACGAAATTAGTTGGAATTGTTGACATGAAGTCAAGAAGCATGGATATCACTTGCAAAACTAGACAATACGTGGTGGAATTAGAAGAAAAATTGAAAAACGTCAAATCGATTTACTACTATATGAATCGGAAAATATTAATGTTATCCTTGGCTGGGTTTCCATACCTATGACTAATGAAGAAATTAAGACAGAGGTTGAGAAAAAAGTAGGAAAAATGATTAAGGTTACAGCTAAAAAGCGCAAAAACGGACTTCTATCGGGAATTCGCATGGTTACAATACCTAAGACTATGGTTGAACAGAATCCATTGCCTAGTTACATCTCCATTCTTGGCAATGAATTGTATGTCACGTATACTGGTCAAACAGTAACATGTAGATACTGTCAAGAAGCTGGACTTATGCAAAGCACTTGCCTAAAAAAACACAAGATTTTGCACAATTTGGAAGCCAAGCTGCTGATTAATCTACCAGTCAGCTCGAGCCTGAAACGACGTGTGACCTTTCTTTGAACCGCAGTGATTCTTACAGTAGTTGCTCTAATTAACCGATGACTTTGAGTAAAACAAAACGCCCTCACAGTACTTCAAGACTTGAAACAACAGATACATTGCAACCAAAGCTTACAGTATTGACACATTCGTAATCTTGTGACAGTGTCAGCCAGCAAATGATGGAACACAATAATGTTCCCCAAACACACTTATTGGAAAAAAGTATCAGTACTTTCGAAACTACAGATACAACTACTGGGCAAAACAACAATGACAGTTCCACAGAGATGCTCACAGATAGAAAGTTCACAAAACTGGTGGCAAATGACAATACAATTTCCATGCATCACTTGCCAAACTGAAATGTGGGTTGATGAAAAAACAGTCAAGACGACATGCAAAGAATGTGGAGAAGAGCAATATGTCGCTCGGCCTTGCTGCTCTGAACCTACATCGAACAAACGATTTCCAGTGAACATCAATGAACAACATACGGTATGTTCTGACTGCAATTCAGACATGGTTAGATTGCCATGTTGTAAACAATTTCGACCTAGTTTAAAACTTGGTAATAACACTTATGGTTGTGTTAATTGTTCAAAATATTCCGTTGCATGCACTTGCACTAATATTAACTGTTTGCCACCCAAAGGATCTAGCTGGAAATGCAAAAATTTTACTCGTGGTCAGTTCACAGTGCGTTGTGATTGCGGTAGACTGACCTATCAAGATCTAAAAAGTAAATACAATGGCATATGCGGTTATGAATTTGAATATGATATTGAAACTGGTATTGCAATTTATTGATTTATGTTTGTGATTTGCTTTTTCAATTTTTTGTTTACTATGTCTTGCGTTATAGTCAGTTTCAATGTTAATGGTCTACGGCAAATTTTAAAACGAAAAACAATTTTTCATTACCTAAAACAAAAACATTATGATATGATTTTATTACAAGAAACGCACTCGACATCCTCTGATGAGAAGCAGTGGGCATGTGAGTGGGGAGAACATAAACTTTTCGCACATGGGGAAAGTCACAGAAATGGTGTGGCAATTCTATTCACCAAAAACCTAAAAGTTGAATTCGTTTTCAAGTACTCGGATTCTGATGGTAGAATCCTCCTTTGTAACATTCAAATAAAAGATAAAAAAATTTTATTGGCTTCAATTTATGCACCAACAAAAAACGAAACAAAATTTTTCGACAATTTTTTTTCCATTCTTTCAAATTTTTCCAAACACGATGTGGTTTTGGCTGGGGACTGGAATTTAATTCTAAATGATCAACAAGATAAAGATGGATGTCCAGTACATACAAACAGCGCATCAAAAGAATGTTTAAAATCATACATTATTAGACATGCAAAGAATGTGGCCTAACTTTATTAGGAAAAATTACCATCATAAAAAGCATGGTCATACCTAAACTTGTCTACAAAGCCTCCAATTTGCTCATAATGTAACCTGATTCTTTTATAAAACAAGTTAACCAAATTTTGTTTAAGTGTATTTGGGGCTCTAAATGGGAGAAAATAGGAAAATCTCAACTATGCTGTGATATTGAGGAGGGAGGAGCTAAAATGATCGATATTAAACAACATGTATTGGCACTACAATTTAAAGGAGTGGTCAGATTGTTTGAAAACAATTATGCATCTGCTTGAAAAATGCTTGAAAACTTGTGCTTGACAGAAAACTTATTTTTTTGCATACTGCGCTCTAATGTTAAGTTAACTAACATGATGATTGCCAAGTTGATGTTCCTGCGTTTTACCCGTTCCACTTTATCGACTTTAAAATCCGTTGTTAATGCTTCAGAAATCCCCTCTGGTAACAAATTTTTGTGGTTAAATAAATATGTCAAATATCAAAATAAGCCCTTGTTTATTGAAGAGTTTTTCAACGCCGGCATTTTTGATTTTAAACAATAACTGGACTCCGATGGTAACATGAAGTCATATGATACTTTATCAGCAGATTTTGGACTAACCCCCAATAACTACAGCTTTATAAAACACGTCAAAATGACTTCTGCTATTCCGTTGGCCTGGCAAGATGCAACACAATCAAACCAACATTTTCTCTTGTTTAAAGAAAAAATTATACAACTGGTGGCGTTACTGGGAAAATCCAATAAAACAATCTACACTTTCTTCAGAAACGAAAATAAAGTTTTGCCAATTAAGCAACAACAGAAATGGTGTGAAATTTTACAAATCTTATCCTCAAGTATTGATTGGTCTAAAGTTTACAGCAACAATGACTTTCAACCAGAGAAACCAAATTGCGATCCTTCCAAATTAGATTAAATTTGAAATCCATCGTAACAAACGTACAACTGCATGGTTTAGAAATTGTTGATAGTAATTGTTGTGTATTTTGTTTGGAAGAACCGGAGACTATCATGCACTTATTTTGTAATTGCAAATTTGTTCAAATGTTTTAGTGTGACGTGTCTAACTGGCTTGCTGTGAAATTTTTCTACGACTTCAATTTTGAAAACCGACACAAATTATTTCGATTTTAAGAAAATAATGATATCTTTCAGTTTATGAATGCATTACGGTTGTACGCTAGATTTTTAATATATCGGTGTAAATATTCTAAATGTAAACCCAATATGGCCCAATATTTCAATTTTGTGAACTCTATTCGACAATCTAAATATTTCATAGCCAAGAAGAAACATGAATTAGATGTACATTTTCGAAAATGGTCATATTTGCGCTAATGCATCGTGAATAGACGATCATGATTTAATCTATGCTTTTTGTTATTTAGCCTAATTTTATCGCAAATAAAAAAAATCCGTTATTGATCGAAATTTTTTGTCGATCAATGATAAAATCAAAACAAAACTAGATGGCAGCTGCAAGAACCCGCTTGTGGCTTCCCGATCAAGCTTTCTACGCACCCAAACATGTAAGGGTACAGTAGAGTGACTTCGCTCTTACAACTTAGAAAAAATAATAAAATCGTGCAATTTATGGGTGGGCATTATCACACATCAAGTAAGTTTGAATTCCTGTGGCCTGTGCTCCATAAACTTAATATTGTAACGACTCCTTACATTTCTGTAATGCAGGGATCGAAATCTCAATAAAACTATTATCCTTAAATTTCTTCACGTGTATAGTGATAATGCTACACAAAAACTCAAATCTTCATTATACTCGCCATATTACGCTGAAGCGTGTAACGAGTGGCGGGGCCCGTCTCCGCGACTCAGCGCCTGGGCTGCACAGCTCCGAAAATACGTCGCAACGGTGACGAGCCGTTGGCGACACTGTGCCGATTTGACCGACCCGGTAATCGAAGCCCACACCTCCCGCACCGATAGCGTGCGCTTGCAACTGAGCTAATCGGCCGGTACCATGCTACACAAGTCTGCAGCAAAATCATCTTGCTTGTTTGACATCTCAAGCAAGCTGGCAAATCTTGCAGTAAATTCAAACAAAAAACGCCATGATTTTTGAAGGATTTGTGCAGCTGCATGGACGACTGCACTCACACAAAACGAAATTAAATCATTGAGCTTGTGTTCGATTCTAAGGGCAAGAAATCGCGGCATAAAACTCACTTTTAAAGCAGCGATTACAGTGCTTAACAATCTGCGCAAAAATTAATGGCTGCAATATTTCGCATAACACTTCGCTCAAGGTATTGCAGATAAATCAATTGATTTCAATAAGGGACCACTTGTTGATAAGTTGAAACTTAAAAGTTAAAACTTAATACATACTTATTAATGGCAACTTTCTAGGAACTTGAAAAGTAAAGCGACTGATACACTATTATAGCTCGCATTAAATAAAAGTGCTGTGACTACTTCAACCAAAACTTTGACACTCATCAAGTTGCAGCCAAATAGTTTTGAATTTGTCCAGTTACCCAGTTACATAAGGCGTGAATGAAATAAAGCAAACAAGTGCTGATTACAGCGAATTTTGCAAAACCACAAGCCTGATGATCTGAGAGCGGACTATGCTAGCAATTAATTCAACAAACTCTTTACCGCAATGCGAAGACAGTATCAATGCGAGGATTCCGCGAAGCTAGGTTACGGTTTCAATGCATCAACCACATGGCCAGCTCCCATGTGCCCCTTATTGCTGGTTAAAATGTCAGTTTAAACACAAACTCATACCGCTCACTCACGAATGAAAACGTTTTAAGCTAAAATAGATCAAAAACATGTTTTCCTACTGCCCTTTAAAGGATAAGAAAAATTGCTTGAGTTTTATGAGGTTTCCTAAATTTTCACGTTTTTTAGCTTTTTTTTTTTATTTAGTAGGGTATTTATCCTCCTATCACGAGAAAGCGATCAATGCGCTATACGAGCTCGCTTAGGAGTTGCCAGCCATCTGTCTACCATACCAAGATGGGGGAATCCCGCTACGTGCCCTTCCCAACGGCACAACAAGTGAACTTGCCGGCTTGTTCTCCACACTGTCCCTTTAATGCTGAGCGTCAAGCAGGGAAGCTGTGAATACCAAAGTTAAAGTCATTGGTTTGACCCGACTCGGAATCAAACCCGAGTCTACAGCTCAAAAAACAGACGCTCTATACCACTCTGCCATCTGAGCTTTGACTCCAAGTCAGGTGCTTTAGGTTAACCCGTCATTATATTAATTTTTATGTTACCCAGATTGAGGTTAATATCCTCCGATAATTTAAAGGTCTTAGCAGTTGCCATTCAAAAATTGTGAGTTTGTGAATATTTTCCTGTTTTTGACCTTTGACCCAAAACCACTCGACCGTCACCCCCCAAAACTTGTGAGACACAAGTTTACGTCGAGGTCTATCATCCCTGAAATTTTCAAGTCTTTAGCATCAGCGGTTCAAAAGCCCTAAACTGCACAATATTGGCAACATTTATCAGTTTTTTGACCTTTGAAAATGAGTCACGTGACATAGAGTGTTTATAGTTGGTACACTAAAAGTCTATATTAAGACACACCGACCCTATAAATTTCAAGTTCCCATTTGATTTCTATCAATACTTATAAGCCAAACAACATATTTGCTTATTTGACCTTTGACCCCAAGTTACGTAACACAAAACCAACCACTGTTGGTTCTTTTTTATCCTCATTGAGATACATCTACTCCGTAAACTTGAAGGTCCTACCAGTTGCCATTCACAAGTTATTAGCGTTTGATCAGATTTCTTTTCATTTTATTGGATTGACGTTTGACCTTTAACGTGTTGACCGTCACCCCCCGAAAGTTGTTAGACACAAGTTCACATTAAAATCTATCATTTCTGAAAAGTTCAAGTCTCTAACATCAGCGGTTCAAACGCCTTAAGCTGCACAAAAATCAGTTGAGATTCGTTCATGTGACCTTTGACCCTAAGTGACGTCACAAAAAGATAATTTTTGTGCATATTTTGGTTCCCCACATTGATATGCATATGCCGTGAAAATTTAAAGGTCCTACCTAATGTCATTCAAAAGTTATTAGGTTTTGATAATTTTAGTTTTTTGACCTTCAACCTGACGACCGCCACCCCCCAAAAGTTGTTCGGCACAATTCACATTGAGATCTACCATCCCTGAAAATTTCAAGTCTCTAGTATCAGCCGTTCAAAAGCTTCAGGCTGCACAAAATTTGGTGTTGAAAAAAATAAAAAGAATTTTTCGGAAACCAAAATATTCTTTTTCGAGAAAGTGGGGGGCTGTTGGGGAAAGTTAGGGCGACCAAGGTGTACACCTAGGTGGGACACACAATTGAACTCTAGGTCACTTTTGAATTGGAACAGTAGTTTAGCAGCTACAGCTGCTGGAAGTGTCAAAAAGTGCAGAAATGGCCAAGTAAAAACAATATGTATAGTCATCAAGAGGATTAACATCATTGGGAAAAATTTCCGTTTTAAAAAGCATTATCGTACCAAAAATAATGTTTAAAGCCGCTAATCTACCAGTGATATTACCCGATTCTTACATCAAAAAAGTTAACCAAGTTTTATTTAAGTTTATTTGGGGTTCCAAGTGGGAGAAAATTGGAAGGTTACAGTGATGTTGTGATATTGTAGACGGGGGAGCTAAAACGATTGATATCAAGCAACACATGTTGGCGTTGCAATTTAAGGGAGTAGTAACATTATTTGACGAAAATTACACCGCCGCATGGAAAACATTGGAGAATTTGTGCATTGATGAAAACCTGTTTTTCTGCATCTTGTGTTTTAATATGAAGATGACAAATATGATGATTACCAAACCGGCATTTTTACGTTTTACCCGGTGTACTTTATGGGCCTTAAGATCTACAATTAGCGTTTCAGAAATCTTCTGCGATAATAAATTTTTGTGGCTAGATAAAGCAGTAAAATATCAACATAACCCAATGCTAAAAGAAGAATTCTTAAAAGTTGGTATTTTTCATTTCAAACAATTGACTGTTTCGGATGGGGAAATAATATCCTGTGATGATTTCGCATTGTTAAATGGTATGAAACCAAATAATTACAGTTTTATAAAACATGTCAAATTGATATCTGCTATTCCAACGCACTGGATCGGGGAAACACCTACATCAGACGAAGTTTTTTGGGTTTCAAAGGAAAAAGCAAAATAACTAATTATTTATGCAAAGCACAAGATTCAAATAAAATACAAAATTTTTTGAGAACTTCTTTTTATTTACCTAGGAAAATCCAGTAAAACAGTTTACATGTACTTAAAGAAGCAAATCGAGATTACTACCAATAAAACAGCAAGGAAAGTGGTGTGATGCATGGCGAATCTTGCTAAATAATATCGACTGGAATAAAATAAAAATTTGCTACAAATGAAACAAAGTTGAGATCTTTTCAAATCAGATTAAACTTGAGATCCATTGTGACTAATGTGCAACTTGCTGGATTTGGTATTGTTGACAGTAATTATTGTGTATTTTGTTCTGAAGAACCCGAAACAATTATTCGTTTATTTTGTATGTGTAAATTTGTCGTAACTCTTTGGCAAGATCTGTCCGATTGGCTTTCGGTAAAACTACATCACAATTTTAACTTAGAAAACCTTCATAAATTATTTGGTTATGAAAATTGCAATGGAGTATTTCAGTTTGTAAACGGATTGCTTTTATATGCACGTTTTTCGATTTATCGATGCAAATATTCTAAATCAAGACCCAATATGGTACAGTACGTTAGTAATAACCAAAAAGAAAAATGAATTAAAGTTACACTTTCGAAAATGGGGTCAACTATGTTGAAGGAGCAACGAATTGTTTGATAACAGTGTTTAATTTATAGTGTGTATTTATCGTTTTTGTTTTATTGTCGCAAAAAAAAGCTTTCTAGGGACCCCAACGTCTAAGGGAATAGTAAAGTGACTTCGCTCTTACAACTTAGAAAAAATAATAAAATCGTGCAATTTATGCGTGGGCATTATCACACATCAAGTAAGTTTGAATTCCTGTGGCCTGTGCTCCATAAACTTAATTTTGTAACGACTTCTTACATCTCTGTAATACAGTGATCGAAATCTCAATAAAACTATTATCCTTAAATTTCTTCACGTGTATAGTGATAATGCTACACAAAAACTCAAATCTTCATTATACTCGCCGTATTACGCCGAAGCGTGTAACGAGTGGCGGGGTCCATTTTCGCGGCTCAACGCCTGGGCTACACAGCTCCGAAAATACGTCGCAACGGTGACGAGCCGTTGGCGACACTGTGCCGATTTGACCGACCCGGTAATCGAAGCCCACACCTCCCGCACCGATAGCGTGCGCTTGCAACTGAGCTAATCGGCCGGTACCATGCTACACAAGTCTGCAGCAAAATCATCTTGCTTGTTTGACATCTCAAGCAAGCTGGCAAATCTTGCAGTAAATTCAAACAAAAAACGCCATGATTTTTGAAGGATTTGTGCAGCTGCATGGACGACTGCACTCACACAAAACGAAATTAAATCATTGAGCTTGTGTTCGATTCTAAGGGCAAGAAATCGCGGCATAAAACTCACTTTTAAAGCAGCGATTACAGTGCTTAACAATCTGCGCAAACATTAAAGGCTCAAGGTATTGCAGATAAATCAATTGAATTCAATAAGGGACCACTTGTTGATAAGTTGAAACTTAAAAGTTAAAACTTAATACATACTTATGAACGGCAACTTTCAAGCAACTTAAAAAGTAAAGCGACTGATACACTATTATTGCTCGCATTAAATAAAAGTGCTGTGACTACTTCAACCAAAACTTTGACACTCATCAAGTTGCAGCCAAATAGTTTTGAATTTGTCCAGTTACCCAGTTACATAAGGCGTAAATGAAATAAAGCAAACAAGTGCTGATTACAGCGAATTTTGCAAAACCACAAGCCTAATGATCTGAGAGCGGACTATGCCAGCAATTAATTCAACAAACTCTTCGCCGCGATGCGAAGACAATCACGTAGTAACGAAAAAGATATTCGTCGTTGCGTGGTATTTAATTGTTTAGATTTTGCTGCTCTCTTTAGATTCGAAGAGGTTTTTATTCGTCATTACTAGGGGGGATAAAAGTCAATAAAGGTATTTTTTTTAGTAGCGATAATCGAAACCGATGAGCGAAAAAACTACGATGAAAAAAATTAATGAAACCGATAATCGCGAAAAAACTACGTTGATACGAGGCCTATTTAAGGAAGTATAAAGTCATAAAAGGTCATATTTCATTTTTTAGATCATAAAATATGACCATTGATTTTTGTTATAAAATACAAATTGTTAAATCCCAGTACCACCGCAGATAAATACAATTTTGTCATGCAAAATCCTGATTTTTGCGTGACAGTAGCCTTACCTGGCGTCATGCGATGCATCATATAATTTGTCCTAGGTGAGCATCGAACCCGCGATGCTAGGTTGAGATTTCAATGCATTAACAACTTGGCCAACTTCCATGGGCACCTTAATGCCGCTTAAAACGTCAGTTTAAACACAAATTCATACTGCTCACTTACGAATGAAAACGTTTTAGGCTAAAATAGCTCAAAAACATGTCTCTCTACTGCCCTCTAACGGGTAAGAAAATTTGCTTGAGTTTTATGAGGTTTCCTGAACTTTCACGTTATTTAGCTTTGACTCCAGGTCAGGTGCTCTGGGGTAACCCTTCATTATACTAATCTTTTCGTTACCCACATTAAGGTTAATACCCTCCGATGAATTGAAGGTGCCAACTGTTGCCATTCAAAAGTTATGAGTTTGTAAATATTTTCCTGTTTTTGACTTTTGACCCCAAACCACTTGACCGTAACCCCCCAAAACTTGTGAGACACAAGTTTACGTCGAGGTCTATCATGCCTGAAATGTTAAATCTTCTAGCATCAGCGGTTCAAAAGCCCTAGACTGCACAATATTGGCAACATTTATCAGTTTTTTGACCTTTGACCCCGAGTCAGGTCACATAGAGTGTTTATAGTTGGTACACTGCAAGAACGTAATAACACACACCAATCCTATAAATTTCAAGTTCCCATTTGATTTCTATCAATACTTATAAGCCAAACAACATATTTGATTGTTTGACCTTTGACCCCTAGTGACGTCACGCAAAACCAACCTCTGTTGGTCTTTATTTATCTCATTGAAATGCATCTGCTCCGTAAACTTGAAGGTCCTACCAGTTGCCATTCAAAAGTTATTGGGGTTTGGGCAAATTTTTTTTCAATTCATTTGATTGATGTTTAACCTGTGACGTGTTGACCATCACCCCCCAAAAATTGTGAGACACAAGTTCACATTGAAATGTATCATCCCTGAAAAGTTCAAGTCTCTAACATCAGCGGTTAAAACGCCTTAGGCTGCACAAAAAACAGTTGAGACTAGTTCGTTTGACCTTTGACCCTAAATGACATCGCAAAAACATAATTGTTGTGCATGTTTTTGTTCCCCACACTGATATGCATATACTCTAAAATTTTGAAGGTTCCACCTGTTGTCATTAAAAAAAGTTATTAGGTTTTGTAAAATTTGTTTTTTTGACCTTTGACCTTTACCCTGTTGACCGCCACCCCCCAAAAGTTGTTCGGCATAAGTTCACATTGAGATCTACCATGCCTGAAAATTTCAAGTCTCAGCATCAGCGGTTCAAAAGCCTCAGGCTGCACAAAATTGGTGTTAAAAAATTTTTTTTTGCGAGACAAATATTCTTTTTGTAGAAAGTGGGGGGCTGTCGAGGAATGTTAGTGTGACCAAGGTGTAGACCCAGGTGGGACACACATTTGAACTCTAGGTCATTTGAATTGAACAGTTGTTTAGCAGCTATAGCTGTTAGAAACGTCAAAAAGTGCATATAGCAGAGTGACTTCGCTCTTTCAATTAGAAAAAATAATAAAATCGTAGTAAAATATGGGTGGGCATTATCACTCATCAAGTAAGTTTGAATTCCTGTGGCCTGTGCTCCATAAACTTAATATTGTAACGACTTCTTACATCTCTGTAATACAGTGATCAAAATCTCAATAAAACTATTATCCTTAAATTTCTTCACGTGTACAGTGATAACGCTACACAAAAACTCAAATCTTCATTATACTCGCCGTATTACGCCGAAGCGTGTAACGAGTGGCGGGGTCCATTTTCGCGGCTCAACGCCTGGGCTACACAGCTCCGAAAATACGTCGCAACGGTGACGAGCCGTTGGCGACACTGTGCCGATTTGACCGACCCGGTAATCGAAGCCCACACCTCCCGCACCGATAGCGTGCGCTTAGCAACTGAGCTAACCGGCCGGTGCAATATTACACAAGTCTGTAGCAAAATCATCTTGCTTGTTTGACATCTCAAGCAAGCTGGCAAATCTTGCAGTAAATTCAAACAAAAAACGCCATGATTTTTGAAGGATTTGTGCAGCTGCATGGACGACTGCACTCACACAAAACGAAATTAAATCATTGAGCTTGTGTTCGATTCTAAGGGCAAGAAATCGCGGCATAAAACTCACTTTTAAAGCAGCGATTACAGTGCTTAACAATCTGCGCAAAAATTAATGGCTGCAATATTTCGCATAACACTTCGCTCAAGGTATTGCAGATAAATCAATTGATTTCAATAAGGGACCACTTGTTGATAAGTTGAAACTTAAAAGTTAAAACTTAATACATACTTATTAATGGCAACTTTCTAGGAACTTGAAAAGTAAAGCGACTGATACACTATTATAGCTCGCATTAAATAAAAGTGCTGTGACTACTTCAACCAAAACTTTGACACTCATCGAGTTGCAGCCAAACAGTTTTGAATTTGTCCAGTAACCCAATTACATAAGGCGTGAATGAAATAAAGCAAACAAGTGCTGATTACAGCGAATTTTGCAAAACCACAAGCCTGATGATCTGAGAGCGGACTATGCCAGCAATTAATTCAACAAACTCTTCGCCGCGATGCGAAGACAATCACGTAGTAACGAAAAAGATATTCGTCGTTGCGTGGTATTTAATTGTTTAGATTTTGCTGCTCTCTTTAGATTCGAAGAGGTTTTCGTCCGTCGTTACTTAATTCAACAAACTCTTCGCCGCGATGCGAAGACAATCACGTAGTAACGAAAAAGATATTCGTCGTTGCGTGGTATTTAATTGTTTAGATTTTGCTGCTCTCTTTAGATTCGAAGAGGTTTTCATTCGTCGTTACTCAAACGAATACAAGTAACGAATAAAAAGTTTCGAATAACTTTTCCAAAGTAATCACTTGGAACCGTTACTCAAAAATAACGGTTAAGCACATCTTTAAACTCAATTTTTGGAAGAAAATGACCAGCACGTGACGGGAAAAGGAATGGAGTAACAAGTGACATGTTTATCCTCCTTTTACGAGAAAGCGATCTAAGGGCTATACTGCGAGTCAAGATTTTTTTTATTTGATGTGGTTTACGCTAATCCAAAACAGCTGCGGTGCGTAGTAGACAGTTGTCTTTTTAATTCGACTTTTTTTCGATTTTTTTAATTCGACTTTTTGATTCCCATTAGTTCCTGAATTTAATTTAAATTTTATTTGTTGTTGATACTTGTTCATCTTAGCATATTATCAAAGTAATCTCATTAGTCCGGCAGCCCAGAGGTCTGAGCCTAGCTGGAAGCTTACCAATTTTTACTCTTATAATCGTTAAAAGTGCGCCAAACCATGAATGGAATCGGACTTCTGCAGGGGCGGAAGTGGTGGTGCGGACAGCGTGATGGGGTAAAGGGGGTAAAATAGTTGAGCTAGCTCAACAAATTATTTACCTCTCAAAATTAGTTTTATATTATCCAGTACCTTTTCCTAAAAAACAAATGCATACTGACAGAAATTTTTTGCGGTGGGGGGTCCTGACAGACACTAAATGCACCCCCAAATTGTTGAGCTAGCTCAACAAATTTCTTACCCCACCAAACCAACGCTAAAATGTAGAGAAGATTATGCTGTTTCACGAATGGCCACTGACAGAAACTTTAGTTGGTGGATAGCTCCTGACAGAGGCCTTAAAGTCAGCTCATTTAGGGGGTACAGTTTGGCACATCCAAACATTTTGGCTTATAAAACCTTTCAAACTGCTTAAATCACTCAAAGCAGTAACGCAATTTGTCGGATGGGTACCTTGCTTTAATTTTAGAGAAAAAATTGACTGCCCCTCCCCATTTTTTGTGACGTCATGACGTTTTGTGATTGGGGGTTTGCGTCCCATGATTACCCCGCCTAATTTCTTTCTTAGAATGCCAAAACTTATCAAATTTCCCTGGAAACTCGTTCGCGGGGATAATTGGGGACGGAGGTGTGCTTCAACTTGGTACAATGTTTAACGATTCTCTTCCGTTTTGATGACGTCATAGTTTTTTGCGTTTGTTGGGTGGCGTCTCGATTATATTACGTCTTTTTAAAATTTTCTCAGGATCCTAAATTGTTTCATAATTTTGCACTCTGGTTAGTACCTTGTCAGTAACTTATGAACAAAAAGAGTTCCACCCCGTTTTTGTGACATCATTACTTCCGGTTTTTCGATGACGTCAAAAACTTGTTGCAAGTCAATGATTTGGTACGAAAACCGAACTTTCTGGAAGAAGACTTGACGTTGTTATTTGAAAGCATTTATTGCGTTCCTTCCCAACTATCCCAAGGTAAGTAAGTATTGTGTTTTGGCAAAATCAAATTAGAACTCTAACATAAAATTTAACCTCATTACTTTTAAATGTGTCTGGTTTTGATTTTCGTCATTTTTTTACGACGGGTCATTAAGCATTAACAATGCTATCTAACTGTTACTGAACTATTGACCGCAAACTTCACATGTGGAAAACAACATAAACAAGATATGAAACTAAGAAGAATAAAACTTTGGATTATGACGAGATGTTGAAGTTAACTGTTCAGGGAGGAAATTTGTTTTAGACAAAAAACGGTAGCCAAATGTCGAGCAAGTTGAAAGAATAGATCAAGTTTCAATAACCGGTACAATTGTTTTTGCGGAAGGGCAGTATTTTTTGTTTAATATTCAGTATTGCTCAAGGAAGATTTATTTGTGAGACCGTCATACATAATACTACAATGGAGCAGAACGTTTGCTAAGTATTTTACGATTTAGCGCTGCTCATTACTTTATCCAGAAAGAGTCCCAAGGAACTGCAGTTGTTTTAAAATTTGATCTTCGATCACTTCGTTTGTGTGTGGCAAAAAAATAACAGACGAATAGTACATTGCGTTCCTTAAAAACATATTTTACCTCCATTTTCCAAAATATTATCGTCAGAAGCCAGTGAATATTTCAGGTTATTGAGTGCAGTAAAGGGATCCTTAACCTCTTTGTAGATACCAAAAATTCATATATCCTACGACTACGTGGTTATACGTGATAGCTTAAAAATGAAATGTTTTATTGCACAAGTTTTATTGCACCTACGGGTCCAAAAATATAATAATAAAATTGGAAAACAGAGTAGAATAGTCTGACTAACAATTATTCCGATTTAGAAATTATGCAAAATACAGAGAGTGCCGGTAGTCCCATTTCTGTTTGCTTTATTTGCCAAAAATCACAGGAAAAAATATTTCTGATGTTAAGAAGTTTAATGAAAGTAGCTGGAACACAGCTATAAAGCAGCAAACACAAGAAAGACACTTACTTCCGATATTTATCACTCTATAACGGAGAAGTTTTTGTCCAATAGCGATTTGGAGATTGTTGCCCATTATCATTCACCCTGTTATAAGTCTTATACTGCAGTGAAGCGTCCCAGAGAACATTTTTCTGCTTTTAAAGAACAAAGTCATGCCGCCAAGATAGCCAGAACCATTACAAGACAAAGCGGTGTTCTTCCTAAATCTGATGACCAGGGATTGCTTAAAGGATCATGCATTTTTTGCGGCAAAGCTCCAAAGAAAAAGAACGGCATAGAAGAACCACGACTAAAAATACAAACTTTTTCAGGATGCAGTAGACTTTCAGAGAGAGCTCTCACGTCCAAACATGAACGCATTAAAAGTTTTATCATGAGTGGAGTAGATCTCATTGCGAAAGAGGCTTAATACCACAAATCATGCAGAGTTCAATTTATGGCCGAAATCGCGGACCCGGATGCAACTACTTCTGGTGCTAATTTGATTCGCAAAACCACTCTGTCGTATATCATGGAGAATATTCAAGAAGAAGCCATCGATCAGCATCGCCCAATCTTAATTTCAACTTTAATGAATATGTTTAAAACCGATTTTATTGCTCGAGGAGGTAAAGAAGAAGAGGCAAAATTGTACACTTCACAAAATCTTAGGAGGAAGATCTTTCAACAATTTGGCAAAAAGACTGTTACGAAATTGGCCAACCAAAGGGACGGAAATTTTATCTAACTTTTTTCTATGAAAGAGGAGGACGCAAGAAGACTTCTTCAAGAGAATCGTGTTAATGAATCATCAAAACAAGAGCAGCTAATAAGGTACGCCGCCATGCATCTAAGATCTATCATCATGCAGATACCCAAATCGAAAACACCTCACCCAACTACAATGAATAACCTCAAAGAGTGTGCTCCGAAAATCCCTTCCCAATTAAAACTTTTCTTCAGGTACCTTCTTAATGGTACGGTATCACCATGCACAAAATCAGAAACTAATGAACGCAAAGTCATCACCATGGCGTCAGATGCCATATATAACTTGACCCGAGGATCAGTAAAACCCTGGAAACTTGTGACGATGGGTCTTGGGATGACTTTTTTAACTGGATCTAAACTAGCTTTACAGATATTAAACAGAGCTGGTCACTGCATTAGCTACGACGATGCAAAAGGCTATGGGACTGAATTCGCATATTCCATTGACGCTTCGGAACTTGATACGACTCATGGTATCAAATTAAACCATCAGTTGGCAACAGCGTGTGTTTGGGACAATCACGATGTTAATGTTGAAACTCTTGATGGTAAAGATACCTTATACGCTACGGTTGGCCTTACTTACCAAAATGAGTTGGAAGAGGAAACTCCCGCAGAGAATGCGAGGTCTTTCGCCTTGAGAGATGGCAGAAACCGAAGATCCTTCAAAGGGTGCGAAAGAGCTATTCTTCCATTTAAACGCCCGCTTGGCCAAGCAAGATTTCTTCGCAAAACTGCCGTTGACTTCAGCATTCAAGAAAGTGATTTTACGAATTCAACTGCCACGTCATCCACCGCGGTCAATCATCAGCCTTGTTCTAGCAATGTGAATCTCAAGCTGTTAGATTTTTTCTGGTTTTGGTTGTCACAACGAAAGGAAATTCCGCTGCACGCTGGATTCATCAGTTTATACATGGAAGATTTTTTGCCGATACATCGTGTTGCTTGCATGGATACAATTTGTCGTTCGCCCACAGATAATGCTGTTGTTAGAGAAACAATGATACGTTCCATGAACGTTGCAGAAGAAACGGGCCAGGAGTTTTCAATTGTTACTTACGATCTAGCAGTAGCCCAAAAAGCGTATGCCATACAAGCTCTGGAAGCACCACGTTTTGACAATCTGTTGGGTTTATTGGGTAACTTCCACATTGAATTGGCTTTTTATGGTGCGATTGGAACATTTATCAACGAAAGCGGCATAGAATATATCTTACACGAAGCAGGCATTTTAGCTGAAGGATCAGTAGTTGGATTTCTTAAAGGAAAATTTTATAATCGTTGCACCAGAATTCAAGGGCTCTTGACAAATGTTTTGGAACGAAAGTTATACAATCTTTTCCTTTCACAAATTTTATCTGATGAGTTGGAAAAGTTAAATGATACGATGGAATCCCTGTCTTGTGATAGCAATGAAACTGAAGATGATCTTAGCAACGAGATCATTGTTCTTCATCTTCAGAAATATGAAGATTTTTTCTCCAGCGTGCTTTCAAGTGCTCATGGCCCAACTGCCCAATTTTGGACAACATATATTTATTTTATTAATCGCCTTCACAGAGAAGTACTGAGGTGCGTCAACGTCGACGATGTCGATGGCTACATTGAAATTTTTCCCAAAATGTTAGAGACATTCTTTTCTCTGAATAGATCTAATTACGCCAGATGGGAATGCTATTTTTGGAAAAATTAAGGTGTTCCAGCCCAGAAATGACATCAATGCTGAAAAAAGGTGCGTTTTCCATAAGAAGAACCAAGAAAAATTACAGCAGATCTGCGATTGACATCACCCTGGAGCAGACCGTGAATCGTGATGCTGCATCTAGTTCAAGAGGCATAGTTGCTTTTCAAAAATTAGAGAGTGCAATGTGAAGGTGGTCTGCGATAACATCACAGAGAGCGATGCCGATAACAGAACTGAAAGCAATCATGGGAATCGGAATGGAAGGAACTGCTGTTACCCAAACTCGCCCATCTAGAATTAAAATCGACAACAAACAAATGGCTGTTTTGGGTGAAAAAATTGAAGAATTTGCCAACCCGTTTGCTGAAAGTAGTCCGTCCTTTTTAATAAACCTGGCTACTGGTACTATAGCATCTGAAAATACGCAAGCTTATCTACTCAACACTTTGCAAAGAGGCGAAATCGGTAAAGCCAATTTTGCCCGTGAATGGAGCAATAACAGAGTTCGTTTTCTCCAACCTCTCAAGCGAGTGAAGGTGCTTAGTTTCGCTTATGACAATGCCAAGAAGAAACCGGCTAACCCACTGTCTTTAAAAGTCAAAACAAAAGCTGAAAGTCTGAGGGATCTGCTTATACGAATGGTGGTCATAATTTCTCAAAAGACCACATTTGATCTTCGTAATCTTATGTCATTTCCGATTACTCCTTATCCTTTGTCGATTTCACATTGCGATGGAGAACCACTAAAGACAAAAAAAGCTGCGTTGTTGAAGAAACTTGAGTCAGTTCAAAACCTACCATCCAGTTACGAAGAAGCTTCTTATGATTGCGTTCACCTGTTTAATGGAGGATTATTAATCCATTCCGTGCTATCTCAAACCAACGCGGGGTCGTCATTAGCATCCATTGCACGTTCTATTCTTTCACTTGTGTGCTCAAGCAAAGGTAGAGAAATACATGTGTGTTTTGACAAGTACCTTGAAAGCTCAATAAAAGGATGCGAACGCAAATTAAGAGGCGCAGTCAATACACCGTTTTGTATTACAGGCCCGGATCAGTTCATCAGACAACGAGGTCAGAAACTGTTAACCAATGGAACTTTCAAAGACCAACTTGCTCAGTTTCTGGTGAAGGAGTGGGCAGCAAGATTAGGACTGGAACATTTACCAAGGAAAAATCCTCTTTGCATCTTATGGAGGAAACTGCTTTCAGTACGTGCCAAACGAATCTAAACAAGTCACTATCATTCGCCCAACACAGCTTCAAGGCGAGCACGAAGAGGCTGATACTCTCATTGCATTTCATGTGTCACAAAACAAAAACAAACACATGATTGTTCGGGCAATGCACACCGCCATTTTAATTGTGTTGATCAATTTGCTTGCAAAGCAGCTTCCAGAAGATCGAAAACAGATAACTATAGACTGTGGTTTTGGCAACAAACGAAGATTGATCAAAGTCAACGATATTGTGAGTAGTTTGGAAAATCGCAGCCCTGGCCTTCCAAAAGCTCTTCCTGGATTGCATGCATTCACTGGATGTGATTTCACTTCCGCTTTCTACCGGTAAGTTTCAGCGATATCATTAATTAGGTTAATTTAATTACATTATTTTTGTGTCTCACACTTATCAAAATTTGCCAATTACTCAAACTTTGCACTTTTTAGAAAAGGTAAAATCAAGCCACTTGAAATACTTAAAGAAAAAATTTCCGAGTTTGTGGACTTTTTCATCGACTTGGGATATTTACAGAAAAGCGTTGATCCTAATACTGCATCAAATTTCGTATGCTTTTTGTATGGACAAGGATGCAATCACAGTGATGTAAATGAAGTTCGGTATTTTAAACTTCTGCAATTAACTGGAGTGATTGATCAGGTACTTACCCACCAGTTTTAAGATTTTGTTCTTTCATACATTCGATCATTTCTTTTTTATGCTTAGAAAAACCCGCTCGCGAACATCAAGAATGTTGACTGCGCGTTGCTTCCACCTTGCCGGAAAGTTCTTCATTTTCATCTGTTACGCAGCCGTTATGTTGCTACATTATGGTCACAAGCATCTGCACCTAATCCTACTGCAAATATAACCCCAGAAGAATTTGGCTGGCATTTGCATGATGGAATCCTGCAGCCAATATGGTACCAAGGCCAGTCTCTTCCTGACAATTTGTTTACAAATGAAGCCAATTTTGAAGATATTGATGTCGGTGATAGCGATGTATCTGATGACGAAGGAGATGAAGCGTGGAGTGAGGACAGCGATGTAAACGATGAAACCGATCCTTGACAATGTTATTATTGCACGGTGCTTTTTCCATGCCGATGATTATGCATCGTGCGCGCTATTGTCATATTCAAGCAAGCTATTCGTAAATTGTGATTAATGAACTATAATGGCATTAGATAGAGGAAAAACTACTTTTTCGCTCACTTTATTTTCATGTTAAAACTATAAACATTCAAGTTCAAAAGCCAGACTAAATGTTTTTATTGTAAAGCTATAAACCAGTGCAGTCGCAGTGGGCTGCTGATGTATTTATTTAGTGTATGTTCAAATTGCTCGTTCTTCATTTGGCTTGCAGTGTGTTTATGCTCTGAATGAAGCAACTTGCATTGCGTGCTTCACACTATTTTTTTTAGTTGATTCATTCATTTATCAAGCTAAAAAAATCCAAAATTTTATTCTTCTTAGTTTCATATCTTGTTTATGTTGTTTTCCACATGTGAAGTTTGCGGTCAATAGTTCAGTAACAGTTAGATAGCATTGTTAATGCTTAATGACCCGTCGTAAAAAAATGACGAAAATCAAAACCAGACACATTTAAAAGTAATGAGGTTAAATTTTATGTTAGAGTTCTAATTTGATTTTGCCAAAACACAATACTTACTTACCTTGGGATAGTTGGGAAGGAACGCAATAAATGCTTTCAAATAACAACGTCAAGTCTTCTTCCAGAAAGTTCGGTTTTCGTACCAAATCATTGACTTGCAACAAGTTTTTGACGTCATCGAAAAACCGGAAGTAATGATGTCACAAAAACGGGGTGGAACTCTTTTTGTTCATAAGTTACTGACAAGGTACTAACCAGAGTGCAAAATTATGAAACAATTTAGGATCCTGAGAAAATTTTAAAAAGACGTAATATAATCGAGACGCCACCCAACAAACGCAAAAAACTATGACGTCATCAAAACGGAAGAGAATCGTTAAACATTGTACCAAGTTGAAGCACACCTCCGTCCCCAATTATCCCCGCGAACGAGTTTCCAGGGAAATTTGATAAGTTTTGGCATTCTAAGAAAGAAATTAGGCGGGGTAATCATGGGACGCAAACCCCCAATCACAAAACGTCATGACGTCACAAAAAATGGGGAGGGGCAGTCAATTTTTTCTCTAAAATTAAAGCAAGGTACCCATCCGACAAATTGCGTTACTGCTTTGAGTGATTTAAGCAGTTTGAAAGGTTTTATAAGCCAAAATGTTTGGATGTGCCAAACTGTACCCCCTAAATGAGCTGACTTTAAGGCCTCTGTCAGGAGCTATCCACCAACTAAAGTTTCTGTCAGTGGCCATTCGTGAAACAGCATAATCTTCTCTACATTTTAGCGTTGGTTTGGTGGGGTAAGAAATTTGTTGAGCTAGCTCAACAATTTGGGGGTGCATTTAGTGTCTGTCAGGACCCCCCACCGCAAAAAATTTCTGTCAGTATGCATTTGTTTTTTAGGAAAAGGTACTGGATAATATAAAACTAATTTTGAGAGGTAAATAATTTGTTGAGCTAGCTCAACTATTTTACCCCCTTTACCCCATCACGCTGTCCGCACCACCACTTCCGCCCCTGCAGAAGTCCGATTCCATTCATGGTTTGGCGCACTTTTAACGATTATAAGAGTAAAAATTGGTAAGCTTCCAGCTAGGCTCAGACCTCTGGGCCGCCGGACTGCATTGGAATGCGCTTGGTGCTGCCAGAAATTCTTTAGAGTGACGTCATAAAAGATTGAGGGTGGTTGAGAAATCGACCACTAGGAACAAATGCGTCAAAATTTCATTGTATTGGTTTGAGTAAATTCTTATGTTTTCGTTAGTATTGAAACGGTTGTCAATCGTATGCGAGTGCAAAGGTAGCTTTAGATCTAAACAAAGATTGTGGAGACAAAAATTGATAGTTGGTTTGAGGTTCAAATTTATTGTTTTAGGTACCGGTACAAAGTTAGGTCTTTCTGGGAGTTTATTTAAAAGTTTTAATGCTAGTTTCATTGTCTTCTGCTACTCACAGTATGTCCATATTTGCTAAAATGTTATTTTTTGCACGAACGGAATTTTGTAAGTATATACAAAACCACAACAAATAAAACAGCGAGGTTTTATTGCATTTTCATTAAACGAATATCTCGTGGATATACGGCAATCCAATAACGATAATTGCTCATTGCCATGCAATATTATTTCTTGTTCTTCTCATCACGAGCTCATTTCTCTTAGTCCTCCGTATGGTAGTCGACGAAACACTCGGGGCAAAGACCGCAATTGCATTTTTTGCAACCATACACACTGCGACTGCCACAGTAAGCACAACGACGCCTAGCGTTCCCTTCATTGTGTATCACAAAGTGGTTCATGCGGTCAAATCGAAGCTCTGTTTCAGCAGGGGCGTTCGAGCTGCGTCTTCCTGGGCGTTTTGTTGCTGAGCCATAATGCTTCAAGTAAAAAGTTGCGATAGAACGACGAAAGATCAGTAGGCTATCACAGTCTGTGCATTTGGCTTCACGGCCGAGTATCCACGCGTTTTGAATGCTTACGTCAACTAGCCATGTAAATAAAGGAAACCACCACTTTCTCCGCGAATTCCACGGCGATAATTGTTGACATGCTGGTCTTGACGATCTGTGCCACCCATGGTCTTGTTGTAACGCTCCACAATATATGGGCGGTTCACATCAACCTTCTTCTTCTCAATGCGGCTCCATCTCTGCACCTTTTTAATCGGTTCTGTTCCAAATACTGTAGAGCATATAGTTACAATGTTATTATCCTTCCATCAAACCAACTTTACTTCCTCGTTATGGTCTGCGTGTCTTCCAACAGCAGCGCAAACATCCCCCCGTTTGCTACTCTTCTTCATCTCTTTGATCGGAATCAAATGGCACTTTTTTTCCACTTTGTTTTTACGTATAGTTCCCGTAGCATCATATCCAATTTCTTTGAGTTTCGAAAACAATTGGAAAGACGTGAACCAATTATCCATGGATATGTGAAATGGCAAATTTTTCAGGTTTTCTGGTAGGTAGCGAAGTAATGCAAGCACGGTTGCAGCATTTTTGCCAAACTCTTCAGCAAGTGCCACATTGTAATTCCTCTTTCGGCTTTGGTAGAAATCAAATGCTGTCAAATACCCAGAAGGCGTGTTCAAACAAAAACATTCGTATCCAAATCCTATTGGCTTTTGTATTATGTGTTGCTTTAATGAGTTTCGACCAAAATTTCTTTGCAGGTGCGATATCAGAGGTCGCAGTTTGCTATACTTATCATTCACATCTAAAGCTGTGTTGTCCGTATAATGCAAAAACTGCATCATTTGCTTGAATTTATTTTTTCTCATAGAACTTTTTATCAAATCGTTTCCAACATCGGAATCGTGAGACCAATACAATTTTCGTTGGGGTAGTTTGTTATAGCCAGAAAGGATTATTATTCCAAGAAAAGTGCGAAACTCGACCATATCAGCCCCAAAAATGTCTTTGCCTTTCCAAATAGAATATAGTTTCATTTGATCAAGAATATCTTTGACCAAAAGTTCATCCCAAAACAACTCAAACAATTCTACTGGGCTCATATCACGGTATGTCGAATAATTAGAAGGAGGAAAAATTGGTAACAATCCTGATTGGCAATTCGACACTCTCTGGAACACATAAGCTGAACTTTTCTTCCTTCTTTTTGACGTCGATGCTTCCGTTTGAGCTTGAGTTGATGCAGCGTCATCATCTGAACTCTCGGAATTAGAATCGCGATTTCTGCGCAGTAAATGTGCTTGAGCTTGCAGCTGAAGGCCAGTGAGCCTGTTGGCCAAATCTAGCTCCTCATCTCCACTGTCTTCATCTGTCTCCGCTCGCACTTCTGGAGGTTCAATGGCAATCCCAGCTAGGTCATCAAACTCATCTCCCTCCTCAATAGCATCCAGGAATTCGCAAACAGTGAAATCATCATTTTTAGAAAAAATCAGCAGCAAAATATTAATTTAACGAGTTTGACATAGTTCAGCTTGGTGGTCGAGATCTCGAACACTTTTACTGAAAACAATGTTTCCAAGTAATTTTTTCTCAATTGAATTTTTTGTTAGTTCCCAATTTACTATAACACTATTACTAATACTTTTCCAAAGTTTCGAAAAATGCTATTACATTTTCATATCTAATCCAAAAGTATAAAAAAAGAGATACTTACCGAGATGCTTCAGCCATTCTTGTTCTTCAAAGAAAGCTGCTTTGTGGCGCAGAGCAAACGCGGAAGTTGAAATAAAATAGGAATTTATGATATCTAACTGCACTAATATATCGCCTAAACAGCTTCCGCGAAAAAAGCAATTTCTTATTTCCAGTTGTAGCCTAGTATTGTACAATGACGAAAATGGTCGATAATTCGACCACTAGGAACTAATAAAACATCGATTACAAGTTTTTTGAAAGAGTAAAAAGTATTGAGATTAAATATGCTATGTATAACACAACATAAGTGTACCTATGTAGACACAGTGGAAAAGAAGCGTTTTGAAGAGACCATTACAAAAATTTGAGAGACCGTTTTGGTGTATCAAGACGCCTTGAAAAATGCTGGTAGTAAGAACGAATTTTAATACTGAGAAGTAAACAATGCGCCAGCTGGCTAACATTCCAATACAGCGACAGTCGCTATCGGTGCGGTAAGTGCTGGGTTTGTTCTTTGAGCCGGTCACGTCGGACACAGCGTCGCCAACCAGGGGCGCCCAGAGGAATTTCGGGCCCCGGGGCAAAACTTTCGTTTGGGCCCTTTGGTCAGTGGTGCCCCAAAATCACGTAACGAGCAAAAAAAGGTCATAGCCTCTGCTGATGTTCGAATTTCGGCCCAAAATCAAGTAATGAGCAAAAAAAGGGTCATAGCCTTCGCATATGTTCAAATTTCGGCTCAACATCTAGTGATGAGCAAAATAAGGTCATAGCGTACGCAGATGTTTAAATTTCGGTCCGAAATCAAAAAAACATCATCGCGTCCCCAGGCCGTAGTTTGAGCTGATGATTTTTGCATTCTAAACCTGACAATTCTGAATCCCGGGCCCCCCTGTGTTCCCGTACCCCCGGACAGTGACCCTATCTGCCTCCCCCTTCTCGGTGGGGGTGGGCCTGTCGCCAACGGCCCGCAACTGTTGCTGTGTTGCTTAGACGCTAACTATGGGAGATGGGCCACGCCAATCCTTACACGCTTCGGCATAAATACGGCGAGTATAATGAAGATTTAATTTTTTTGAAGATAATTACGAATGGTAAAACCAGTATGCAACAGCCATTCAAATATCAACACACCGCAACGATTCTTCATAAAAAGATCAACGTTTTGAAATGCCGGTCAGTCAGGCCTGAAGGTTTCGGTTTTAAAACGTCTTTTCCAAGTGAGCTTTCACAGCGGCGCTATTTGGTAAAAAGCAGTGTTATTTTTAATAAAAATTTCTCTTAACTTCGCAGCAGAAAAATCTGATCACCAAAAAGTTCCTTTTTACGCAGATGTTCAAAAATTTAAATGCAACGTTTTAGAATCGGTCACATGAGAGCTAAAAGGCGCCAAAAAAATCTAGCGCTCTGTCACGTTCTCACTTCGTTGTATTTTTTCGTTTCGTTGCCAAGTAAAAGCAGCAGCAGCAGCTGCATGTTGTTTCGAATAAAGATTTTTAAAAGCTGCTGGAGTCTGGCCTTTCTGTACGTCAATCACAAACCTGTTTTGTTTACAAGTCAAACTCATTCGATTGAAGATAAATCGTTTCCGAAAGTCCACAGAAAAATGACATTTTTTTCTGTGCTTAATTTCTTTTAGTTTTTTTAATTCTTTTCTGTGCTTAATTAATGCTTAATTTAGTTTTTGCTTAATTTCGGTGTTTTAACTTGTTAAGATTTCCATTTAACACGAACAATAAAGTGCGTTGAGAGATAATGACGAGTAACTAGTAACTTTGAAAAATCGCCAATAAAGTAATTTTGTTACACTATTCGTGATTTCTTTTCAAATGTAACGACGTAACCGTTGCAATTACAAGTAACTCGTTGCAGTAACGAGTAACAATTGTAACGGCTAAGTAACTCGTTTCTGCTCACCACTGCATACTAAACCAGCAACCAAGAGCAATGGAATCTTAAACCGTATATTGAACACGACACAATTCAGCCAGCAAGTCCAAACAGCTACGCATAATATTTAGGCCTTGTTGCACAGTGCTTTGTCTTGTCGTCTCGTGATACCTAACGAAGAACTATGTAAAAAATTGTCTGTAAATAAAATTATGGTAGTAGATCGAAACTGGAGTGTCTTCCCGTGCAAGTAGGTGCCGTTTTTGAGATATAACCGTTTGAATATTGAAAAATTTAGGCGGATGAATACTATTGCGCTTAAAGCGCATCACTGCTTTTTCGTCATTAGGTGTTGCCGTGTTAGTTTCTAAATGTTTCTTGCTTAGTGTTCGATAACATTTTAAACTGAAGTAGAAAAAAATATCCAATATATTGATTTTTAAGTTAAATTGTAAGCTGAATTAAATTATTTTTGTTTAATTTTTAAATGAAATGACAGCATCTAACTCATAAAAAATTAACTTATGCAAGTTAAAATTTGGAAACATGTTTTTATCAGCTGTTTCGTCATAGTTACGCCAAACAGCTGATCAAGGTAAAACAACGAAATAGTGGAACTGGCAGTCTACAAGTGCTAGTGGCACAAACTTAGGTAGGTTTAGCTGCTGAAGTGTAGAGATAGGTAAAACTAAAAAGTTGAAGCGGTATTATTATACCTTTTTAAAAGTCAGTTAGCCTAGCTTATCGAAACGAGTAATAGGTTTACTTGCAGAAAAGTCATATAACCTACGTATCTGTATACTCTGTTGCTGGATAGATTTGTGAGGAAATGATGATAAAAAGTCAGGCTGCAGTTACGCGCTTTTTGTGGTAATCCAGTATCTGGGTGCAATTCCTACGGACAGACGAGTTTTCCATACTGCTCAGATGGACGAGTGATTAGAGCGTCCACCTCGGGAGCTGTGGACTTGGGTTTGATTCCAGGTCGGGTCAAACCAATGACTATAAAAATGGTATTCACAGCTTCCCTGCTTGACGCTCAGCATTATACGGACAGTGTGGAGAACAAGCCGGCAAGTTTACTTGTTATGCCGTTTGGAAATGCACTTAGCGGGATCCCCCATCTTAGTGTTGCTGACAGATGGCCGGCAACTCCTCAGCGAGCTCGTATAGCTCATTGATCGCTTTCACGTAATAGGAGGATAAATATGCAACTAAATACAAAAACACTCTACCAATACTATTGGTGCTAATAGATCTCATTCAGCTTGGCGCTTATCATTTTCGTTTATCGGTGAATTTAGAGAATCAATCAAATGCATGATTGTTCACTATGATGATGCCTATGAAAGTGATTCAAAAAAGTTTACTGCAACAAGTTTCAACACTCTAAAGTAATGTGCTTATAAATGGCTGAGTTTGATTGTACTGAAAAAGTTATTGCTGCTAAAAATTTTCAATTATGGGATATAAATTCATTAACTGATCTGTCACCAAGCGCCCATAGGCATGGTTTTCATCAATAATGCTATTTTCGATTTACCAATAAAAGAAGTATTGAAAGGCGCGTATGTTCGAATTCTAAAAGAAAATTTCCAGAAGATGATTCTCCTGAAAGAATTGAAAGTTTGTCCATACAAGCATTCCGGTCATCAAGTTCATTCAACATTTGTAAAAAAAAAAAAGAAATCAGTGACTTGACAGAGGCGATGATCTCTGCTTTTCCATCCACTTCAGGAAAATGTCTTTCAATATTTTGTAAGTAATTACGACATGTTCTGTGCTACCCAAGCCTCTGCTTTCCCTACTTTTGCCCTGTTGCAGCTATATGGTGTCTACTTTATTAGCTGTACCCGTAGATTAGATTGGGAAGGTCATTTCAATACTTTGGAGAGGATAACTCCTTGGCTGCTTGCCTACGATTTTGTGAATTATTCTCGCTACGTGCCTGTCTATTTGCATGAAATGCGTAAATTTGAAAAAGCACACCTTTTTGCTCTTGAGCATTTACGTGCTGGTGAATTTGCAATTCAGCAACAAGAGCGATACGGATTTTTCGCAACAGCTGCAGATCAAGTGATTGAGCAGACTGTAAACAGAGACAATAAATTAGCTGGTGGAATAGTTGGAATTACACTGTAAAAAATTTTGGGTAATCGCATTGCCCAATTTTGGGCAAATGTTTGCATTACCCAAAAAAAACGGTCAAAAACCCAATTTTTTTTGGGTATGATAAGCAAAAACCCAAAGTCGATTTTGGGTTCTGCATGACCCAAAGCACAACATTGGGTATAAACAATTGTGTCCCAAGTAAATTGGGTTAAAAACTGTATACCCAAAAATAAATTTTGGGTAATCGTTTTTGCAAATATTAATTTGGGTAATGTGGTAGCAAACCCAAATTAAATTTTTGGGTGAGTGTTATAACTATTGTTTTGGGTCAATGGATTTTAAACCCATTAATTTTTTTTGGGAAATAATTCCTGAAATAATAACTTGTGTATATTGTTTTTAAAGCCAAAAAAATTTTTGGGAAAATGTTAAATAACTTATTTTGGGAAAGTGAATTTTAAAACTAAGATCTTTGGGGAAAATTTTTAGATAATAGATTGGTTTTAAACTCAAAAAACGGGTTGCACTTTAAGCAATTCTTAGTTTAGGAGACATTGAGTCCAAAACCCAACTGTTTCATATAGCACTCGATGAGTTTTCATACGGCCCGCGCTTGTTGCTGCTAAATGTATTATTTTTGGCCTACAAGCACATGTAAAGTTAGATAGCCTGTCCAATCTAACTGGAGGTTGCTTTTTTACGCTGTAAATGCGACAAGACTATCTGATTGAGACGACAAAAACCGGCGAGAAAAGTTTAAACCATTATTACGTCATAATTGCAACAGAAACCATTTTTGTTACGAAGAGCAGCAAAACACATAGAACCACAAAAGACTATTAGCCTTCGGGTACTTTACATTATGAAATTTGTTCCTCTTGGAGAAAACTTTGGCGCCCCTGGTCTAAGGCCAACCACCAAAAACCTTACATGCTTTATCTAAGTTGATCACTTGGTCTGTAGGATAATCGAGCCGTCTAAAAATTTTCTGAGATTTATCTGCGTGTTTGGTAGATATTGGAGCTGGGCAAGCCATCTTAAATTTTTATAGCATTTATCTACGGGCATTGGTAAATGTTGCTACATTAGCAAAACGGAAAGCCGGAAGCCATAGTAGTCTGCGATTTATTGCTTTTCAAGGCCTTACCACGCGCATGCGCTTAAATTTTGCTTAGACGTAAATGCTAAGCATTATAAACTAGCATTTGTGTAGCTGTTTTGCTTGATGAGACAGAATGCGTCATCTACCCCAAATTGATATAGGCCTAGTTAAATTTCGCAGTATATTTCCACTTGAAATAAAACCGATGACAACCCCAATTTCACAAGTAATTTAATAAGCTATTGTTGTCTTTTTTCTCACTACTTATGCTATAGCAATTTTAAGTTACATACCTGTGTCTAGTCATTTTAATTTCAAGTTCAACATTATTATGATAGACAGTTGCGCAAGCGGCTAACCTTCACTCTACCGCATAAACCAAACAACCTAAGCTTTCAACTTGCAGTATACCATCGTTTGTCAGCGTAATTTATTAATTTTGCTGGCAGACTTTAATAATAATTAAATGTGCATGATGTAATTCATCATTCTAATAAAATAGCACTTTTCAGAAATTAATTAAATTTTACTTTACGCTTCAATAAACTTTACGGTTTAGTGATCAGCGCAATCAGTGAGCGCCAAAATAATCGAAATTCGAATTAAATGATGCGTCGGAACTGAAGCTGCTGCTTCTCGCTGGAGTAAAAAGCTAATTTAAAATCTAAAGGTTCCGGTAACGACTTAGGTAGGCTATGTTGACACAATGATTTTAAAGTTATCTGCAGATTCATGTGTTCAACTTGCTGAAGTGAGCTATCATAGTATGCAGTATCTACAGATTTGGAAATGCTGCGAAGACCACAAGTACTAGTAGTCCGCAGGTCTTTTTATTCCTAGCTACTAGACTTAAGACCTAGCTGCCTAGTCAGATGTCAGTAAGTTACTGGTTGCGCATGCTTCTTTTAGGTCTGCTAATGGCGGGATAGAAAATTAAAACAACTTGTTTTTTGACGAACTTTTAAATAATTTGAATTTGGAAAAGCTTATCAGAAGGCAAAAAAAAATTTCAAGGTCTACTGGTACTGACCCTTTTCAGTGATTCTTAACTCCCAGAGTGCACTAGTACAGGTACGGAGGAATGGTAGAACTGGAGATTGGAGTGACTACAGTTCAAATTTAGAGTTGTTAAGCTGGGTTTACATAAGCTAAAAAAATAGTGCAAAACGGTGAGAAGCTGAGCTTTTATTTTATAGGCCTAATGTCATGCAACTTGGCTTTGCTAGTTAAGCAAAGTGGAGCCAAGATTCATTGCAAGCTTCAAAGAACAAACAAAGCTCAGCTCTGCTCCATTGACGTTTTTTGTTCGTGTAAACCCACTATTAGTAGTTGCAAGTTGGACCATTAGAGGTTGGAGTTGATAAAAGTTTTGGGGAAATCTGAAGCTGAGTTGATCTGAGAAAAATGAGTCAATCTAAATGAGTCTCCATGTGGAGAAAACCGATTTGGAAACGAACAGCTCAGATGGCCGAGTGGTATAGAGCGTCTGTCTCTTGAGCTGTAGACTCGGGTTTGATTCCGAGTCGGGTCAAACCAATGACTTTAAAATTGGTATTCACAGCTTCCCTGCTGGACGCTCAGCATTGAAGGGACAGTGTGGAGAACAAGCCGGCAAGTTTACTTGTTGTGTTGTTGGGAAAGGCACTTAGCGGGATTCCCCCATCTTGGTGTGGTAGACAGATGGCTGGCAACTCCTAAGCGAGCTCGTACAGCGCATTGATCGCTTTCTCGTGATAGGAGGATAAATATGCAACTAACTAACTAACTAACTAACACTGCTGCCACTTCCCAATTTTATGTTAAAGTACCACAATACCCATTACACTGATACTGGTATGGATCTTGCTTATCCAAAGTGTTGACTGGATATATAAGCAATCAAATAGCTTGCAATGTACATTTATTGATGTAAAAACATAGTAAATTTCAGAATAAGAGAATGGGCCTAGCAGTCATGTTATATAGCTGATGCTTCATGCTGTTAATGTGATGTATGTACAACTACTGTGTCGAATTGTCATTGAAGTTTCTGATCATCAATTCATCATAACATGTATTTACCTTTGTGTGTGAAACCAAAACAGACATGCAACGAATCAAGGTAAGTGACTGATAAACAGTAAACATTATGCATGTTGTGTTGTAAATGCTAAGGCATTATGTAATGCTTCACACTAATAACTGATTGTATATGATACCCAGTTTTGTTAGGCATCCATGTGGCAGTGATAAGCATTTAAATTGTTTTGTGAAACAGTCAAAAATGTGCCATCATATATTTAAAATATTGACAGAAGAGCAGTTCAAACTTTTTCTCGATATGCCATGCACATCAATACGAATATGAGAATGTTACCAATCAAGTGCATTGTGATTATTCTACTTCATACTGCTATTTATAAGTTTTTGCCTACCTAAGGCGCTTTAACTAATAGGCCCGGTATGCAACTCATAGAAAGTGACACGTGATTATGTAGTGAGTGGTTTCATGATTTTACGTATGCAATAAGCAGTAAAATCAAAGAACTTAGTGCAAAAAATATGGCTTGACATGCACTGCATTGCTCCCTGCAGCTGTGTGTTAGAAACTTGTTATGATAGTATACTACTCTTTCAGTTTTATTATGTAAAGTTAAAGCAGTGGTTATGACACATGGGCAACATGCATATAAAATAATTCACAGTGGATTATTTTTGCATCAACCTCTTTGTTTCATGAAAATCAGCAAACTTATTTTGTGACAATTACAGGTCAGCATAATTTGATGCTAGTCAAGCTGTTGCATGTTGTTTTCTGTGTCTTTGATAAAAAATTATTATTAAATCAAGTAATGTGGCGTTAATGAACTTTGTTGATTGGAAATTTGAAATAATGTTTAAAATTTGAAAAGGCTATAGACTGGCTAAATTTTTTGTAGCTGTTGTTCCTGTTACTAAAAATGATCAAACCTCAATTAGCAGTTTTTATCCAATGGTTTTTATTGGGTAAAGAAATTAAAAATGTAATTCCACATAAGCAAGCCTGCTCCAAGCAAGTGGTTTATTGCTAAACGTTTTTGTGAAGTTTCAGAAATTGATTGTTTGGTACAGTTAAACATAAATGATAATTATTTAGTTGGGATGCAAAGGTGTGAACAACCTAAAGACTGCCATGGTAGCCCATGCTAAGGTTTTTATGTGCTTAACGCTAAGAAAGCATAAATTATAAAGCGCTAGAGTCCTTGTTTGCTTGTCTGTTATTTAAGACAAACTCTATGGCATTGGTTTACTTGCCTGTCTATAACGCGCAAAAGGTTTTCATCAACGCATAAAACTGTTCAGTTCCAAAAGACCTGTTCGCACTGTAGATAGGAGTAAATAATAATTTGGTTTGAAACGCTATATGTCTTGTTATTACCATATTGCCCCACGCTACAATAAAACCGAATTGTCTCTTTTCTTCTATATCTAAGACACCCCATCACTCGAACTGCTGAAGATTTGACCTTAAATGAAAGCCTACCAAAGCAGATACGCGGGCTCTCCAGTTTGCTTTTTCTTACCCAGTCATTCCAAACTGTTTTTCATTGTTGAAATTTAACAAAAGCACTGCTGGACATAAGCCCAAGTTTAAACGGTTTCTCTCAAATACTGCAATTTATATAATCTGATGGAAATTTTCATTTTCATCATGCGCTTTTCTGGCTCATTATTTATATACAATATTTGGGCTTACAATTGCTCCATCTTTTTAGGGAATTCTGCGAAGAATGTGCATCGAAACACTAAATTCTGCAGACAGTTGATGCTATCTAATGCGTCCTGAATAGCACAAAAGGCTTGAATGAAAGCGAACGGAAAAAACAATTGAGACAAATGGTAAAATAAAAACTTCTCAGATGCATAATATGCGAAAACAGACGTTTTAGGGGGAAAACTTTGAACTGATAACTTGTCGAATTTATTCCAAAGAAGTGTGTTGCTGCTTACCGATTGTATAACATTTGCACTAAACATTGTTTGCCCGTCTTTGTTTCCTGTGTTCTATTCTAACGTATGGGTGTCATGTTTTTTTAGCCTATTTTGTTTGGTTAGTTTTTATGCAACATCATGACTGTGGCTGGTTGCTTATTGACATAATTTTGCTTCAGCGGAATATCTGACTGACATAACGTAAATATAATTAGGCATAGTCGAAACCTTCGTGACACAAGCTCTTGGTTATGGTGGAGAGCTACTGTAATTGCCTTTTAACATCTTGTTAAACTTGATTGCTGCTAACCTTGTTTTTGTGAGCGCACAATAGTTTGCACTTAAAGTGCACAGTAAATTGTTGATAATAACTGAAATTAATTAATTTTATGTATCATAATACTTCATTATTTTGTATCTTTGCAAAAGCATTATTTTGTATTGTCTCTGCGTATGCACTTCATTTTTTATTCTGTGAGTAGCATACTGTAACTGCTCCGTATCTATGATTGTTTATTTTTTTACATACATTTGTGAGTTAAAAATGCTTGGGTTTGCATATGGTTGTGGCAGATTTCTATTTGTGCTTGCAGGAATTGGTTACTTGCAATTCTCATTTAAATTGAGATCATAATCGCATAATATTTACATCGTTTGGATCAGTTTTATTTATAATCGCTTCATATGTGAACCTAAACATGTTCAAATAATCAATGCTGTTATTTGTTGAACATTTAATTTGTACCTATTTCTTTTGACAATATAAAGCATTATTGCAATATTTTGTTGTGCATTTCTTGTGAACCCTCCATTATTAAGTGATTATGACGACTGTTGTGATTACGAGTTAAGCAAAAACGTATTCACAAATATTAATCGGAAAACCCAAATCTAAAAATTGGGCTTTTTTCCTTAGCTAAAAGCTTTTGGGACAAAGCGCCCAAATTTTCAGCTTGGGTATTAATTACCCAATTTTCTTGATCTACAAGATTTAAGGTTAAACACCCAAATTGAAAATTTGGGTCGTTATTACCCAAGTTGACAAATTGGGTTTCTCAGCCTTCGAGCCCAAAATTTTCAATTAGGTTTAAAGACCCAAGTTTGTAGTTTGGGTCAAGTTACCCACTGTACTTGGGTTATGGATATTGGGTTAACAAACCCAACTTTGTAAATTGGGTCGTTATTACCCAAGCTGGCAAATTGGGTTTCTCAGCCTTCGAGCCCAAAATGATAACCCAAGTTTTTTGGGTCTACGTTACCCAATTTGATTTACAGTGTACAACGCGACCTAATGCTGGTGCTTAATCGATTCTTTCTCAGTCACAGCGATTAGCTATGACTCAGTTGAGTCGAAAATACGCTGATCAAGACGCAGCAGATTGGTGTAGAAAAGATCCTTCATCCTTCACGTCGTGCTCGAGACGCAGCTGGGGTCGGTAGCGTTATTGATGTTGTTGAAGCTATGATTAATCCTTTTGATTATGACAGATCTGAGTTAATCAGCATCTACTCAGGGAGTTGTTGCATCCCCTATTTGTCAAGAAGATTTCATGAAAGCTTTTGAATGCGGAAAAGAAACAGAGCATCATTTTACTGCCCGGTTTATCTCTGATCCGAAAGAACTTCATCCCACCTTGAAAAAAATGAACTCGCACACATTTAAAACTGCTGTAAAGCCTAAAAAGGATAAAAAAGGAAAGTATTCATCGAACAGAAAGCTGTTTACTCGACTCTTCATATTGGTAAAACGAGATAGAGTCAAGCTTCAAGCAGTGCATACTTATATTCTTGGACCAGTGTCTTATCCTCTGGAAAGTTCTGATGGTTTTCTAGCTAGAATGCCCGAATCTGTGATAGTTGATTTGGTCCAGAGCAATTGGCCCGTAGAAGAAAAGGCTATCGGCGCGATGCCGAATTGCGATGTTGCTATTGATGCAATGTGCTTGATTCACAGTTTTCTTCGGTCTAGACTTTCTTAAACATTTATGGAAGTTGCTGCTTGCATTTTAACTTAAGTTACAAAAATGGGTCTTCGCTTTAATGCTTTCAGAGTTGATATAGTATTTGACATTTATCCAGTTATTTCCATCAACGCTCTTGAACATGCCCGTCGTTTAGGCCATAACATCCAAAAAGACTCATCACTTCTTCGCAGAATTATTAGCTCAGAGCAGCAGTTACCAAAACAGTGGAAGGAATTTCTTTGTCGCGATCCGAATAAAGAAGAGCTTTCCGTTTGCCTCTATCGAGAACTACTAAAAGGGGTAAATTTCTTTTTGATTTATTCGCTACGCATGGAGCTTCTTGTGATGTTACTTTATTGTAGTGGAAAAACAGTGCAAGTTCCTGAGCTTCACTGTGATCACACCGAAGCTGACACTCGGTTGTTTTTGAATTCTATGCACGCTGCCAAAAAGTATTCCAATACTTTTCTGTCCGGTGCTGACTCAGATGTTTTTGTAATTGGTCTTTTTCTGGCCCAAAAGCTACCAGCTACCATTTATTTGGAGTATGGTAAGTACAAAATGAAGTTATTAGGCATTTATAAAAGTTTATTTTTTTATTACCTACTGTCGTTACTAACTTGATGAAGTCTAATGTTTCAAATACAGCGCGCATCGGTTGCTGGATAGTAATTTTTTCTGCTTTTACTAATTGTATTGACAATTGACATATGCTCCAACTTAAACAATTTATATTTCGTTTTTAGAAATCCAGAAGCGCATCAGTAACATTTCGTTGCTAGGGCAAGAGATGGAAAGTCGCACTAGCGGAGGGCTTTTGGGGCTGCATATTTTTACCGGGGTTGATTCAACTAGTGCTTTCGTTAGAAAAGGAAAAAAGAAAACGTTTGTACTGTTCAAGCAATATGTAGGCTACAGCTCCAAAGAGTATTTCAAAGTCTTGAGCAAATATGGGACGTTTTGTGTGCAAACTTTACTGGCATTCTCGCAATGACATCAATGAAGCACGGTTCCACTTTTTTTGTACAAAAGCTTTGAGTGAGGTGAGTTTGCCTCTCTGCCGCAATGCCCTGGTACATCATATCAAACGAGGTAATTATCAGGCGGCTATTTGGCGGAAAGCACTTTAAACTAATATTAATGCTCCAAGTCCAAACGGTAATGGTTGGATAATTGCTGCAAACGATAAAGTTTTGGTCCGTTGGATGACCCAGGAGCAAGCCCCGTCAGAATTGCTGTAAAATTAGTCTTGCAATTGTAAAAAATCCAAATGTTCTAACAATCAGTGTTCTTGCGTTGGAAACGGCGTATCATGCACCGAACTCTGCTCTTGCGTTGTTTGTGAAAATGATTCGGAGACCGTAATTGAAGTAGAACTAGTGAATGATGTCAGTGATGACGACGATGATAGTGATGACAACCAATTTGTGGCTAGTTGAAAAATGTTAAAATGTGTTTGTCGTAACTAAAAGTTTTATTTTAATGTAACGAAATTTAATATAGCTTATTCACACCAAATTTCTTTCTGTTTTTCAAGTAATAAGACCTGCTTATCAATGCAGCATGTAGGTGTTTTAGCTAGATACGAAATTTAGTCAATGAAAATATATTACGGCGTAAAAATTTATGTTTATATCTTTTTAAGGTAGATTTGCAGCAACGAACAGTAACTAATAAAATTAATTTGCTGATCCAATAAAGTTCTTTTTCGTAAAATATATTTTTTTTGAGAATTATGATGCCATTATTTCATTGCACAAAAGGGAGGTTTGAGTTTTCAATGATCCTTAGAGCAACGCCGTCGGTAGTGTTTAATCACTTCCATCAGGGTCACCCATGGCGGTAAGGTCGAAGGAGAGAAACAGACCAAGTAGCAATCCAATGCTATAGCTAAATGGAAAGTTGTAATAACAATATTCATGCTGCATCGGACGGCGCGCAGGATAAAAAGGTCCGCGTTCGAGTTTTAGGCAGAGGGACTCGTTCGAAAAATAAGCTACAGTCTCCCCCACAAGCTGACCGTCACCGGAAACCCACCAACGCAGTCGCTAAGCGTTTGGGGAGGCAAATGGGGGCAGCGCACAGAAAACGTACTCAAGTTGTACCAAACTGCCGGGATCTAGCCATCGGAAACTGGAACGTTTCGTCACTGACAGGAAAAGAGCAGGAGCTTGTTTGCGAAGCCCAACAGTATCGCCTTGATGTTGTGGGAATTTCATTAACAAAGCGCCGGGGTTCTGGAACTGTCGAGTTGAACGGTGGGTGGAAAATTTTCTACTCAGGTGTTGATGCAGCAATGTCTGCTCAAGCTGGTGTTGGCTTACTTGTGAGCCCCAACATAGCTGAATGTGTCGTTAACTGGGTACCACTGGGAGGAAGGGTTTGTCTTCTAAAGCTAAGGCTGCAGGAGCGATCTCTGTGTATCTTGCAGGTGTACGCACCTAACATAGAATCACAGTACGAAGCCTTTTTGGAGGAAGTTGAGGTTGCATTGGGAAAAGCAACGTCATCAGAATCCCTTGTCCTTTTGGGCGATTTCAATGCACATGTGGGCATCGACAATGCAACCTGGAAAGGTGTTATTGGGCAACATGGTGACCCTGACATTAACAAGAACGGAAGGTGTTTATTGCAGTTCTGTGCCACCAAAGGGCTGTGCATAATGAACACATTTTTTCAACACAAAAGAATTCATAAGTACACCTGGTACAGAGACTCTCTGGGACAACGCTCCCTGATTGATTTTTGTATCGTTTCGACGGACTTGTTTTCTACCGTCTCTGATGTTCGTGTTAAAAGAGGGGCTGAGTTGTCAACTGATCACCACCTAGTTGTCTGCACTTTGAAAGCTTTGAAACCCTTGAAAAAACGAAAGAATTTTCGACCACGAGAAACTTATCGAATCAAATGGGAATCATTGGCTGACAAAGAGGTACGAACTGCATTTGCAGACAACATTGCATCTAAGTTTAAAGAACTTCCGATCTCTACTGAAGACATTGAAACTGAGTGATGTTTGTTTTGAACAGCAGTCATTACGTCCGCTACTAACTGTTGTGGACGTAAGCGTGTTGGAGGGACGAAGAGTAGCGAGAAAAGAACTCCTTGGTGGAACCAAGAAGTTAAAGAAGCTATTCGTGCGAAAAAAGTGGCCTATAAGGCCTGGCTTGCAAATAAGTCATCACTTGAACTTCGTTTGCAGTACTCTGAAGCACGTAAGGCGACAGCCACAAAAGTTAAACTGCCTAAGGAAAGGGCCTGGAAGGAATTTGGAGATAGGTTAGACGATGATTTCAAAACGGCAAACAAAGTGTTCTGGCAGACCATTCGCCGTTAGCGTGGAAAAAGATCTCGAGCCGCTCTCTTTATCGAAGATTCAAATGGTGTGACTCTGAAAGATCAAGATGCTATTTTGAATCGGTGGAGAGACTACTTTAGTGATCTTTTAAACCCAGTTGATGCTACACCGATACAAATTCACGAGGAACAGGTTGGGAAAGATATTCAGATAACCGAAGCAGATGTGAATGCAGTAATCAAATCATTGAAAACTGGAAAAGCACCTGGTGAGGATGATATCAGACCTGAAATGTTAAAAGCAATGAACATATATGGTGTTCGTTGGCTGACTCGTGTTTGTAAGGTGGCGTGTAGTACTGGGCAAGCACCAAAGCAATGGCAAACTAGTGTGATAATACCTATCCACAAGAAAGGAGACAAGAAAAAATGCACCAATTATAGGGGCATATCTCTCAATAGTGTCCCGGGTAAGGTCTATGCCAAATGCCTTGAAAAGAAATGCCGTGAAATAGTCGAGCCTAAACTAACGGATGCTCAGTGTGGCTTTCGTTCTGGCCGAAGCACAATGGATCAGATCTTTGCCTTGCAGCAAATCTTTGAGAAGTCGTGGGAATATGCCAAAGAGGTCAATGCATGTTTTGTTGATCTTGAAAAAGCATATGATCGCATTCCTAGAGACAAGCTTTGGGCGGTGCTGTTGCAGTATGGCATTGATGGCCAGTTACTAACTGCCATTAAGTCGCTGTACGTGCATTCCGAGGTCTGTGTTCGTGTTAACAGTGCAACGACGAAACCTTTGAGAGTAAGTGTGGGACTACGGCAAGGCTGCTCTCTTTCACCTATTCTGTTCCTTATTTATATGGGTAGAATAGTTAAGAAAAGTGAGTCTTGTGGCGGAGTAAAGATCGGCGAATGCACTGTACAACGTCTGTTATTTGCAGATGATCTTGTGCTACTCGACTCTACCCAAAATGGTCTCCAGCAAGCTCTTGACAGGTTTTCGGATGCATGCTCTGTTGCCGGAATAAAAATCAGTACAACAAAAACAGAAACCATGTGCCTGTCCAGACAACCAAAGCAGTGCTCTCTCCAAATTGATGGACTGCCACTAAAACAGTCAGAGAAATTCAAGTACCTCGGCGTCTCATTCACAAGTGACGGCAGACAAAATAGTGAATTGGATATCCGCATCGGAAAAGCAAGTGCAGTAATGCGCCAGCTCCACCGATCTGTGATACTGAAACGGGAGCTTTGCACCAAGGCAAAGCTATCCATTTTCAGATCGGTCTATGTTCCTATTCTGACTTATGGCCATGAGTGTTGGATCATGAATGAGAAAGTGAGGTCTCGAGTTCAAGCAGCCGAAATGGGATTCTTGCGAAGAATTAGCGGTTTGACCTTGTTGGACAAGGTTAAAAGTGCAGATATTCGTGAATCTCTAAACATCGAAGCGCTGTTTCTCCGACTAGAAAGATCGCAATTGCGTTGGTATGGACATGTGACACGAATGTCCCAGAAAAGAACAGCCAAAAAACTGCTCTGTTCAACACCGATTGGTCGAAGGCCTAGAGGCCGTCCCAGAACTCGATGGCGAGATTACGTAGATCTTAGTTGGTCTCGCCTTGGCATCCCAGCAGAGCATTTGTCCTTTGTTGCAGAGGATCGAGATGCTTGGAGGCTCCAACTTGAGCTGCTGCCCCCGCGACCCCCCAAGGATAAGCGGGTCCAGAAAATTGATTGATTGATTGATAAAAAAATACTTTGAAGTGCTTAATCTATACTAATTGAATTCCTTAGCGTTAACTTGATGCAGTAGAAGTTATCAGCTGTTAGAGAGTAGGATAATCGTCTCGTAACCAAGAAAGTATTTGATGAAACTGGACAAAATTTGCAGGTGTGCCAGTATGTACCGTATGCTTAATTTATCCACGTCAAGTTTCACATTGTTTTTCAATGAAAATAGTGGTTAAAAAAATTTATGTACACTTTGTTCAGAGAAAGTTTTTACTTGTGGGTGATATGACGTCATCAACTTATGACGTCAGTGTTTGGCACAAAAGCAAATTATTGACTGAAAATGTCCCAAACTATTTTAAAGTGTTTGCATTGCTAACACAAGAAGTTGAAGCAATTACTCGATACAATTATTTACTATCTTGTATGATTACGCGTTAAGCTAGCGGTAAATAACTAATTGTTGTACGTCTATAGAAGAAAAAAAAAAAAAAATACTCCATCAAACTAATCAAAGTTTTGCAGATGTGTTAATATGTATACTTAGATTTTCCAAGCCAAAATTCAGCTTTTTAAACTTACTGTATATGAAGTTATAAGAAACTGTATACATCCTGTCTTGCAAAAATATATTTTTTGCAAAATCTTACTTGTGAGTTAAGATGTCATCAACTTATGACGTCAGTATTTGAAATAGAGGCAAATTATTGACTAGACATGTCTCCAAACTATTTTAAAGTGTTTGTATTACTAACACAAGAAGTTGGAAGCAATTACTCAATACGATTATTTATTTTCTGGTCTGGTTGCGGTTCAAGCTAATGGTTAATATGTAATCATTGTAGGTCAATAGCAAAAAACTACTGAATAAAACTGGTCGAAATTTTGCAGATGTGGTAATATGTATATTTGGATTTTTCACACCAATTTTTAGCTTGTTAAACGTACTACAACCGAAGTTACAAGAAACTGTACACACCCCATCCAGAAAAAATAATTGTTTTTACAAAATCTTTTACTGGTAGGTTATGACTTCATCCACTTATGACGTCACAGTTTGGCATGGACACAGTTTGTTAACCAAAGATTACTTTGAAAGTGGTCTGATGCATTTACATCAACCACAAAAAAATTTAGAGGCTTTTAAGTGTGTGAGTTTTCTGCATCTTTGAAAGAGCTATTTTTGTCTTTATGACGTCATTATGACGTAACGGCACCTGTTGGACACGGAAGACACGAGATTTAAATTCAGCATTTCTTAATCTTCAAATTTACGAAGTTTCATCTAGTTCTTCGGTGGGTATCACGAAATCCATTTTCTAGGCGTTTTTTGTGATAGCGTAACAAGGCCTAATTCAGCACTTTGCCATAAACCAATTAAATAGGAAGCCAGCGCAACCTAAATTTCAGGCAATTTAAAAAGAAAATTATTCCTTCCCACCTGTACCAGCTACTATTTTAAAAAGGAATTAAAATTACCTCGATAGATTAAACTTCACTACGTCACCTAACGGAAGGAAAAGTACACAAATAATTTATTACAATTTAAAAAGGGTTTACCGGCGTTCCTGCTTCCTACAATATAGAAGACACTAGTTGAAAAGAACGTAAAAAGAATTGGGTTGTAAAGGTGGAGGAGGCTACAAATCGGACAAGATGAAGTAAGAGGGATCGCTGAGGGAATGAGGTACATCCGGCCATCCTCGGTCACGAGGAACACACCGAATTGAAACTGGATGATGATGATGTTGCAACAGTATTTGGGATTCGAAAGGTGTGGGTAAACTGTTACAGCGATTTAGCAAACTGCATTGTTGTGTGTGCGTTTATTTCTTAAATACAACATGAATTAAGAATAAAATGTTTCTCATGCTAAAACTTGCTAATTGTAAAAATCGACAGTAAGTCACAAAAACGAAAATAACACGTAACACTTTAATACACATTGCATGTTACACTAGATTGACATACAGCAGTAACACTAATTGTTAGCCTCTTTTTGCCATCGCACAAGTCTCAAAAACACTTGTTCCAGCGATGTCTGCGTCACTGTGTACTTTTCAAACTTTGCTTCTGATTTGGCTTGCTCCATCAAATAGAACACCTAGAAAAAAGTAAAAGTTATGCTAACTAGGGTTCACATCCCGTGAAATCTGTTGATAGGCATTGCAGTGTCTCCACCCGATAACAAGCAATTAAAACTAAAAAATGAATTTATTTATGAGCAACAGTTACACAACTCACGATGCCAAAACACCTTGCTCAATCAAACTGACTTATTATCATCGCGCAGTAAGCATAGGTAATAAAAAGAACACTTGATGCTTAATTAGATGGGATGCTAGATTCCAGACGAGGGCACTGAGCACGTCCACAAAACTATGTTCGCACACTCGATCGCAATACAAGACTTTATGAACAAACGAACCGTAGACAGATTAAGAGAGCCACCTTCAACTTCGGGAATATTGTAAGTCAGAATGTCATGATGTTCGTCCTTGAGTTCGCTTTCTGCAAATGACAATACATTTCAATAACACATTGTTTTGTAGCGAACGTGCAATTTATTTTTGCTAAAACTCCACAATTTTCATATTACGTAGACTACCCCGGTACTCAAAACATAACTACTTGTACTGTACATCCGTTTTAAGCACTTTTAGCAAAGTTTAATCTAGGCTAAACCCAGATGCCAATTTTCTTCGTATATCTCACCACACTTTCGTTGAAATAATAGCTTGTTTAATGCTTTTACAATCGATGAGAATATTTTGTCTTGATAGACGCGCAGTTGCTGTAGATTAGATTGCGTTGAGACAGAAAATCATATTTCTCAAATCTAAAATGCTATCCTAACGATTGCATTAAAATTGCGTTGTATTTGTATTCTGTAGCATATTTATCTTCTTACTACGAGAAAGCGATCAAAAGCGCTATAACGAGCTTGCTTAGGAGTTACCGACCACCTGTCTATCACGCCAAAATGGGGGAATTCCGCTAAGTGTTTTTCCCAACGACACAACAAGTAAATTTCCCGGCATGTTCTCAACACTGTCCCTTTAATGCTGAGCGTAGAGCAGGAAAGCTATAAATACCAATTTTAAAGTCATAAATTGGTTCGACCCGACTCGGAATCAACAGCTCCAGAGGCGGACGCTCTTACCACTCGGTCGTCTAAGCTGACCAAATAAAAGTAACAAATTGATTATCGCAATTCTGCCGTGTAACATTTAAAGTTTTATGATCATATTTTGTTGCTTGAAAGAAATATTTAAATAGCTCAATAGAATATAGATGTGTGACGGTTAACTTAACATCTGAAATTAATGTTATTTTTTGTTTATATATATTCTATTTTAATAAGATTTCGATGTGATCAAGGCTAGATTAAAACTACCATAATTAAAGGACAATTAAGTAGTTAAATGTTGTGATAACAAAGGACTATTGAACACGCAAAGTTTAATTATACCAAACAAAACAACTACAATTAGTGACCCCGACGGTGATTTGAACACGCAACCTTTTGATTAATTGCAAATTCTTGACGGCTCCTTTTTTACAACAATCACAATTTCAACAACAATTTTAGCAACATCTGAAATCCAGGTAACCGTTTGACTCGAAGACCTTGCGTCCCTTCACGGTTTCCTGTCGCTCTCACACGTGTTTTTTTAACATCGCTCGTTATTTTGTTGTTTTTGACGTTATTAGTGTGATGAGATGACAAAATAAAAATATTCTGATTCTGAAATGAAATTCTCCATAATATCACTCGGTGAACTTTTTTTATTTTCTAACTGAACCAGCCTGGAGCTTGTAAAAAAGAATATAGTCCATGCGAAATCCACATCACCAAAAACAAATATAATCAAAAGTAAAAGTTTTATAAAGGATTCGACGTGAAAAAATGAGGAAATCCCTGCACTGAGCTCCGATACACCAGCATCCATGCAAAATGCACTTCCCAATATTACTGCTGAACATGTTCTGGATACACCCCAAATGTGGGCTGACTAGTTTACCACAAGAATATTTTGTGACTTTTGAAAAATGTTTCTTTTCTCGCAACGTCAATGACAAAACTGTTCGTTTTATGTCTGCATCAAATGCTGTGGCATCAACGGAAATTGAAACATAGCGTTTTGCCATTGAAAGCTGCTGATAGTTACATGAACCCTGTATCATTCTTAAAAATTTGATTTTGTGTTTGGTCGCAGAAACTTTTAAATACGTTCGATTGACGCCTTAAACGCAATCCAATACAATAGCCCCCACAAAATTTTTCTGATTTTGTGTTACATTTGACTGGTATTTGTTGAAATCAACCAGAAAACGATGAGCAACAGGAGACATCATCGAGCGGCACTTTTACGGTATTTGTTCATCGCATTGGGGCGTCCAGGTTTTTTGAGTAACGGGCTATATCGGCTTTTAACGTTTTCGAGGAACAAAGTTTAGTACCATGGCGACATTTGGCGATTATAATAACAATTCAAAAACCAAGGTTTATTTTTGGTTATTTTTCGATTCTTACTTGCCATACTCAATGCCAAGTTTAAAATGAAAGCAGAATATCATAGCAAGTGCAAAGCGCGTAGAAATGTTTGATTATGACGACATACGCACTTGCTGTATTTTCTACATCATTGGTGGAACACCTTACCACATGCCAGTGTATTAAAGCATTCCTATTTGCAACTCATAAATCGTATCAGCGAGTAAGCACGAATAATTAATCAATGTAGAATGTGAAACAGACCACTACTAGAACACGATCCATAACGATCGTTACGATTCAAAAGTTTTGCGACACAATACAATTTTTCACTTGCTTTTTGATTTGTTTTTGTGCGAGTTTTGACGTTTTCATGAGTTATGTTACAATTTGTGCCGATTCGGGACAAAAATTGCGCAATTTCGTCGAAGATTTTCTACGACTTAAAGACGTTGTTTTAAGAATTCTTACGATAAACACGATCCGCTCTTGGGATCTATCGAGACCTGCTAGGATCTATTGCGAAAGTAAAATTTTGATGTGCTCGTTTTCAACAATCGACCTGTTATTTTCACATTTCAGGAATTTTCGGTACGATTGTTGATTTCGTGAGGCATTTTATCTTTGTTTTAAAACTGATTCTCACCCTCAGGCAACAAAATAAATGTATACATAAACCATAGCTTAGTGCTTCTTGACCCCAGTCCGTGAACTCAAATGAGTCCGTGGTTTCTGTAGCCTATGGCCAGGGGCGGATCCTGGGGGATAGGATGAGGGGTATGCATCCTCCTACCAGCCATTTTCAAAAATTGTTTTGCAGTAGGCCTATACAATTTTTTCATAATTTCAAACCTCTTCGACAGCAATAAGACTTACACTTTAAGTACGCACAATCGAAAATGTGCGAACAAAATGCATCATATTTGGCGAAGCACTTACAATTTGGGTCAAAAAAATTAAACAAAGTTTGCCTAAAAATTATTCAAAAAGCACTAAAATAGATAATACAGTATGAAAATTTTCAAAGTTTTTCCGGAGGAGCTTGCCTCCGGACCCCCCTAAAGGTTTTCTTGTCTTTCAATCAGCTTCAAATTAGTTCTGCCGAAAAAAATACGCTTGAAAAAAGCGTGGTAATTATGCCTCGATCCCTTCTTTTAAAATTTCTCTCTAAGCCACTGGTTTCGGGGTGTAGGCTATAGCAGCGACTACAGCAAATATGCATTCGCCACAGCATATGACCACTCACTTACCGAACAACATTGTTATCGAACAACCTTGTTTTCATACCTATGAGTGACTTGAGTCCGCATATATTTAGGCTAGTTTAGAAATAGTCCAAGGGCTGAAAAAGTTGAGAACCACTGCTCCAGCTCAGCGGTGGGCAAACTACAGCCTGCGTGCCGCACGCCGCCAGCGAGATCATTCTATGCGGCCCGCGGACACTTACAAAAACATTAACCTTGCTCCTCACTGATTTTGAGTGGAAAATAGGACACCTGCGGACGTGATGACCTCTTTTTTTGCTCTACACTTGATTTTTGAGAGGAAAATAGGACATCTGCAGCCGTGATGACCTTTAGTGGAAAAAGGGACATTTCCGGACGTGATGACCTCTTTTTTCTTTTTGCTCTTCACTTGATTTTGAGAAAAATAGGACATCTGCGGGTATGATGAATTTTTTATTTTGTTCTTCTAATCTGTGCGGCCCTCGGCTTCAAAATTTTGTCCAATGCGGCCCTTCGAAAGTTTGCCCAACCGTGCTCTACCTTATAGGCCTTTCATAAATCCTCCACTCTTTTTATATTTATATGAAGTTTTGAAGCTGAAAAATTACCAAAATAAAGCAGCACCGGCATTGAAAAAAGGACCAAACACATCTCATTTCATTCTTACAAACAATCAATAATTCTTGCTTTTATAGACAGATTTTTAAAACTGCTCTAATTAGATCTCGTGTCTGGATGACCTTATGACATCTACAGTATGTCCTCACAACCTACGTTATTTGCTGACGATACCAGGCTTGAAAAGATATCAAAATGGGTTAATGCCAATTACGAAAGCATAAACCCTGAAAAATCTAACTCACATGTAATTCCACCTGAACTGAATTGCTCTCACGATAAAATTGCTGTTACCATTAATTCAACTCCGATTAAAGTAGTGAAAAAAGCCAAGTATTTAGGAATAGTAGTTGATAACAAATTGACTTTTGGACCACTCATTGCTCACTTAGAATCTAAACTTTCCAGGGCCGTTGATATATTATCAAAACTAAAACATTTCTTGCTTTCACCTTTGCCTTCAAAACTCTATTACGCGCTGTTTCACTCAAATCTTTTGTATGGTGATCAGTTTGGCACAATACCTACAAAACGTATACTAGTAAAATAACTGGACTGCAAAATAAGGCAGTTAAACTAGTTAGTAACTCAAAGCTCTCTAATAAATGTGATCCTGCCTACAAAAATCTTGAAATTTGGCAATTTCATGATTTACATGTCTACGAAACTGCAATTTTTATGCATAAGTTCCATAATGATTAACTACCCCTTTCTTTTTCGAGATATTTTGTACGAATCGCTGAAATTCATTCAGCTAATACTAGAAGTAGCATTTACTGGAATAAAGTATTACATTCCACAGTACAAAACAAACCGACTCCAGCGTTACGTAAAATATGTTGGTGTAAAAATATGGAACAAAATACCTGATTCAATAAAAAAAAAACACATACAATCAATTTATCAAACAACTCATATTGGACCACTTTAAATCCACAGCCACTATTTGAAGAATTAAACAATTAAAACTACAATCCTTTCCCACAGCTGACTACTGATCAACCCTTTGCAGACCCATTGCTAATTAAATTCAAAAAGCATAAAAACTTAAAAAACGTGTATAAAAAAGGGTGGCTGCTTGACTTGAAGACTCTCATACATTCACTTCGCAGCTTCCCTGTCGCATAGATTGTGAAGATTTTTATGTCAAGAGTTATTGATTACTTTATAAATATTTTTGTTATTATTATTCAATAATTGAATTTTTTTAATATTCAACTCTTATTTTGCTACTATTGTGTGAAGAATTATTTAATGAAAATGCGATGAAATAAAATGAATCTGAATCTTTTCTTTACTGTAGCATTTATTGCTGACAAAATATGCCTGGATTTTGGGGCCGTACTCTCAAGGTTTTCACTTTTTAAGGTAAGGAACCGTAAAATTTATTTTGATCATCAACCAGACGTGAAATATATGTTATTATTCAATGGACCATCGTAACAACTTATAATTCGTACCAGATCTCGTAAGTTAGAGCATCAACAATGAAAGATATTGAAAACAGCAAGCGGTAAGTACTAATAAGCTCCGGTAACTTTTATTACGACGAGCTGCTAGCAGAAATGCTAGCTTTGCCAAGTTAGGTGTTTTAAACGTGATAAACGTGGACAATATTTTAACGATTTTAATTTTGTCCACGTTCGTCAAGATCAACAAGTTCACCACGATTGAACCATAGACTCTTCATTTAGTAGACGAGAAACTAGCGATAATACCCGTTTATTTCACGCTTGAATGAGTCGAACAGAAGTTGTCGCTTCGGATTGTTGTTCACTCTAAGTCTTGTTGTACTGACTATATCGAAGTTAGGCTGGAAGCGAAATACTGGAATGGCAGAGGCGTTGGAGGCTAGTTTAAAATGAGTTAGCTTGAGTAAGCCTGCAATTAAGGCTGTTTTTCCAAGTATAGCCTGAGAAAAAGTGAAAACTTTAGGCCTACAGAAAGTCTAAAAGCCAATTGAATGATTCTGGATTGATTGAAGCTCAAATTAAGCAATTACCGGTACCCAAGTACCAGTATTTGGGTACCGATACCTGCAGAATTATATTAAGAAAGTGGTCTACTTGTAGCTTACAAGTTTATTCTTAACTTTGCCAGCAGCTTGCTTCAAATAGTAAACCAGGCTAAAATTAAAATACCAAATACCGGTACCGTACTGTACAGCCTATATTATTTTATTGAAACAATGGGGCCAAAACTGTGTGCAGTTAACGGTTGTTCAATTCGGCATATAAAACGGCAAAAACTATTTGTTAAATAATTGAAGAGCTTAAAATTCATCAAAAAACGATCGGAGGAACGGCATCATCAGGAGTCGCTGCTTAAATTCATTTCATCATATCGGGATTCAACTAGCAGACATGAAACCATCTATTCCCAGATTCATCGAGGACAACGTAGCATCTATCTGTGAAAGGCATTTTAAAGATACTGATTTTATGATATGTGAGTATTCATATTTTTGTATGCAATATATTTACTAGGTAGTGGCTATTGGTCTGGGCCGATACAGGTATAAATAACAGCTTTGTTTATTTCCTTATCCCTTACCTCTCTCCTTAGTTACAAGAGTGTCACAAAGTACTGGTAATAAAATAAATAAAGCTGATATTTGCATAAACTCGTCAGAATAGCCACTTTGATTTAATCATTTGCTGCATTGAAAACATTTCTGTCAGCCCATAAGCGATAAAGCATAGTTATGCTTTTTGAAAACTACTAGGTATCCGGAGTTTCCAACTTTTTTCGAGCGGATTTCTTTGTAAGTATTATCTTGGTTTTATATTTTAAATTTAAAACCAACACTTTGTCATTTAATTCGTAAACATTTAATGAAGGCAGTGGTTATTTGTACGAGCCCATACGAATAAACGCTCTGTTTCTTTTCGTATCCCTTCGCGCTCTTCCTGGTTCTACGAAGTATGACGAAGTAATAAAATAAACCAAAGAGACAAATGTAACGGGTCCATAATAGCCACTTCCTTTAATGAAACCAATCACCATCTGCAATTTTTTCCACTATCTCCATGAGGTGCGTTTATTCCAGGCTGAAAACCATTGCTGTAGGTAGTCATGTTTGTTGACTGTATGAAGTATTGTTTAAGGCCTACCAGTTGACTTATATTAAACTAAAAAATATACTTGACTACTGTATTTCACTGTGCCATCAGGAAAAAAGAAGTTGAAAACAGGGACTTTGCCCACTTAAAAATTTGCCACAAAAATCAGTCGAAACCAAAAAGCTTCCACTAAGGAGAGAGATCACAAAGCATGAGCTCCCACCTCGTACTGTTAGTTTTCAATATGCTGCTGCTTTTTCCTTTTTGAAAAAATAACCATTATGTATCCAATACTATATCTATAATAGGAGTATGGGTATATGGTAGCAATTTGTGAGTAACATTTTTTGCGTAACCAAAAGAATAAAGTCGTGCAGATTATACTTTAGATTTTAAACATTTTAAAAACAAACTATGCCGATATTGTTATCAACTATGATGTGCATAGTAACAAGATGCAAATTTCAGTGTCTGGCTCGTCACAATACTGACGTAACATCTCAATTTACATCAGAAGTGGCCGTGGATTTAAAGTGTAAGCTATATTACCATGGACTCCAGTATTGAAAAACTTGACCTACATACAACAACAATTTCGACATTATTTAGTCATGTTACTTCTTTAAAAGTCTGCTCAGGTGAGTTGTTTCTTCTAAAAATCAAAATTCACTTTGTAGATATACAACTCATAATAGTGGTCTGTTGCTTTACCGGCAGATGTGGATTTCTGGTCGAGTTAGAATTCATGTTGGGTTTAAGGCTCGAATTAGGTTTAGAAACAAGGGTTAGTTTTCTGAGTAAAGCCACGTTTAGGTGTCTCAACGTCGATTAGTCGCGCTCTATTAATTAAAGGTAAATATTGCATAAGTATTGCTAAAACAGCGTGCTTTACTAACCAATGTCAGGAAAAAAAGGTATTGCAAGAGGTTCGTATTGAAAGTTGAAAACTTGTAATTATTACTACATGTGAATGCTAAGCAATAAGTTTTGTTAAACGTTGTTAACAGAGTTATTATAACGTAATGAATAATATGATATGTGATGAAATATATTGGTCGAAACGAATTGTTATTAGCTGACAGGCAACTATGTGATTGGTATGGTTGTGTTGTGACTTGTGAGATGGGTAATCTTTCAGACATGATGATTATTGGCGCATATCCCTCTTTTTTCCAGGTTTCAATTTCTCAATGAGTAATACCATGCGTCTGATTATACCCACTTATTCTGACAACGTTGTAAAATACGATGTAGTACACCATTCATCTGCATGTCCGCTTGTGCTTGGATCTAGAGATGAAGAACAATCTCGTTTATGCAAATCTTCTGTAAGAGTCTTCACAAACTTACAACGTGCCAAAAATGCTTAAACTACGTATGTAAAGGACAAACCTCTGGTCAAGCTAAAATCCACTGCATGCAATTATCGGCTTCATTTAACCATTAAAAAGAAAAATGCAGAGTAAGTTCTGTAATTGCTTGCATGCGTCTTTTTAGGTATTTTTTCCTTTTTAAAATCATATTTCCTTTCTTTTAGATTGCAAGACATCAAAAAAAGATTGAGCGCAGTTTAACATCTGATTGGTTTCATCTTGCATCAGATGTTTATGACTTGATTCAAAATTTTTTAAATTCATTTTTTCGGTTATTTTATTCAGAGCAGGTGAAGATGCAAGGGCGTCGATACGCAGCGTAAGCAAGGGCGCCGATTTCATTCTGATATTATTAGGTGAGACACGATATCTGCCTCAGCTAGTTAGTACTTCAGGAATTTAATACTTCAGGTCTCTATGTATTTCCACTTTCAAGGTTTGCATTGACGTTAGCAATGAAAAGTCCATCGTGTTATGACGAGCTGAAAAGAGTGCTCATTTTACCATCAAGGCATACTTTAACGGACTACCGGTAGGTGAACGTGTCTTTGGATGTTGTATTAATCAGGGTATTTATTAACATTCTTAACAATGTTAATAATTTTCAATATGAAAATCATAGATTTTTAATATGAAAATCATAGGTTATTACAGTTCAATAAAACAGCAGCAATAAAATTTCCTTACAGCGGTGACTTCTAACGTTTAGCTTGATTAAACCCTTGGATTTATGCAATAATTGTTATCTCGAAGCCCTTTATTAGGTGTTGCATTGAGAACTGCGGTGTTGCCTATTTGTCAACTCTTGTTCCCGTTTTTAGCAATGCCCAAAAACCAGGCATTGGTTGGACTAATCAAACAAAAGAGTACATTCAGTCGTGCTCTCGCGAACATGATGTCCTTGAAAGATGCGTTTTAATCACCGTTGATGAAATGACTGGTTAGTGAATCTTTGCATTGCAATGAGGTGTGACTGGTGTAGTCAATGCATTGGAAGCGCTCTACTTTATTGTAATAGTACCTTGTAGGCTAAGCTATTATTCACATTTTGTAAAACATACCGGTGCCACTGTTTGCGTGCCTAACTGTGAATGGAGTGTTTCTATTTAACAATTTATTATGTGGTTCATGTTTATATACACGTTATTAGTTACAGAACTAAAGTTATTTTTATTCGTAGTAAAACAAGACTAGGTGTACGAAGCAACGACTGGCAATCTTACAGGATTTACTGACATTGGAGAAAGATCCAAGAAGCCGTCGGAAAATGAATTAGCCAGTCACGCTCTTACAGTGTATGTAAAGAGTTTCTCTGGAAATCCCGAGCTAAAATATCCGTTGGCCTTTTTGCTACAAGTTTTGCTACCGATCCCAAACTTGCTTCGATTATGAGAGAGACTGTCGCTTTTCTGGAACACTTTGGATTGCAGGTAACTGAATATGTTTTACTGATAAAGCTTCTGCAAAAGTCAGCTATATAGTAGAGCTGTTTTTCCTTATACCTTACTTTACTTAACGTCGTTATCATTGCCAAACCACACCTGCATTCCTGGAGATTTTAGCCTTCTGGATTCAAACTAATGGTAAAATAGAATACATGAATTACCTACTAATTAGCTATAGTAGGGTGGTTCGAAAAAATTTTTTGTTTGCAAAATTTTTGTAGCCCCATCAAAAACGTGCCAATTGGTGAAAAAACACATGTGTGAAAATTTGAGTTCTCTATGACAACGGGAATGCTTCGCACATCGAACCCAAAGATCGAAATTTTTGCCAAAAATGTGCATTTTTGCAAAATATGTAAAATATATTTTAACGCTGTTATATTATTTCGCAGCACCGTTTAAAATATTCTTTTGAGGCATTAGATGTTAATTTCAAAATTTCGCTACAATGCAATAACTCTTACGCTTCGCACAACACGTGCAAATTTTGACAAAAAATTAACAAATTCCCACGCTTTCTGCTGCTTGACATACTTAAAACAGCTCATAGTTATATGAGTCCGATAAGACTCTTTTGATCGTTCTCTTCGCTTAATTGCCTTTTCGATTCCGTACGATTGAGTGGAAACAGTAACTATGTTATTTGCATTAACTAATTGCATTAATTTTAATTGCTATTTTGTTTAAATGGAGTTTTGATGTAAACTTAACCCAGCAGGTAGTCCAAAAAATTAACAAATTCTCATGGTGTTGTCGACTATATCCAGCTGTAGCAATCGCAAAAGCACTTTAAACTTTTGACAAATTTTCTCTTTGATAATTGATTTTCTCACGTGGCTCCAAACTTACAAGGCTTGTTTAATTTGAAAATATCCTCTTAGAATTCGCTTTTGCTTAGATTCTACTGGAAGTTTGCAATATTGAGAACGAAATGTCAGCTTCAGGAAAGCCATCTTCAAGATCACAAGTACTCTGTCCGATTTTAGGAAAGCCGGATGACTAGAAAACTAACGTACTTCGGACAACCGAAGAACTTTTAAAATTCTATTTGCATTTAAAGCCTAAATTAAATTCAAAAAAGTCTATCGGTTTGCTATCCAAGATAGCAGATGCAGTTATTCAAATTTGGGAAACCAGTTGGGTGCCGATTGTTTCAAAACCCCGTGTAACTAAAACTCCAGGAGAAACTTAAAAATTACGCTGATTTAAAGAAGAGTGTGAGCCGCAAAGAGACTGAAAATTTCAAAATAAAATTAGCAGCATTCCAAGAAAGTATTTGTACTTTATTTGATATATCGGCCTGCAAATGCAAGGATTTTACAGCAAGTAATTGCCCAAAAGAAAAGGAAGTACCAATTCAAGAGCGGGTTTTTTGGTAGATCAAGATCAGAAAGAAAAATGTACATCGAGACAATTGATAAAAAGGTAACTAAACAAATGGAAAAGTCATTTCCAAGAAAATTGAGTCGAAAGATCCGCAGTACACGCAACAGCTCGCAATTTGATGATACCGTAGAACTCGAATTATTTTCAGCCTCATCTTCAAATGAAGATAGCGACTGGGGTGTTCTATCGGAACTGAAATTCAAAGCAATTCGAGCAAAGGCATCATGAAATTTGGTAGCGGCCTGTGACAGAACTGGTGTATCAGGCAGAGCAGCAGCAATGATCGTCACTGTTGCATTGGATGATATCAACTCCAAATGTCCAAACATTGTTGATAGACACAAAGTACCAAGAGAAAGAAGGAAATCAAGAATGCAAATCGTAGAATCAACTAACTACGATAACATAATAAGTATCTTCGACGGACGAAAGGATCATACTTTGGTGAAGGAAAGATCTGAAGAAAAGTGGACTAAAAAAAAATTTTAAAGAACATATTACCGTTTTATCAGAGCCGGGAAGCAAGTATTCGGGCCACTTTCTGCCAGTTAGCGGCGCTGCAAAAGATATAGCAAACGATCTTTTAGCATTTTGTGCAGAAAAGCAGATTGATGTTACCAAAATTGACTCCATTGGATGCGACGGTACAAATGCCAATATTGGTTGAAAATCCGGAGTAATACGTACCGGAGTTTTCCACTTAATGTACCCCCCAGTTAATGTACCATGGGTATATTAACTGGAAACAGGCGCCTATTAATGTACCATGGTACATTAATAGGCGCCAAAGTTTTGTTTAGTTTGAATGTCAATTAATAGGTTTTTGTTACAAAAGCCATTGTGACAAAACAATTTTGGTCCCTGCATGATTAGCGCATGTAAAGTTTGTGATAAAAACATGCGTATGAGGTGTTTAAAGGGGCCATTATTCCAACATCGTGACGTGATAAAATTTAGAGCAAACTTTTATTCCGCAAAATTTTTACCTTAATTTCTTTTCAAAATGTTGTCCAACCGATCAAAACGCAGAGATATTCCAGTAGAAACAAAGTTGGAAACAGTGAAGCGCTACAAAAAGCGGTGAATATTTGTACCAACTAGAAAAGGAGACAGGTTTTCAGAGAAAGCAAATAAAGTACTGAGCAAAAAATGAAGACAGCTATAAAAAAGCTTTTTGAATTATGTTATCAATGAAAGTGTTTAAAAAAATTGTCGGAATAAGCAATTGTCGGAATATGCTTACCATGGTACATTAACCTGAACTAAACTTATTTTGAAATTTTGTTATTTTCCTGTTAATGTACCCGATACATTAAGTGGAAAACTCCGGTAGATTAGAAGGAAAATTAAGAAGACCTTTGCACTGGATTGTGTGTCAGCCTCATGGCAACGAATTACCACTTCGTCATTTGTTAATTTAATTAGATGGAAAGACCAGAGGGCCTTGTCAGTATACTGGTCCAGTTGGAAAGCTTCTTTGTGAAACAAACTTCGAAATTTTCCGATTATTAATTTGGAACCAATTTCTGCAGACGTAATTGACATCGATGAAGAGCACTCCAGTGATCTATCTTCAGATCAAACGTACTTGTTTGAAATGTACAAGGCAGTATCAACAGGTGGATGTAAATCTTCACTAGCATCTAAAAAACCTGGAAAAATGGCGCACTCTCAATTGCTGACCATCGCATCAAGAGCACTCCGACTGTACGTTTCTACTGAAAATCCTCCTGAGAATTTACAACTGATAGTACAATAAATAATGCAAGTGTGTCTTCCTATGTGGTATAAAATTAAGCAAAGTTGTGATATCTCGCACGCCCTAATGCATGTCTTTGAAACAATGTCACGATGTCAAAAGCTGCCTTCAAAAGTCAGAGATATTGTTACACCTGTTGTAGAACGCGATTTTTATGGCGCTCATCTACAGTCTATTTTATATGCAATGATTTCAAGCACAAATAAAAATTGCAAAGAACTTGCATGGAGAAGAATTCTGCGCTGCAAAGAGGAAAAAATTCTTCTTCCTGCATCCGAAGCTTCAAAGTACCAAAACTCCAAAACTTAATATGAACGCTTGCAGCTGTATGGAGATAATCAACTGGAGAGATATTTCTGTTTTCGACCGGGTATTCACTTTATCCATAACAACAGATGAAATGAAAGAAATGATCGTCAACAGAAAATTCATTGATCTTAATTTTCCCACTTTGCCATGTCATACTCAAAGCGTGGAACGTTATATTAAATTGGTCACCGAAGCGTCTTCCTCAGTATGTGATAGCAGATATAGAGATGGATTTATTCTGAACACTCTAAACTCAAGAGGGGCGATGCCCTAGTTTAATTCAAAATCTCAGTTTTTTGCTGTAGTCGCTGCTATAGCTACGCCGCAAAACCAGTGGCGTAGCGAGAAATTTCAAAAGGGAGGGAGGGGAATAATTTCTAAGGTTTTTTCCAGCGTATTTTTTTCGGCAGAACTAATTTGAAGCTGATTGAGAAACAAAAAAAGCTCTCGGGGGATCCGGGGGTATGGTTTCCCGAAACAATTTTGAAAATCTACACGCTGTAATAGCTATTTTTTTGATTTTTAAATACTTTCACGCAAATTTTTAACTTTTTGACCCTAATTCTGAGTGCTTCGCCAAATACGATGCATTTCGTTGGCACATTTTCGATTATGCGTGCTTAAGGCGTAAGGCTTATCGCTATCGAAGAGGTTCCAAATTATGGAAAATTTGTAGGCCTATACATCACAAACATTTTTGAAAATGGCTGGTAGGAGAATGCATACCCCTCATCCTACCCCCTAGATCCGCCCCTGGCCATAAGTTTGAGAAACCATCCAAAGAGTCTGGTACATTTCAGTCACTTGGCACTATTAATTTTTTTCTTTTTTACTAAAAGGCAGAGTTAAAAAGGGGGCATGGCACAATGCCCCCTTAAATACGCTCCTGACCGAAATTATTGCTTTGGAAGCTGAAACTTTACATTCACGTTGAAAAATCGACAACATTGAAATACGCCTAAATCGTTCCAATATTTTTAGTTTAATCAGTTCGTTTTTATAGCAATCTTTTTCGTTTTTTGTTTACTTGTTTTTTAATGACTTTTCATTGTCAATATGTAATCCTGCAGCTGTCAATTCCTGTGTCACTTTGTTTATGCTATGCTCTCAAGCATTTTCAGTGGTAGTTTTTATTATCAGTGTCCCACAAAGCTTCGAAGTTTCTGTATGTTCAAAAATTTGACAATTCAAATCATTTTAAAATTTGCCACTTTGCCATATCCATTTTTTGTTGCACCCGGTATATTACTTTTGTTTAACTCGTAGGCTACATGCTGACAATACTGTATAAGCTCGCGAATGCTTTGTGGTACCCAGTGGCGTAACTAGGCCTCTTTGGGGGTACAAATGCCCAGTGTTTTTTCAGGTGTTCAGGGGTGTATCCAGGGGGGGGGGGCGCACTGGGGTCAAATGCACAAAACTTTCGTGGAGTAAAGTTTTTTTTTGCTCTTCACTTGATTTTGGGCGAAAAATTGCACATCTGCGGACGTGACGATCTTTATTTTGCTCTTCAAAATCGCTTTTTAACCCCATAACTTACCGTACCTGTATGTTTCGCGTACTCATTTGAGTCTGCGGACTCGGGGTTGAGAAACACGGCTCTAGTGCAAACCATGCATAAGATTCAGCGGTAAGCGCTAATAAGCTCCGGTAACTTTTATTATGATCCGCTGCGATCGCCACGTTTGGTTTTATAAGAGTGACGAACGAGGACAAATTTTAAACCGTTTGAAATTTTGTCACGATCTACTAATAAAGCCAGAAAATTATGCTGTAACTAAACTTTCAAAAGTTTCCATCAACCATGCCGAATTTTCGTTTGCTTTTTCATCAGTAGACTCGCCAACTCTTAAATTAAAGCATCTGCAAAGGTTATGTGTGTTGGCTAATGAAGCTTTAAAATCGACGGTAATCAGAGTAAGCCCAGCAGAGTAAATTTCGCAAACTGTCCATTTTGGACCCTCTTGGGGCCGGAAAAAATTAGCCCAGTTGCATATTAAACTAAACTAGACTGGAAGAGATGAAAGTTACAACATTGTTTTACGAATATGTTACAAACAATTTCGTTTTGTTCGCAGCTGTTGACTGAAAAGAAAACAAAATTTTATAGTTTTAAATGGTGCAATAGAAGTTACTAGACAATACTGGGGTTTTCTGCCGGTACCAGTGCCGATCTGTAACTGCGATTCTGTTGGCAGTGCGAATACCGTAATGTGTATCCCTTATAGGAAACGATCGTATCGCGCGCGGTGTGCATTGCTCGCTGATACTGCGTCGTGCCATCGTATGAGACTGACATTTCGAAATCGCTAAGCGCTTGAAAATTTCCGATCTTTGTCGTGTCGTTTGCCAGCGTGAATCCGGCTTTAAGTTTACCACGATTGGACAATACCATTTATTAACATCGCCTAGTTTCGACTAAAATTCGTAAAAACGTGGCAATCGTGGCCCTAGTATAAACCATGGATTAGATTTACGTATGTGTAAAGAATTGATGACATTGACATTTTTTTTATCGTGCACTCAATTCTAGAGGTGCGATCACACTAACTGAGCCGTTGAGACCTTTGAGACATTGTGCAGGTTTATCTTATTATGACATCACGTCTCAATGACTTTGTGCGGATGTGATGTCATAATAAAATGAATCTGCACAACGTCTCTTAGGTCTTAATGTCTTAGTTACGCCTTTACTATCAGCATCGTGTTTCTTACGATTGAACGTTTTTATTGCTTTAATGAAATATGTTTCTTTCCACCAAAATTTACTGTTAACTTCCTTTCCCATATTCCTCATTTCTGCTACAAATGCTTTCTTTACTGGAGAGGAGTATTTGTAGCGAATGTGTAATACATTCTTGGTTAAATTCTAAATTTTCTCGTAACGTTCTGAAAACATAACTACTTTTGCATCCGTTTCAAGCACTTTCAGCGTACTTATATTTAGGCTAAACCTAAATATCAATTCTCTTCGTATATTCACACTTCCGTTGAAATAGAGTTTTGTCCACTAAATGCTTTTACATTCGATAAGAATGTTTTATTTTGAAAGACAGTTGCAATAAATCAGTGTGACTAAAAAATAGATCGTTGTGCAAAGGATCGTTGTGACTGAAAAATCATAGTTCTCAGGTCTACAGTATTACAGCAGACAACTTCATTGAAAACTTAAACAAAACTAACTAATTGATTATTTTATCTTAGTTCATATGTTATAACTTATTTTGCAGGTGTCCATACTTTTGTTTTTGAAAATCATACAAATATACATGAAAATGGAAATACAAGATTTCACTTGTTTCTTTCAAACACTTCTCTTTTATGTTTTAAAATAATTAACATTCACAAAGACTTATTTTTCACCGTAAAAACAGAGACATTTGAGCGGTTTTATATCACAAATAATAGCATGCAGTTGAATGTGAAGCAGTTTTTTATGATCAATATTTGCTGTTTTGCTGATGTGTTTGGACCTGTCAAATTTCGAACGCGGGCGATATTCAAAACTTATGCGAGCCGCAGGTTCCCCACTTGCGATCTAATTGTTTATCTTAAGCAAAAGCTACCAGTTTAGTTTGTGTGCAGATTTCAAGTCGTTGAACAATTAAGCGAAAAGGTCAAGAAGCATGAGTTAAAGAGAATAATTTTATGGTCGCATAGGTAACTGCAGGTGTAGCGAATGTGTAATTGATTCTCGGCTAAATTTTGAATTTTCACAAAACCGTACTCAAAACATGGCTACTTTTACATTCGTTTTAAGCACTTTTAGCATAGTTTTATCTAGGCTAAACCCAGGTATTATTTTTTTGTGTATTTCGCACTTCCGTTGAAACAATAAGTTGTCAACTAAATGCTTTTACATTGAGATCAGAATATTGCAGTTCGTAGACGGTGGAAATACAGTAAATAAGATTGCTTTGTGATAGAAAATCATAGTTCTCATCTTTATACTTTTAGAGAGCTTATTAATAATGGCATTTAAATAAGAAGTGATAAATTGATTATTGCAATTCTACTGAGGATAATCTAAACTTGTGTTATCTTTTCTATCTCCGCCAAGCTTATTGTCTTCGTTATCCCGGTCAAGTAACATATACGCACTAATTACTTAATGCATATATTATAACTTAGGATACACAAAAATGAAATACAACAGAATAAATTAAACAGCTACATCTAAACTCATTCTACAACACTATCATATTTTATTATATGAAAGAAACATCTAAGTTGCCAACTTGAATGTAAATGTGTAACTGTTAACTAAAACAACTGATATTGATGTCATTTTTTGCTTATATTCTGCTTCAACAAAATTTCCATGTGATTAAAACTACCGTAATTAAAGGAAAATTAAGCTGTTGAATATTGTGGTTATAAAGGAGCATCGAACACGAAAAGTTTGGCTATATCATACTAAACTTACTATGGTTTCAAACACTCCTCCACACAAAAACTGAATACCTGGAAAATATTTCTTCATAACTGCTTTCGCAGCGGAGCCTTCAGCCTTAATCTCAACAGTGTAGCCTTGACCAAATTTATTTTTGAGATGCTGTGGACCGCCCAAACATCGCAGTCTCCCGTTTACCATGATTGCTAATCGTGTACAGAGAGCTTCGCATTCTTCCATGCTGAAATCACAGAACGCTGAACGAGAGCAAACTAAATGGTGTAGCTTGGAGTTATTAAAATCAGAATTCCATTTTACATGGGTCTATCCTGCACTTATTTTGGGATGAAAAGCATCATATTTGCGATTGGAAAATAAAAATGAGCGGAAACAGAAGTCGCAGATAGAAATAACGCAAAAGGCAAGGGCACACCTGCAGCCATTTTTCAGGCAGAATAACAGCTAGACTTGAACATACCTATGCGAAGTAAGAATGATCGAACGTCCACTAGTTCTGACTGAACTTAAAGCATCCCACAACAACCTTCTAGCTCCTGGATCCATTCCAGTGCTAGGTTCGTCCAGTAGTACAACAGGAGGATCCCCAATTAGAGCAATAGCCGTGCTTAATTTTCTTTTATTTCCACCGCTGCGAAGCATGTCATTACAATATTTACCGGCAAAAACTTCAACAAACAGGTTTTCAACCGTCATGAAACATCTTAACCACATTCATATCCAAGAAAACAGTGAAATAGCTTAGGTATGAGTTGAATTATCTTGCAAATGACCTTCGTAAGTTTTATTTTTGTTTTTACAAAGAAATAAAACAATTTGGCAACGAAATAGAACGGCGATGCATCTACAGTTCAAAGAGCTGGCTGTTAATGAAACACTTGTTACTCGCTCAAAATTACAAGGTCATTAAATCAAGCAGCTACCCAGGTAAGTCATATTCATTAAAAGGTATCGCGGGTTAATAGATGCTGGGAACATCCCGTAATAACCACAACAGCAACACAGCGCTCTCGACTTGTGGCAACTTGAACTGTTTGTCCATTGTGATTTAATACAATGACTCACTGCAGCAAGTCAGACAAATATACCTATACTTTCCGCATTCTTTATCAAGATGTGTTGCAAAATGTAGCATATGACCCAGGTTCTTGATACAAGTTGAAATGTTAGCTTCCTTGACTCCACGCAACCGAGCAAACATTCTCAATGTCTCCGTCCCAGTCATCTGCTCAATCAAACCATCAAACTGCGGGCAATATCCCATGCGCTGTTGAGCCTGAAAACATCAGAGAAGCATTTGTAAATTTACATTGCTCCAACGTAACAAGCAGGAACGATTTTCGATGAAACATTGCGAAGCACCGCATATCGTTCAATATCAATGTACTGTAATTAGGAATGAGACAGAATGGAATTAAACACCAGCCAGCTGTGTTATTCAACACAAGGCAACTATGCTCGGACTACTATCATATAGTTAGTTAGTTAGTTAGTTGCATGTTTATCCTCCTATCACGAGAAAGCGATCAATGCGCTATACGAGCTCGCTTAGGAGTTGCCAGCCATATGTCTACCACACCAAGATGGGGGAATCCCGCTAAGTGCCTTTCCCAACGGGACAACAAGTAAACTTGCCGGCTTGTTCTCCACACTGTCCCTTTAATGCTGAGCGTCAAACAGGGAGCTGTGAATACCAATTTTTAAAGTCATTGGTTTGACCCGACTCGGAATCAAACCCGAGTCTACAGCTCAAGAGACAGACGCTCCATACCACTCGGCCATTTGAGCTGTATATAGGCTACCTTATAATCTAGCGCAGGGGCGGGCAAACTTTTGACACGAATAGCCACTTTGGAAAAAAATTCGAAGCCGAGGGCCGCACTAATTGGAAGAGCAAAAAAATAAAGATCTACACGTCCTCAGATGCCCTGTTTTGTACTGAAAATCAGTGAAGAGCAAAAAAAAGGTCCTGATTTACGGTAGAAGATTATATTTCATGTAAGTTCCCGAGGGCCGTAGTTTGCCCAGCCCTGATCTAGCACGTAGCTCAGGCAGTAAACCGAATGAGGTGAAACAGAGTGAACAAGAGACGAAAAAAAAATTACAGATAAAATATTTGTTGAAACGCATTGAGGAAAAAATGGCATTTTATTCAATCAGAAAAAGAGCAAATCACACGGACGCAGAACACCCAAGTCATTTTCAAGAAGTCAACTAAAGCACTGTTACGCTTGAAGGCAAAGTAATATAAAACTTGCTGCTAGCATAAAACCAGTAAAAAAGGCTTTTGAACCTACAGTGCAGAAAAACAATGTGAGTAAAGAAGGTTTGTTAGTGATTTCAGGCATAGAGCAATGCATCGATAACAAATGATTTTTAAATACGGTGCAAGAGGAAATAACAAATTCTATACGTAGTTATTCTCTTTCATGTACCTCACCTGACGTAACTGATAGGTGATGTCATAGCCATCCACATAAGCAGTGCCAGCAGTAGGTTGAAGATCACCAGTCAACATTTTAAAGGTAGTAGTTTTTCCAGCCCCATTAGTGCCTAGCAGCCCGAAACATTCACCTTTTGATATTCCAACGGATAGGTTTTGAACTGCGACAAATGAACGGCCGTAGATCTAGAAAGTAGAAAACGTACGAGATATCAAGTAGTGATGGCCCTACTCAACGTTGGGCCAAAGGATAGTAGAAGTATAATGCAAGATATACCTGATTTTTTTAGCGCGATAAGGCATGTGGGTCGGCTTTTAAGCAATAAATCACATGGGCCCAGGAGCGCACCCAGCAAATTTCATAAAGGGGTTCTAAAAAAAAATTGATCCCGCACTCAGGAGCGGATTCAAAAAAATTTGGTGGGGGAGGATGGAATTTGAATTAGGTCGAGTGTTAACTAAATACAAAGACGTTAGATCCAAAAAAAACGTAAAAAGTCCTTTGAAAATGTTTTCATGTCTGCGATGTATTCAAGAATTTTTTCAAAAAGGGAGCACCCAAAATTGCCATATTTTCAAGCGTGTTTTTTCCGGGCAGAATTATTTTGAAGCATATTGAGAATAAAAAAGGCTCTAGGGAGTCCAGGGGCATGCTACCCCGAAATATTTTTGAAAATTTACCTGCTGTGGTGGCCATTTTAGCACTTTTTCAACAAATTTTAGGCAAATTTTGTTTAAATTTTTGGCCCTTAAATCGAGTGTTTCACCAAATATGATGCACTTTGTTCATGCATTTTCAATTATGCGAGCTCAGGGCGTACGACTTTTTGTTTTCGAAAAGGTTCGGAAATTATGGAAAAACTGCATTAATCAAAAAAATTTTTGAAAATGGCTGGTGGGGAGTGCATCCCTCACACCCCCCCTGAATTCGCCTCTGCCCGCACTGATACTAATGTATCTTACCACTACGCCAACTAGCCTGTTTGGCTTCAGTACGATGTGGAGCAAATTCTGTCACAGCTCAGGGGCGCACCCAGAAAATTTCATAGGGGGGGTTTTAAAAACAAAACTCGATCACGCACTTAGGAGCGCATTCAGAAAATTTACGTAGGGGGGATGAAATTTTGAATTACATTGATTGCTAACTAAATACGAAGACGTTAGACCTCAAAAAGACGTAGAAGACCTATTCAAAAATATTTTCATATCTGCGGCATATTCAGAATTTTTTTCAGTGAGGGGGCATCAAATTTACATATATTTTCAAGCGTATTTTTTCGGAAAATTATTTTAAAGTATACTGAGAATGAAAAAAGGCTGTGCGGGGCCTGGGGGCATGCTCCCGCCGAAACTTTTTTAAAAATTTACATACTGTCGTGGCCATTTTAGTACTTTTCGAACAATTTTTACGCAAATTTTGTTTAAATTTTTGGCCTCTAAATCTGAGTGTTTCACCATATATAACGCATTTTGTTCGTACATTTTCAATTATGTGTGCTTGGGGCGTGAGGCTTATTGTTATTAAAAAGGTTCGAAATTATGGAGAAATTGTTTTCATTAAAAACATGTTTTAAAATGGCTGGAAAGAGAATGCATCCCCCACTCCCACCGTGGATCCGCCCCTGCCCGCACTGATAACAATGTCCCTTATCACTACGCCACTTTAACCAGCTGGTTTGGCTTCAGTATGATGTGAGGCAAATTCTGTCACAGCTGTTTCGAAATAACAGCATGTATTGCACTCGCAACCGTTTGGACACTTCATTTTAAATCACTTGAAATAACAGTATGTACTGCACTTGCAACAGTTTGGACACTTCACTTTAAACACAAGGGTTCGGTTTTAAAATGGTTGGTTCGGGGGTTCGACCCTAACCTCCCCCTGGGTGCGCCACTGCATGGGCCCCTGTGCATTTGTACATTAAAACCACTACGGTATCAAAGTTTCCAATATTATGACGTAGAGAGTTGGATATTCGGTTCAACCCGCTTTCAAGCACTGACGACATAGAAAAGAATTATCTACACCAGTGCTAAATTCCGATAATCAGTTTAACTCAAGTAATAAAAAGCACAAAAGTAACACCAAAAGTTGAGAAAGTCGTTATTAGGCATTGCTCTGGAGACAGACGATAACAGTAATTTAGCAAAGACAATAAGACATACAGTAGGTGCATTTTACCGGCAAACACTATGAAACAAGTTCAAGTTTATTTCAATTTGACTCCAGCTTGTCTCCACGCAAACCTTTCCTGCGGCAAGCAACAAAATGAAACGAAAAACAATGCATGCAATGTTGCTACGACGATCAATGAGTAATCAGCTTGTTCAACGCAGGATAATAAATTTTCGCAGGTTACGCATTATGCAAATCAACAATTCTTTAATGTCTTTCGAGTTTTAGAAGATGATAATCCCTACCTTTCGCAAATTGGTGAGAAGAAGTTGATTAGACGATGTTAATTGAGTAACATCCAATTGACCGACCCTCATAACTTCTCTCGCCACGTCCTCATCGATATTTTCTTCTTGCGTTTCAGCAGAAATCTGGCAATTGCATAATTTTTTGACTTTAAAATTTCAATATGCACAAAAATTCATCAAAGAAAATAAAGTTTTTAGACTAGCAATTGAACCATTAACTAAAAAACGTCCAATTAAAATTTTTTATGAGCAACCATCATTGTTTCAGAAATTTTTCTCAAGAAAGCGCAAGAAAAATTTCAAAAGTTTCAAAATTTAGTCAACAGTTTCACTGTTACAAACTGTAACCAAAAAATGATAATAAACACTCGATTAAACTGCTTAAAAATTAGGTGACGTAAAAAGATCGTACAATTTTCACGTAATATCACCAAAATTAAATGTCTTACTATATTTCCATGAATCCCATTCAAAAAATATGAAATCCAATCCAATGCAAACCAATTGGATTTAACCCTATTCTTCAAAACACGAAAGATATTGAACTCGATCATAAACAAGATTGCAAAACATACAACTCCCTGAATAGGAAGGGCAACAAGAAAGGTTCCCACTCCTGGTGATTCCCACGAAAAAAAATTCGTCTGGTACGTCAAATCTATAAGACAGTCAGTAATTTCGTATTCACATTTCCTCTGCACTATCACGCAGTAGTGTTGAAAATACAATAAAGAATTGAATAATGGTACGAAGCTGGCTTTGTTTTGATCAAAAACATGTTGCATTCGGTATTCACAAGCGATGGTTATGAAAACCAGTTTATTTTTCAGTTTTAATGTCGGAGGGGGCAAAGAAGTAAATTATAAAGTAAAAGCAATGGTAACTTACTGAACCTTGCGCAGGCCATTTTTGTGAACATGTCTTTTGTACAAACTTTCAATAGCTGATCGTTCGTGTAAACGTCAGCCAGACCCTTTCCAAGGCAATACGGTGGCAACGAAAGAAAAAACCAGTGCAAGTACTTATCGCCGACGTTTTTTCCTAAACAAATAGCACTGGTAAGTATTTCTTATACAAAATTTTTGCATCTTGCAACAAACCTGCTATTTTAGGTTAAAATTGGAGCGCTAATTCGAAAAATAGAGCGAAAATGCCCAAAAGCATCCAGCTTTAAAAAATTTAGGCTTTTTTATTCCATTTTACTCCTGAATGCAGCAAGTTATGATCAGTCAAGAAAGCGTGGAAAAACTGTTGCTTTAGATGAATTAAGTAGCTGGGAGATGATTTTGTTTCTTCACATAACGCTGTACATTGCTTAGGTGTTTTGTACCAATCAATGTATGATTAAGATTTTAATAAAAAAAGTCAAAAGCACTTGTCGCCAAAAGCACAATTCGAAACTCTGACTTAATTCTCATATTTAGGAGAAATGCATTACTTCAAAACAAAACTTTGTGTGCAATGAGAAATTGCCGTAAGCCATATTTTTGAAAAAAAAACTTAGGCAACCAAGGCAAGCCATGGGCTCTTCACAAAGTTTGTTCGACTTGTTTTACAGCACTTAGATAGTGTACTGTAAATGGAAAAGAACATGGGTTTGCCATTCCCGCGGTGTGGAGGGAACCCCAAAGTCATTACAACAGTTGCTATTTCTTCTTGATATATTTTAGCAGTTTAAATCTTACCTTTATTCATCACTACATAATAACAAGCCAGAAAAAGAAGATAAGCACTTTTCTAGAACTATCACATAGAAATTTTTGCATTGAAGCAAAAGCAAAAATCATGTAAAGTTTTCGGAAGAACCCAAGGTGATAGCAAACAGCTAACGTCATTGTCAGTCTTGGCCTCCAAAATTTACCAGAAAACGCTGCTCAGCAAAACTCCAAAACAATCAGAACCAAAACAAAAATCATTCACATCAGTCGTCAGCTCATCACTTGTGCGTGTGAAATCAGCTATCAAACCAGCACTACCAATGTTCAGTATAGTATGCTAAAAAGATTCATGTTTGTGATAGTTTGGTGCGTAATGAAGTATTAATCAGTGGCAGTGAGCATTTTTTCAAATTTTTTTGCGATAGTAAAGCGAGAATTTGAAAACAATTCATTCAATATAACTGATTCCATTTTCCAAAGCGTAACGCCAATTCATTTTTCTTTTTAACTATTGTATATTCTGATTTCTTTACTGACTTAAGCAAACTAAAATATTGTGCCATGTCGGGTAATGATTTGGAATATTTACAACGATAAATTAAAAAACTTACATATAAAAGTAATCCGTTAACTATTTGGAATATTCCTTGCAATCTTCAAATCCAAATAGTTTATGCCGGTTTTCCAAGTTAAAATCGTGACATAATTTAATCGAAAGCAAGTCAGAAAGATCTTGCCAAAAATCGTCAACAAATTCACACAGGAATAATGAACAAAACAAATGAATAATAGTTTCAGGATCTTCACAACAAAACACACAGTGTTTATTGTTAACGATACCCATTCCACTAAGTTGCACATTTGTTACAACAGATTTTATGTTCAATCTAATTTGGAAAGATCTCAACTTTGTTAGATTTGTAGCTAAATAATTGTTTTCTTACATTCTATTCCAGTTAACGTTACTTGGTAAAATTTCCAATGTATAACACCATTTTTGCTGTTATTTAATCGGTAAAATCTTTTTTTATCCCTTAAGAAAGTGCATGTTCGTTTGCTTATTTAACCTAAAAATGCCACCTGTTCTTCTACTTTATTTTTAAACCGAGCAAAATTAATTTGGGTCGTTGCCGAATTATCCAACCAAGAATTTGTAATCGCTGATATTAGTTTGATGTGTTTAATGAAACTGTGATTGTTTGGTGTCAAATGAAAATTTTCCGCCAATTCATCATAGTGCAAATCACCTTTAGAGTGTAGTAACTGGTGGAAATAAAATAAACTTGCATTAAAATATTCATCAATCAACATTAGTTTGTTTTAATATTTTACTGCTCTCTATTGAGCCACAGAAATTGCGCCTCGGACGGTTTTTATTTCACATCTAGAATAGATTTTAAAGTTAATGTATATAGTGTTGCGAGTAAAACGTAAATAGGCTTAATTAGAAATGAAGATGTTCGTAAATTTAACATTTGAACGCAATAAACAAAAAATAGATTTTCTTTGCAACAGCAGTGTTCAAGCAGTTTCCAAGCGGGTTTATAACTTTTATCAAATAAGTTTATAGCCCATTTAAACTGTAACGCTAGTAAGTATTGTTTCAAATCAATCATTTTCGCACCACCTGCTTCTACATCACAACATAGCTGTGATCTTCCTATTTTTTCCCATTTTGATCGCCAAATAAATTGAAACATAATTTGATTTAATTGTTTAATATAAGAATCGGGTTAGGAATTCGGCAAATAAGATAATTTATAAGTTAGTTTTGGTATAACTAAGATTTTCAAAATCGTTATTTTTCCTAATAACGTCAGATCTCTGCACTTAGTTTGTTTTTACTTTATGAAAAACTGACGAAAAATTCAAATTAAAGAGACGGTCGTTGGCACATTCGTCAATCGGAAAAGTAACACCAAAGTAACGATATGCATTGGTAAGCCATGATAACCCTTGGGAAGAATAGGGTTCAGTAGTATTTTCTTTGCTAGATCCTGAGCAAAAAGCAACTGATTTATTGAAATTAACTGAGCAGCAAGTATGTCGTCCAAAATCATTTAAGATGGTAAACACAAAGTTAAATTGCGAAGGGTTTCCATTCAAGTAAATTACCGTATCATCAGCTAACAGAGAAAATTTAAAGCAATGCTTTTTAATCGTAAGGCCTTTGCATACTTGACTTTGCCGCAGCAAGAGAGTGAGATACTCAATGCATAGGATAAAAACAGTGGGTGAAAGCGGATCACCTTGTGTACCACCTCTGCTTACGGCAAAAAAAAAAAAACTTAAAAAGTTATCATTTAGGTTTTTATACATCATTTCGATTAATTGAATTAAAAAATTTTTGAAACCATAGGATTTCAGCATAGCAAAAATGAAAAACCAATTTAAAAAGTCGAAAGCTTTATGTAAATCTATGGACAACACTGCACCTGGCGCATTTCTGTAGTTTGTATAATCAATACTATCACACATCAACCAAATGTTGTCTCCTATGTTACGATGTTTTATAAATCCATTTTGATCATTTTTAATTAGCGAGGGTAAAAGAGGATATAATCTGTTGTTAATGACTTTTGACATTATTTTGTAATCAAATTTAGCAATAAAATTGACCTGTAATTAGAGACATCGAGTAAAACTTTGCCGGGTTTAGGAAATAGTGTTATGACGCCTTGATATTGTGACTTACATAATTCATTTTTGAGTATGGAATAATTTATACAATTCATAAATGGACCTTTAATATCGTTCCAAAACGTTTTATAAAATTCGATGGAAAACCCATCAAGACCAGGAGATTTATTGTTAGCAAAGTGCGATATTGCTGTTTCACATTCTTTTTCAGAAATCAATTTGTCGCAATCCATTTTATCAATTTCTTTAATAGTAGGTACCGATAAATCTATTTACCAAATTAAAACATTCGTTTTCAGTAAATTGCTCATGCGCCTCATAAAGGGATTTATAATAGTTCGCGAGATGTTGTAAAATGTCATGCTGTTCCGAGATCAAAGTGCCTGGCAAATCTTTAATAGATTAGATGCAATATTTCTACTGATTTCTTTTTTCCAGGCCGAGAAAGTACTTACTATTCTTTTCGGCGAATTCTACCAAACGCGCAGGACTTCTGACTGCTGCGCCTATAGCAGAAGTTTCTACATATTGATCGAGTTCACGCTTAGCGTTACTTATACTATACTACTTAAAATCGAGTTTTTATCGGTATTTCCACAGGTAGTCAAACGAGAATCCATCAAAAGAAGTTTCTTTTCAAGTGAGAGACGTTGCGCACGGTGAGCATTATTTAAAGGTGTGCTCCACTCCGACATATACTGCCGCCTGCCGGGATGTATTGAACAAATTTGTGAAAGAGCTCGAAAGTTTATTGCGATGCGACATCTACAGCAACGCATTTTCAATCAGCCTAATTTGCATTTTAAACCCATAATCTTGAGACGCAAGTTAAAAAAAAGGTATATACAAATAAATCAACGTGACGGTCACAGACCATGAACTTCGAAATAATAATCATTGTACAACTCTACTCTACGAAAAGACACACGGTAGCCTAAAGTAAAAACTAGAAGCTTCAAAAGTCGCCAAGTACAAAAGCAACAATACCGGTATCGACAAGGTAAATCTTCGAGCATAAGGGTATGGACCTTCTATCTGGCTGTTGATACTATTTTCAATTTTCCATCATAATTTCTGCCAGAAAATGCCTTTTCAATTACATCGTCAACACTTGATTCCACTCTTCTCAACAAATTTGACTACAACTTTAAAATGTATGCATCGGTCGCCAAACTTAATATGGCAAGCGACTACCGACAACCAGATTTATACAATTACAACTAAGGTACTATTTCCAATTTTGCAATATAATTTCTGCTAGAAAATGTCTTTTTTAATTATACTGTCAACATTAAACTCCATTCCACTAAATAAATTTGCCCTACAACTTTAAAATGCCAGTATATCGAGTGCCAAACTTTCGAAAATGACTAGCGATTACCAACGACGTCATTGCTGCATGGTACAATCATGGTGCAACTCGTGTGATTGAACATGCATTGTGACGTGGTGTCTGAGTTCAATGTAACAATAGGACACTTTATGAGGCGCCGTTTGGAAAAAATATTTTGGGTTTTTTCACATGTTTTTTCAGCCAATTTAAGCAACATTTTGTCCAAAATATTTTATAGAATATTTCCTGTATATATGTAGGACAAATAAGTGGTTTAAAAGAGCCGAAAAAACTAACGCAAAATACATAGCAAATTTTCCACATAATATACAAGACAAATTATTGCATAAATTAGCCAAAAAAGGCAGCACAAAACATATAGGAAATTTCCTGTATAATGCATGCGACAAAATATTGCATAAATCACCCTAAAAAAGCAGCGCAAAACATACAGAAAATTTCCTATATACTGTATGATATAGGACAAATTATTGCATGAATTAGCCAAAAAGGCAGCGCAAAACATATAGAAAATTTCCTATAAAATATGTTAGACTAATATTACTGCATAAATAAGTCAAAAAAAGCAACACACATGTTTTGCGCTGCTTTTTTTTTGCAAATTTATGCAGTAATTTGTCTTATATGTTATCTAGGAAATTTTCTATATGTTTTCCGCTGCCTTTTTGGGCTAATTTATGCAATAAGTTGTTTTATATTTTATATAGGAAATTTTTTGTATGTTTTGCGCTGCTTTTTTGGGCTAATTTATGCAATAATAACTTGACGTACATATTATATAGGAAATTTCCGATATTTTGCGTCAGTTTTTTCGGCTATTTTAAACCACATATTTATCTCACATGTAGGCTATATAGAAAATATCCTATATAATACATTGGACAAAATGTAGCTTAAATTGGCCGCAAAAACATGTGGAAAAACTTAAATTATTTTTTTCCAAACGGCGCCTTACAGCACTTATTGCATTTGGATCGCATGGAAAAAGAAAAAGCCACTCTCCTCTATATAGTACGATTTACAGTAGAATACAATGGAAAAGGTGTGGCTCGCTTGTGTTCAACGATACTCTGTGAACCTATCGTGAGAGAAAATGCTGCGTCATCGGTTGGCGTTGAAAAAAAGCAATTTGTCGTTCACCAAAAAAAAAAGAACACCGACTGTCCTGATATTACAAAGACTAAAGGTGAGAAAATCCAAATATCGGATCAACCGATTTAGCATTAAAACTGTTTTATTACGACCTGGACAGCCTGTTTCACGCTGAACGCGATCTTCTGGAGGTATCTGCGAAAAAGAACTGGGGAAAAATATGAGAAAATCCAAAAATTTTTTGTTAAATATAAATTAACGCGCGTGTCCGTCATTTTGCAGGGTGTGCGCTGAACACCTTGAACCTCAGGAGAATATGCCTCAGCGTATAAGCTCATTTTTTTGTATTTCATTAAGTAATGTTTTTTGTTAACTGAAGCACATTTTGACGCAGTGGTCGACAAACACGGAGCCGCAGCCCGGAGTCGGTTTGCGAGGGGTTCGGTACCGGGCCGCGTGCTTTTCCAGATTAAATGCATTAGAGCAGTGGTCGGCAAACACCGGTGAAGTTCGTAACCGGTCCGTCTGCGTTTTCACATCAAATGCTTTATACTTAAAACATTTGGCAGAGTTAGCTCCATCGCAGGATAAGGACTTTTTTTTTTTGAGAGATACCCAAACAAATTTGGCAGATTTGCAAGCTGAATAAATACGAGCTGTTTTGTTGCTAACACAATTGTGATTTTTCAAAGGCCGGTACACAAAAAAAATTCAGTTTTAAACCGGTCCGTTGTGCGAAAAAGATAACCGACTACTGTTTCCACGAACATCCTCTGGTCGCTGTTAATTGTTTTTCTACCATTGCTTTTGTTTCTTGTTTGTAATTGTTTGGTCGTGAAATGAAACAAACTACTAATGTTTAGACAAATTTTGATTGACAGAATTTGCACATCTATCTTTTTGAAAAGTGATCAAGACTTTTCGACCATTGTTGAGTAAAACAACAACTGGGTTGCATTTTGTGTAAAGGTAGCTTCGAAGGCTGGCGTGAGTTCTGCGTAAATCAAGTAAAGCTATTACAATGTGTATGAAACATAAAGACATATTATTGAAGGCCAGAAGACTTATGACATAAACTCAGTAAAAAACAATTCTACGATTAGTTTCGGCTTCACGTATTTCAACTTACATTGGCTCCACATATTTCAATGTGTATGAAGTTACAATAGAGATATGAAAGGTTAAGGTTGTTACAGAGCAGATCCAGAATTTCGGTGGGGGAAACTAACTTCTATAGAAAAGTTTGTAGTGGTACAGATCAGCTCATATTCTATGTTTACACATCAACGCATATTATGTTATAAAAACTTCAGGGGTGCTGGTGATGTAAGTGGGGGCGACTGTCTTCACTCATCCCCTCTGAATCCGCGACTGGGTAGTGATTTAATACATTGGAAATAGGTTCAGTTTAGGGTAGGATACGTAGCATTGCTAAATAAGTGTAATACAGTAACTAATTACTTTTAGTCCGACTTTTACTCGTACTAGTCCGGCAGCCCAGAGGTCTTAGCTTAGCTGGAAGCTTACCAATTTTTATCTCTATTATCGTTTAAAGTACTTCAAACGATGCACGAAATCAGATTTCTGCCGGATCAGGGGTGGTGGGTGTGGCCAGGGTGAGGGGGTAAAGAGGGTAAAATCGTTGAGCTGCTGGCACAACTAGTTACTTACCCTATAAAAGTAGTTTTAGTCGTTCATAGTCGCAGTAAAGCTCTCATTTTGGGCTTAAACGAAAGAAGAAAAAATACAAAACATATTTAACAACAAAATTTTAAGTTTATTTTATTATGACGTCATCATATTTGAGCTTGAACTTGATTTTGCTCAATTTTTTTTTAGCCGAGATGTATAACTTAAGCTATCGCGTCTAAGTTTATTGAAGAAAATTAATAAAACTTGTTCCAGCAGGAAAGTAGTTTCTTACCCTTAAAATGAAACTATTTGGACGCTTTTATGATGAACACAGACAAAGTAACGCGCTAATATACAAAGACGCATGGTTAATTTTTAGACGCTTTTCCATACAATGCGGGTTCCGCATGACTGATTTCTCTATGAAATTGCAATGCGTTTGGGCTATTTTATGTTAGAATACGTTTCTTCTGGTGTAGTCTTTAAGAAGATAGCGAATAATTAATGCCAGGTATAACAATAGAGAGGGTTTCAAATTTGGATATAGAAGATTTGAGCTACTATGACAGATTTGAGCAACTTAATCCACAACAATTCTTATGGAGATGAAGACAAGAAACGTTTGTGACAACTTAGCAACTATTTTTTGAACAATTTCTAAGACTGAAATGAAAAGTTACCGAAATGAAATATTTAGCAATGTTGCTATTGACTGAAACAAAAGTAAATTTCATATTTCCACTGGAAAAGGTTTTGATCTGGTCACTGGGCAGTTGGGCAGCATCGCGATGAAACAAATACTTATAATTTTCCGATAAGGTCAAAATTATGGGGTTCTAGAGATTAAATTTCGTTAATATTTTGTTGCGTTTATGACTCGCGATCCGCTAAACTTTTGGCCAAAATCATGCAAAAACATGATAAATTTAGCAATTAGGACAGAACAGCGAAACAAAAAAATATTATACTATGCAATTTACAGTAAATAAGCGAAAACTTGATTGACTATCGTGAAATAAATTAAGATAATATTTTAACATTATTTTCAGGGTTTATGGAAATAATTGAACGTAGTAATCCAATTTATCAGTTAAACCTGGAGATCCTCCATTGATTAAAGTAGAATTAACTCAACTTCGAGATACGAAATTGCAAACGAATTAATCAAGTGAGTGATGAAGCCAACATTCAACTTACCCGAGGGCCCGAGGGTTTTTCGTAAGTGTTATTCAATTCACAAACAATCGTTAACTTTGGGGTGCTTGTAACTGAAGCCTTTTATATCTCTATATCCAAATTTGAAACCCTCTATATTCTTATACCTGACATTAATTATTCGCAATCTTAAAGAATACAGCGAAAGAAACGTATTCCAACAAAAAATAGCCCAAACATTATGCGCAAAACGTGGCACACTATCATTGTTCAAAAGGTCTTCTTGCAACTCTCTTGGATTTTTCTAACCATCGTTTTTTTTTTGCTGCCAAACTACACAAAACTTCACAGATTTGGCGCTTCCGTCCAGCTATTCGGCTAGTTGCCTTTTTGTCAGTTTTACTCCACGTTCCACTGCTTGAGTGTGATTTGGATAACTAAGTTGCAGTGGTTGTTTGAGAAATTGCTTGATATTAGTGCAAGACTTTGTCAATGGTGGTTCATGCAAATTCAGGAGTCCTTTATTGTTTCAAAGATAGGTAATAGCTGTTCGTCCTTTTTCATAAATGTCAACGATTTTAGCGTAGCACTTTGCATTGAAATTGCATCTGGGAAGATGAAACTCTCGAAGGAAGTATGATTGTGGGCATCTCTTTCATTATTGCGTCTAACTTTGGAGATAATACTCGCAGCTTTTGCTCTGATTGCTTTGTTGTCATCACCTAACATAATGAGAAGAACATTTTCTGGGTGGGCAAAATAGCAGTTGGGTTGAATACTTTGGTGTATGATTGGGAGGAGGCTATCATCACTAAACAGCTTTCGCATAGACTCGATTTCTCGAAAAGCACCTTCGGTCCATCTATAATCGTGCTTTTTTTGCTAGGTATAGAGATGGGTCTTCCAATGTCAAAATACTTGTAAAATACATTGTAGGAGTTTATTGAAAACCCATCTCCATACAAAGTATAAAAGCACGATCATAGATGGACCGAAAATGCTTTTCGAGAAATCGAGTCTATGCGAAAGCTGTTTAGTGATGATAGCCTCCTCCCAATCATACACTCCCAACCATACACTAATGCATTCAACCCAACTGCTATTTTGCCCACCCAGAAAACATTCTTCTCATTGTATTAGGTGATGACAACAAAGCAATGAGAGCAAAAGCTGCGAGTATGATAAACAATAATAACAATAAATAAATAACTGAGGTATTTTCAAATTATATTGAACAGAAAATTCGACAGTAATTGAGGGAGACTGCAAAGTGAGCTTGCGCTCTTCGAGTCAGCAGCCACCCGTTAAATATGTCAAGTGCGATCGGCTCCAACCGCGAGTCGAACCCGTCACGTAGGATCTGTCACCTGCGCGCGGTACAGCTAGGCCATGTCGCTGACAAATGATCTCCAAAGTTAAGCGCAATAACGAAAGAGAAGCCCACAATCATACTTCCTTCGAGAGTTTCATCTTCCCAGATGCAATTTCAATGCAAAGTGCTACCCTAAAATTGTTGACATTTATGAAAAAGGACGAACAGCTATTACCTATCTTTGAAACAATAAAGGACTCTTGAATTTGCATGAACCACCATTGACAAAGTCTTGCGCTAATATCAAGCAATTTCTCAAACAACCACTGCAACTTAGTTTGGCAGCAAAAAAAAACAACGATGGTTAGGAAAATCCAAGGGAGTTGCAAGAAGACCTTTTGAACAATGATAGTGTGCTGTGTATTGTATATGCATTCTCCATAAGTCTGTTTTAGCGTAGTCTAATGCCTTTTTATGTGGTGCATTTGTGTCCCCTATGAATTATTTCCATCCTGTTTTGTGCATGGTGGCTCCTATGCGGATATTGGGTAGCAAAAATTAAACAATTTGGTGGTCCACACAGTTGTTTTATTTCAGAACGCATCGAATTCTGACACCGAAGTAAATCGTGAAAAAAATAAAGTTGCTTAAATCATAAAATAAAGGTTACAGTTGTCTTCTCTGAAAAACATTAAAAATGAATACCAACAATGCATATCTAGCACTTCCCAGTCAAATTCTGTGCATAATTAACTATTTAAGGGGGTGCGATTTAGAAAAGCTGAGGAGGCACAGTCTAAACGCGGTTCAATTTCAAAAAAATTTTGTATTTCCCAATATTTCACCCTAAGGCAAAAATCTAACACCCAGGCAAGTTGAAATTAAAAAATTGCCCAAAAAGGGGGCACCCTACTAAGCAGCCTTCATCTGCAACATTTCTTCAAGAATTAAAATTTTTTTCGGTCATTGTGACTGAGCGGGTCTAAAATATTTCGGTCATCGCCAAAAAATGTCGGTCATAATCGAAAAAAAAAATTAGCTTTCAAAACCTATTGGCTATCTATAAAACGTCTCATGTTTAGATTGACTTCAAATAGTCAGGTGGGAAATTCGATCATAATAAAAGTCTATGTTGGGAAACAGACCAAAAAAAGTTAAGATCTCACTTCACCAATCTCCAGCTTATCCAACAAAGCCACTTATCTCGACAATGAATCAAGACCTTCAAACCTCCAACACCGTTTAATTGACAGCAAGTTCTTTCCGATTACAAACAAGAATCTAGTTAACAACTAACAACAAAGCTGTAAATTTACCGGACTATTTTGGCCCCGTCTGACAGACGTCACAAGCATTTCACGTGTCACTTCCAGAATTTCAACGCTGAATAACAAAAAACGCATCTTAGTCAACCGGAAGCCTTGTGAGTTATTAATACCAGGGGCGTATTATCCTGAGGTTCTAGGTATTTAGCGCACACCCTTACAATATCACAAGCCCTCGCGTTAATTCATGTTTACTAAAACTTTTGGATAGTCTCATCTTTAGTCTTTGTAATATCAACACAGTCGGTGTTCTTTTTTTTTCGGTAAACGACAAATTGCTTTTAGCTATTTGATTATGATGCATAAAGCCTGTGGGCTTTTGGCTCATTTTAATAGGACATGTGGACAGGTTAACAGAAGACTACATAGCATAGCTTTAGTTTGCCAGCTAGCCTAGTGCATACTACATGTAAGGCTATTTCATAACGAGCAGAGGGACAGTGCAAGTCGTAAAATTTACGCCCCAAGTGCCAAAACATAACTACGCTTGAAGCTCCACTGCACAAGCTCGACGTTTTGAAAAGCACTTTATTTTAATTGACGCACTGCTGTGGGAGTGTGCGGAATAGAATATTAGCTTTTTTTGCAGTAAAATACTGTAGACTATTTTTACGAATTTAGAATTTTGAATCCTATTGTACTGTAAATAACTAACTGGCTTCTAATTTTACTTTTTCAAGCTATTAAAAATTTTCTTCCCTACGGATTTTTTTTAAACTTAAATAACAGTCACAGGAAGGTGTCACCTGAAACTCAAGAATATTTTTGGTACAATGAGCGTAAGTCGAACATTTTGAGACCTGGAGCTAATTACGCGCCGGTCTTATAGGAGAGAACTAACTTTGTTGTCGCATCATGAGTTTGTCATCACTTTGAGCGAGATTATCGCCTCAACTTGGCAATAGAAAAACTGCTGGTATTGGTTGTGCTATCGAACATCGTTAAAACGTTAAGAGCAAGCATTGTTCAAACGTAACCCAACTTCAACCAGCAACTTCGCTGCTAAAACACTTTTTATTTCGGTTCCAAGTTTGGAAAAAAATTGAATTTTATTATTCGGTAACAAATTTTGAGTGCGAAGCCGCGAATATTGGCCCGCCACTTGTTTATGATGCGATTTTTCGTACGAAAGAGACGCAGGGGTTAGGCGTTGTAATGTGAAACCACGTCACTTTACATGGCATTCTAGGGAACAATCGTAGGGTGTTATAAAAACAAACCAACGAAAAGCAGAATCGTCTGGGTTTGAATTCCATAGAAATTTTTATCAACGGATCCGTAAGAACATTGAACAAAATTTTGTGCGACAACTAACAGGCCGAAAATCGCATTTAGTGTGAACACGCCATTACTTGACGCTCCGACGTATTTTGATTTTTAATGTCAGGAACGCTTTTGTGCTTGTTCATTTATATAGGGACGTACTATCTTCATGCATATAGGTCTAAGAAAAGCCTTTTGTAAAACATTTTACAAATTTTCGAATGATACAGCTACATTTTTTAATAAAGCTTGGCTACTAATCATTGGAAAATATGCGCTTTGTAAGAATAGACTTGCGAGAATGGTGTAGTTTAATTGTTAAAAATCCTGAAATGTCAGTGATAAAATTACGTTGATATGTCGATGAATTTTGCAACTTTTATTAGATGCAATTAAAGCTTACAACAGTATGTATGCATGCTTACTGATTCAGCTTTAACTATATCGCAACGCAGACGGATAGAGTATTTTCTGTTTAAGATAATTCAGGCTGTAGGAGCGATCTCTTTTGTCTTCCTAATGTATGCACTTAACTTATAATCACAGTACGAAGCCCTTCTGAGAAGGTTGAGGTTGCATTGGGAAAAACAACTTCATCAAAGTCCCTTTTCATTTTAGGCGTTTTAACGCACGTGTTGGCATCGACAATACAACCTAAGAAATTGCTATTGGGCAACATGGTGACCTTGACTTTAACAAGAACGAAAGATGTTTATTGTAGCTTTGTGCCACCAATGGGCCGGGCATAATGAACACATTTTTCAACACCAAAGAATTCTCAAGTACACCTAGTGCAAAGATCCTGTGAGACAACGCTCCTTGATTGATTTTTGTATCATTTCGGCAGGTTTGTTTTTTCTGTGTTTGATATTCATGTTAAAAGAGGGCTGAGCCGTCAACTCAGAAGGCCGAGTGGTAAAAGTAGACTGAGATTTGATTCCGAGTCAGGTTAAACTAATGACTTTAAAATTGGTATTCACAGCTTTCTGCTTGACGTTCAGCAGTAAAGAGACAGTGTGGGGAACAAGCTGGCAAGTTTATCTGTTGTGGCGTTCGGAAGGGCACTTAATGGGTTTCCCCCATCCCAGCGTGGCAGACAGGTGGCCGGCAACTCCTAAGCGAGTTCGTTATAGCGCTTTGGTCGCTTTCTCGTGATAGTAGGATAAATATGCAACTAAATGCAAACACAAACTCATTACTCTTAGTTGCCTGCACTTTAAAAGGTCTGAAACTTCCTAGGAAACGAGAGACTATTCGATTACAAAAAAACTGTGAAATCACGTGGGAGTCATTAGCTGACAATTAGGATGTACGAACTGCATTTGTAGACAGGATTGCATCTAAGCTAAAAAAAACTTCCGACCTCTGCTGAAGAAATAAAAACTGAGCGATTGAAAACGGTCGGTAATAAAGTCGGTAATAAGGTAATGAAGGCAACTGCGAGTCTGTTTCATCTGAATTGAATGGGGTGCAAGCTAGGATAAAGAAAGATGTACCCGAAGCAATGTATTTGCATTGTTATGCCCACAAGCAAAACTTGGTGCTCTTATATTAAGCAAAATATAGCACTTTGGTCGCTTTCTTGTGCAAGTAGGATAAATATACAACTAAATGTTAACACAAACTCATTACTCATAGTTGCTTGCACTTCGAAAGGTCTGAAACTTCCTATATAAGGCAGTTGCGAGACTATATTTGTCCGTGTAAAGCAGTTGCGAGACTGTTTCGAGCAGCAGTCTATTTCCACTAGTGGGAAATTTTGGTAAAAGCGATGGATTAGCTCCAGGTCTCAAAATGTTCGACTTACGCTCATTGTACCAAAAATATTCTTGAGTTTCAGGTGACACCTTCCTGTGACTGTTATTTAAGTTTAAAAAAAATCCGTAGGGAAGAAAATTTTTAATAGCTTGAAAAAGTAAAATTAGAAGCCAGTTAGTTATTTACAGTACAATAGGATTCAAAATTCTAAATTCGTAAAAATAGTCTACAGTATTTTACTGCAAAAAAAGCTAATATTCTATTCCGCACACTCCCACAGCAGTGCGTCAATTAGAATAAAGTGCTTTTCAAAACGTCGAGCTTGTGCAGTGGAGCTTCAAGCGTAGTTATGTTTTGGCACTTGGGGCGTAAATTTTACGACTTGCACTGTCCCTCTGCTCGTTATGAAATAGCCTTACATGTAGTATGCACTAGGCTAGCTGGCAAACTAAAGCTATGCTATGTGGTCTTCTGTTAACCTGTCCACATGTCCTATTAAAATGAGCCAAAAGCCCACAGGCTTTATGCATCACAATCAAATATTTGACCTTCTTCAATTATATGACGCGTAAAATTTGATTAAAATGTAAAATGAGCTTTTATCACATAAAATGTAAAATTTGATTATATAAAATGTAAAATTGGTTTTTGGCCCACTTTAATTGGACATGTGGAGAGGGTATACAAGAGCTAGTATTAGGGTGGAATAAAAATATAATTCGGTGGTGCCAAAACATTACTTCAGGCGCAAAGGCCCACATACTCCAGCAGTGGTGGTTTTATGCATGGGCAAACTGCGCAGTCGCCCGGGACCCCCCACCTTATTTTACGCGCTGCTGGAGCCCCCCCCACCTAAGTTTACGCGCAACGTGGCCACCTCAAATTTCGTTATGCACTTGGTGAGATCAAGCAATTTTGTCTGGTTCTCTGATCTTTGCTTTACTTATTGCTGGGGTTCTTAAACTTTTTTAACACGCATATACCCCAAAATCACTTTATTTTTATTGGCATGGACCCCTTTTTGAAAAGTTTTCTTTACAGTACCGGCACAGAACATTTCCATTTGGTCTTCATGGACACCTCATAACTTGTCCATGGTCTTCTTAAGGGTCCGTGGACCCCAGTTTAAGAACCCCTGACTTATTGCTTTTGTCCTGCTCTAAAATGGTTGCTGTTTGGGGGTCTCATCTAGAATAAGCCCCGACGCTTTTCCAGTCTGTTAACCTTAACCTAACCTTTAACCTGACCCTAACCAAATCTAGCTGTAATCGAGCCTAACCCTAGCTAAATTTAACCCTAACCGAACCTAATCCTAACCCAACCTAATCTTAATCAAACTTGGGGGATGATATTAGATCTAGCCCGCTGTTTAGTACCCGTACTGTTGCTTTGATTTTTGTTCCAAACCGTTGGCAGTCAAAAACAAATTAATTTAGGTGCTAGCCAGTAGATTACAGTGGTAGAATTAACTTTCCACTTGTTAGTGCATTTTATTAGCTAGCCCACAGTGTAACAAGGTACCAGTAGTACCATTACAAATTTGTTGAATTTGACCTAGGTGTCAACTGACAAGAACCTTTTGGTTGAAGTAAAAGTGCTTGAAATTTACGGTTGGTTAAAATCTAGTATTGGATTGCCTGCTTGCAGATAACCTGGTATGAGGCTCCATTTGGGATGAAAAACTTGGCCTACCATAGGCTATGTTCCGGTTTCGAGCTGTAGATTATGGTACAACTGGTACCGGTAGTAATTTATAGAGTCATTTCATGTGTAGCGGTTACGGCGCCTGTAGATAGACTAATCTGACTCCAGCGCATATAGGTTTGCTACCCAAAAGGGTTCTTTGTAAGGGAATAGCATAAAATCCACATAAAAACGTAGGTCCAAACACATCACTTATTATCACTTTACACAATCTTATTCAAATAGAATCGTGAATAAAAACACAAAGATAGCGTTACAATATTCGAGCACTCTTGCATTAGACACAAGCATAACAGACCTTAATCCGGTACCTAACTGGCCTTAATACAATAGAAACAGCTCTAACAGTAGGCCCCACACGCTTCACAACTTAGCCTTAACTAAACTAAACAGCACTTGCAGACTATAGTCAAAACTAAACACTCACTGCAAGCCAATATGAACAAAAATATACACAATATTATACTCCTGCACTTCTCACAATATTATTACTGAACATACTAAGCACATGGTTAAGTTACGCTCGACTGATCTCGCTTATCACAAAGTCGGGCGGATGAAATTATCCGTCTGGAAAACACAATTACAAAGCAGGTGATTCTGATCCCTGCATATGTATTGTATAACCTACTAATTTTTTTAAAATTTGTAACCATCGCAGATTCCCTCTTATATGACCGGAAGGTCCACTCGCCGTCTCCCTGCGGTCTTATATTTTTTTGTTTTGTCTTTGTATTTCTCATGTTTGTGTTTTGATGTTACCGCAAATAAATATCGATTGATTGATTGATTGTTGGTGATGAAGATTTGAGGAGACTAGAAGATAAAAAAAAAATTGAAAAATCCTAATGGGTTTCCGAGTTATTGCAATTTGAAATTTCAGTTAGTCTACTTGAGGGAGTTTACGTTTGTGAGCACTGGTCAAGCTTAGTGATTTCGTTGAATATCTTTATTTCTGATGACAAAATGATAGAACAAATGTCAATTTTATATCATTTTTGGGGTCCAAAAATTCATTTTTTTTGGCATTGGAACTGTCCAAAGCACCTCTTTTGTGGAGTAAATTAATGTTGTTTAATCACAGTCAAAGGCTAAGTCTACGGCACAATTAAAAAAATAGCGAACGTTTCTCACAAATAATTTTTGCATTTTTGAGTAGGATGGGTCACTTGTTTTCACATATCCAAAGACATAAAAATTAGCAACTTGTTTTTTGTGCTTTTGGAGTCAATTTAGTTTTCAAATTCTAATTTTTTTATGATTCTCAGGATGGCAATTTTGCCATTTCATCCATAAGAAATATTTCTGCCTAAACATCATCATTAGATTTTATTTTTGGTGACATCACAGTAACGTTTCAATTTGTTCACACAAATAATTATAATTATTATGAAGTCACATTAAGTTTTCTAATATTAAGTATTTTTGGTTTGCAACTTGCAAACTACTGGACCCCGGTACCACAGTGTATCCATTATTACTAACAGTGGGACCACTCTCTGTGCTGAGAGTGTGGAATGAAAATCAGAGTTCAAAAATCAAATCAAATCTTCATTATACTCGCCGTATTACGCCGAAGCGTGTAACGAATTGCGGGGCCCATCTTCGCGGTTTAGCGCCTGGGCAACACAGCTCCGAAGAAACATCGCAACGGTGGCGAGTCGTTGGCGACACTGTGCCGATTTGACCGGCCCGGGAATCGAACCCCAGACCTCCCGCACCGATAGCGTGCGCTGAGCAACTGAGGTAACGGCCGGTAGCGTGCTAACGGCCGGTAGCTGAGCAACTGAGCTAACGACCGATAGCGTGCGCTGAGCAACTGAGCTAAATGAAAATCAGAGTTTATCTGTTCAAATCGTGTTGCCCATCATACTATGGCATTATACTTAGAAACGAAAAAAATAATGGCAAGCACTTTCATTATATACTAAAGCATGAAGTGCTCACTTCTTCTACATAGTTGAACAATCTGCGATGGCTCCTTGCAAAATTTAAAAACAGAAAATAAAAACAGCAACATTACAGTTAAACTTTCTCAAAAAGTATTATTACATCAACATTTTTGTGGACATACGTAGCAGTGCTTCAGCTTTTTCGTGGACATACGTAACAATGCTATTTTGTTTGTGGGTTTAGTGTAAAAATTATGAGTACACTATGCCGGTACCTACTAAACAGCTAAAGTGGAAGTTCAGTCTTCAGTGCAAAGGGTTTGACTCGGAACTGCAAAATAGCAAGAATGTTTCTAAGCAATTGCATACCAATGATTGAGCACCTCAAGATCTACCTGATGAGAATTAGTTTAGTTGTGATGTGACTAGTGATTGACTGCTTACAAGTTGCTAGCTACCCAAATATCAGTGATCAGAATTTGGTATACTGATATAAGTTGAATTGTTTTGCATGTTATGTATTTTTTCTATTTTGTTGCATATGCAATTTATCCTCCTATTACGAGAAAGCGATTAATGCGCTATACGAGCTCGCTTAAGAGTTGCCAGCCATCTGTGTCTACCACAACAAGATGGGAGGATCCCGTTAAGTGCCTTTCCCAATGGCACAGCAAGTAAACTTGCCGGCTTGTTCTCTACACTATCCCTTTAATGCTGAGCGTCATGTAGGGAAGGTGTGAATACCAATTATTGGTCTGACCAAAACCAAAACCAAGTCTACAGCTCCGGAAGCAGGTGTTCTCACCACTCAACCATCTGGACTGTTTAATTAATACGTAGTTTTAACTTTTGAGTGCTTAGTGCCACTGTGGCATATCTTTCTCAGTGTTTCGCAAACAACAGTTACGTAACAGTGCAGCTTTCAGTGTTGCTTATTTATGAATTTCTTTCTATTCAGGTTTACTTTTTATCTAGAAACATAATTATATAGTACACAATGTACAGCCAGCTGTTATAGCATAATGGCACTGTTTTTACTTAGTGGTAGCTAGAATTGACATAATGCGTAAATTAGAAAGTTCTATGAAACATCATGTTGTGATTCTTCCTTATGAAAACACAAGGCGTTGCCAGCACTTCAGCAATATATCTTCGATATGATAAAACTTTTCTTTGGTAGGTACCGGTAGTTCACCGGTACATATTTACTTCATTTTGGGATTTACCACCAGTAGTAAAATTTGTTAGTAAGTGTGTTGATCCAATAATTCAGACTTCGTGTGGTCCTAGTTGCAAAGACATGTTGTGCTGTTGCGCAGGGGGGGGCCATTTTTAGTGTCTTGCCCGCCCCCCCCCCCCCCCCCCTAGTCAATGACCACCACTGTACTCAAGGCAAAAAGGCGACGAAAGTGAATACAAACTCACTGAGAAGAGGCCATTACCACAACGTTTTTCACTCAAGTTTCGAAGTAATAGATGCCAAGCGGAATTTTGTCGTGAATCAATTATTCATTCTCTTTAGGATATAGCCACGAGGTTTGAGTGGAAATGAAACAAACTTGCTGTAAAACTTATTGTTACCCATACTTCCAATCAAGCCGTCACGAATTCACACGAAATTGTGGATTAGCACGCACAAATGCATGGTTGAAGATCAAAAAACAAGAGCGTTTATAGCAGAATATATTTGGAAAGAGAATTTGATCTATTTAAGTTTCTACATCTGCCCTTCTAACTTACCTAAAAAGCGAAGCACAGTGATAGTCAAACTTGACGCGAATCCAGTGATTACAAAAAAAAGAGTAATTCGGACTAATGCAGTGGATGGCACAGAGAATAGGAATGAGAGGAGGTACACAAACGGAAGCGAGGCAAAGCAATAAAGCACCAACAGAAGTATCGCGACGTCAGCATGCTCGGTGAACTCAGACACCGAGAATGCAGCAAACATGATCTAAAACATATTGCTTAAAGTTAGTCGGAAGCTACTTTAATCAACTTATGGGCATGGCCAAGCAGTACGTGATAGGTTCGATTCCCACGTGATAGGTTCGATTGACGACTGAAGCCAATAGCATTTGAGATATACAAGGCGTGCCTACTGACTCAAAAAGCGCAAGCTACTTTAATCAACTTATGGGCATGGCCAAGCAGTACGTGATAGGTTCGATTCCCACGTGATGGGTTCGATTGACGACTGAAGCCAATAGTATTTGAGATATACTAGGCGTGCCTACTGACTCAAAAAGCGCAAGCTTACTTTGCAGCCTCCATCAGTCCGCTGAATGTTCTGTTCTAACTCAGAAAATTGAAAATAACCTCAATCACGCCAATATACTGCTGTTTGAAAAAGGTGGACACACTTTTCTTCAGCATTTTCTTTGATGCTGAGAACTACTTGACAGGTCCATCCTGTGTAAACCCTAGCCCATTTGTGGATCAAAAATTTCTCACTTGATTTAACTACCATGGTCGCGTACTCCAAAAAACGGATGGAGGCCACCTCCGTTCGGGCCTTAAATTCAAAAAATGATCCAATTCAAAATGGAGACAAATTGCAGAAAAGCATCCCAAAATGATGTACGTTTGAATGCTTTTGCATATTTTTCACGATTTACAGTTCATAAAATACGTTTTTTGAAATGAGAAACAACAATTTAGGTGAGCCTGAAAAATCCGAAATACCTGGTATGCATTGCCTCATTATTGTCCTAAAATAGGCCATGTCCAATGTCCATATCTCACGCTCCAGTAAGGGCTACAACAATAACGTTTGATAAGTTCTCGGAAACAAGGAATTCGTTTTGAAAAGTTTCGCTTAGGTGAAATCATACAGTCACAGTAGGCCATGTGTGAAGCATGAGAATATTAAAAGCTGTTTTGTTTCCATCACAAAATAGTATTTTTTTTATTGAGTAAAGCTTTTTCGCCTAGTTTGTCCTTTGATGTGACAATTAGATCAGTTTCTGCATTGTTGTCAGTTCAGTCTGAAACTGGAAGAAAATAATTCCAATGTTGAGGTAAATCAGGCGCCAATTTGCAAAAAATCATATCAAATTTCATTGCCTTGATTTCTGGTCACTGATCTTAATTGATGGAAAGATTTACACTACATTTGCTTGCTTCGACTTAGGATGGAGGAAGCCAGTCTCAAATTTTTTTACACCATTGTTATGATGTTACAACATATCTCACGACTAGTAGCCTTTTGTTACAGTGCATATCTGCTAAAAAATTGTTTTAGAAAAATAGATTTTGGAACATATGAATACAATGTTATTGAAAAGTTTGATGATATCCGTTACATCGAATATAGTAATGCCGCTGTGTGTTGCGTCTCTGTCCCAAGGGATAGATCATGCATAGATGAATCCATAAACTTATTTATCCGTGACGCAGTCTGTAAATACGATGCGTTTCTTCAGCTTTTTATGGCGCTGCCTCTGTATTTAGGCAAACCGTGCTGATTGAACTCCCTCATCTTAACCTTTACTTCTTCAGTCAAAGTTAGTTTAAAATATACGATGTTTTGGCTAAAGCATTGATATCATACTACTGCTTGTAGGTTACTTCGCTTCACCCGCACGTTTGTCACCTCTGATCTATACTGATCAACAAAATCATACATATTTGCAGGAAATGTTGAGCGTTTAATAGGTCTTTAATAGATGCAGCTGATTTCCAAGCATGGTTAAGCAAGTAAGTCTCGCTGCTTTTTTATGTTTTTAAAAGATCAAATCTTATCAACACCAAGAGGATAGGAAGCTTTAACACGACACACTTTATCTTTAAAACTATTACACTGGACTTAAGGTTGAAGCAGATTTAATTTTTTGCTTGATAAACGTTGAACATTTTTATCTGGTCTCAACGAACTCTTCTTCTTCAGTGTCGGTGTACATACATATTTGCAGGAAATGTTAAGCATTTAATAGGCCTTTAATAGACGCAGCTGATTTCCAAGCGTAGTAACACTTTATCTTTGAAACTGTTGCACGACTTGTGAATGCTGATGTATTTGTCATAAATCTTCAATAAGCACTTAACGACTTGTAAGTTGGCTTGCAAATAGTGTAAGCATAGTTTAAAGGGATTAAAACATCTGTACTGCTGGCCGCGATATTTACAGGGATTTCTGGTCAGTGGTCATGCTGATTACGAGACTTAATTTTCCGAATGCTGGTTTGCAATATTCACCAGTTTGTTTTTCGCCGTTCTATCACGGTCCTAGCAAATACGAAACTGCCACGCTTTTTATCAGTTTTATAATATTTCATTAAAAATCGAATCAATTCCTACTTGTGGTTTCCATTTCCCAGAAGTAAATCACAGTCACTGCGTGTTGAGACACAGTGTTTTGCACTTGTGACGTACACTCTTCTACCAGGATTTTTCCCAGTTTTAGAGATGGAGGTGTGTCTAAACAAAAATTTCAGAGCTGTGCTTTAATATTCTGACGAAAACGCCACTTTGGCAAAGCCAGAGCATGTTAGATCACTGTGAGTGGACAAGAACTGCTTCCATGCAAATATCACCAAATGAAACACATTTTTATCCACTCACAACGATTTTCTTTGCTCCTGAATTGCATGTTTACAGTCCACTGCAACATTTTGATCCTCAAAAACTGGATATGATATTCCACTTCACCACGCCGGCCACTAAATTAACACGGGCAAAAGAATTTGCATCACAAGTGCAGTACAGTGCGTTCCAAAAACCAGTAACTGCGATTTACTTCTCGGAAGTGGAGCTAAGTCCGAATTAATTCGATTTTCACTGGATAATTGATGAAGAACAACGCAATTGATATTTTTACGACCGTGACAAAAAAGAAAAAACCTGGCCACTTTCGCAAACCAGCACCGAGGAACGTGAGTCTCGTAATCATTATGAAGCTGACACATAGCTAAGTTCTGCGCTGCTTGTTCTTCCGGTACGGTAAAAACGGAGACAGAAAAAATCTACTCTCCAATTTTTTTTATTTTTGACGTTTCGCTTGGCAATGAACGCCAAGCGAAACGTCAAAAATAAAAAAAATTGGAGAGTAGATTTTTTCTGTCTCCGTTTTTACCGTACCGGAAGAACAAGCAGCGCAGAACTTGAGTTAGCCTAGCTAGCCTAGACTACGATGCCCGGTATACAAGTCCAACAAAATCTTCCCCACTATGCAGTGTTTAACATAGCTAAGGCTAGTGCTTCACGCATCACGTCAAGTAGCCCTTGCAAATATCGGGGGCCAGTATTACAGATAAGTCAATCCTGTTAAGTTATGCTAGCACTATTTGTAAACCAACTTACGATTGGTTAAATGCTAATCTTTAGAATATATAAAAAAAGCAAGGAGACTCTCTTCCTTTCCATGCTTGAAAATCATCTTCATTTATTAATGGCCTATTAAACGCCTAATATTTCCTGCAACTAATTTATGTAGGCTACACCGACACCGAAGGAGCAAGGTTCGTTCAGGAACTTAAGCCTGAAGACTGTGACCGAAGAATGGAATACGGAGAATTAATGTTGGGTTGGTATGAAGATTGGCCTGAATTGTTCGAAAATATCCTTTGGAGTGACGAGGCAGTGTTCCATGTCGGTGGTTTCGTAAATCGCCACAACTGCCATTACTGGGGAACAAATGAAACAGATTCTAAACAAACTGTTGAGAGAATGCAAACTCGTCCAAAAGTGACTGTGTGGTGCGGAATGACGGCAAGCAGAATTATTGGTCCATATGTTCTGCGTGATACCATGAATGCGGAGCGCTACCTTCACATGCTTGATAGTTTTGTGTGGCCCACAGTGTCTGGTTAGGATAACATCGATGACTTAATATTTATGCAAGATGGTGCACCACCCCACTTTGCTCTCACTGTGCGAGCGTGGTTAGACCAACACTTTTCAGGTCGATGGCTGGGTCGACGCGGACCTCATGAATGGCCTCCGAGAAGCCCAGATCTTACACCGTGTGATTTTTACCTGTGGGGTTACACAAAAGAGGAAGTGTACAAGACAAAACCTCGCACATTGGAAGATTTGGAGATAAAAATCCAACAAGTTTGAATGCTATCCCCAATGACATTCTTTTAAAAGTTGTTCGTTCTATCCCTGGTCGTTTAATGAAGCTAGTTGAAGCAAATGGTGCATACGTTGAAATATGAATATTTGATCTTTGTTACAAATTTTAAGTAATTCAACTGAGCAATTATACTTTCTCCTGTAATATTCAATATGCTCCTTTGTATTTCATTAAGCTTAAAGTCAAAATTTGGAAATTATTACAAATTTTTAATGCCTAGTTACTTTTCAACCACCCTGTACTTCAACTATTTGTCCACGTGAGAGCATGACCGAACAGCACGTGAATCAGTGTAACCTGCAAGCAGTGACATGGCACCATGCAATGCTTTAGCCAAAACATTAAATATCCTTCACTTTAACTAGCGTTGAATGAGGAGGGAAAAGTTATGATCAGGGCATTCAACCAAGACGGTTTACGTGCTCACAACTTCCTCCAACCATTTTCAGAAGAAAACAAGTACAGGGCACTGGGCAGCGCCATAAAAAGTTAAAGAAATATATCGCATTTACAGATTACATCCCGCGTAACTACGTTTGTTGATTTATCTATGCATGATATATTTCTTGGAACAGAGACACCCAGCGGTAATTACTGTATTTAATGTAACGCATATCATCAAATTTTCTAATAAGTTTGTTTTCATATGTTCGTTCGTTACCAGCTCAGATAATTTCCGATTTGGGTCAAACCAATGACTAAAAAATTCCTATTCACAGCTTCCCTGCTTGACGCTCAGCATTAAAGGGACAGTGTGAAAAAAAAACCGGCAAGATTACTTGTTGTGCCGTTGGGAAGGGCACTTAGCGAGATTCCCCTCTCTTGGTGTAGTAGACAGATGGCTGGCAACTCCTAAGCGAGCTCGTATAGCGCTTTGATCGCTTTCTCGTGATAAGAAGATAAATATGCAACTAACTAACTGTTCTAAAATCTATTGCTCCAAAACAGTTTTTAATAACGAAACAGTTTTTAGAAACAAAATAGTTTTTTGCAACGAAGGTGTAGAAGAATTGGATTCGTTTTATCCCCTCCAAAGAGCAAGAAAGCAGATCCAGTGTAAATCTTTTCATTAATCAAAATTAGCGATTAGGAAATCAAGGCAATGAAATTCAATACCTTTTTGCACTTTGTTTGGCACCTAATGTACCTCAACATTGGAATTGTTCTCTTACAATTTCAGACCGACCTGACAACAATGCAAAACCAATCCGTAGGAACAAGGCGAAACAATTTCACTCAGTGAAGAGAATACTACTTTGTGAAAAAGACCTAAGTGATGACTGTACTGATCTGGATATTGTCCAATAAAATCATGATAGTTAACATCCTTTAATATTCTTAATGTTAATGTGTTAATGCTTACTTACCTTGTCCAGTGTCCACATGTCCAATTTATATGGGCTTTAGGTCCAAATTGATGTGGGCTTGTTGCTGCGGGCTTGATGCCATAATCACTTTCTTAAATTATGACATCAAAAATTTAATTGCTACGAAGAAAGCACATAGCAACAAGCCCACATCAATGTTGGTCTAAAGGCCATATAAATTGGACATGTGGACAGGGTAACTGTGATTTTATGATTTCACCTAAACGAAACATGACGAAACGAATTCTTCGTCCGCAAGAACTTATAATCACACACAAACGTTATTGTTGTAACCCCACTAAAGTACGAAATATGAAAATGCCCCATGTTGGGGCTAAAATGAGCAATACACGTGAGCGATTTCAGAAGCCCTAATTTTATTTTTTGATTTGTCGTTCCATAAAGCGCCACTTAAGAACCAGAATTCCAAGAATAAACAAAAAGAAGTCAAAAACAAACAAATACTGTACAATCATAGGGGTCGATCCGGCGGGGGCAGGGGGCGGCGCCCCCTCGAATTTAACACCAAAGAGGGCGACATATGTCTGGCCCCCGCTGTGTTTTGATACATATGTTAAAAGTTAAATGCATGCGCAGTAGCTAAAACAGTGCCAAAGTGCAACAGCACAAAATTGCAGCGATGTTTTGTCGCAATGTTACACTCACGCTATTTAACAGGCGAAAAAAAAACTGTCAGCGTGTGTTCAGCGACGATGCTACTGGTACCTTGAAAAATCGTTTTAAACTCTATTCCGCCTAAGCTTTTTTTCAGAATGTCAGAAGACTGAGGGTAGACCCGTTGTGTCCGCTCGTTTTGAACACAAATAACTTTGCACTTACTCACCTTAATACGACGGTGAAAGTTTAGGAAAGCAGATAATTTTATTGTTATTTCGCCTGTACATTTTTAATGACACTACTAATGTATTCATACGCTACTAGCGCCTTATTATATTGGGTGTCCCAAAAAAATGTGCCACTTTTTGTTAAGTGTTTTCTCAGTGATTATAAACTCAAAAAGTAAAGCGGGACAGCGCTGTTTCGAGCTATTCGCCCTCATCAGGCGCCCTCAGGTAAGATACTTTCATCTTTTAGAACGAATGATCTTGCCAGGATCACTCATCCCTTCGGATAAAGAATTTATCCTTTGTGGTACGTAGCCACTCGTGTGTCTACGTCACAACTTTAGTCAAATCCTCTACGTGGCCAGGGTCTGTCCCGCTCTAAGGTACGTGTTACTGGAGTACTTTGCACTGTTGGTGATGGAGTGCTGATATAGCTTCCGACCCGACAAGAGAAAGTCGTCACTTCGTCAGGTAGGCCAGGAAGTAGTAGTAGTAATGTTTATTTGGCCTTATCCACGCGAGAAAAAAATGAGCACAAGAAAAAACAATAAAACATTGAACATCATTCGTGAACTGATACCCGCGGGGCGACTATCTATTCCAGGCCTATTCTGTCATAAGGTTTTTATCGGATTAAAAATCCATGGCGCAATCCCACGGTCCTCTGTCCACGAAAGACAAGTAAATTTAGCGAGTGGTTAAGGTCAGGGAGCATCAAAGAACTATACAGTTTTCAAGGCAAGATGCCCCCTGGCAACATAAATACAGTGGTAATTGAACTCCACTGAGAAAAACAGCGTCAGCCTAATGACAAAATAAAAGCAAGAAACGAGTAAAGACATAATAACAATTACAATATTTACGAAGGATTTTATGACAATATTAGTTTACAAAACAAAGATTTATGATACGTTAGTATAAGCCTACATTTACAAATTTTCTTCTAGGTATTGCGATAATAAAATTTGTTTATACGTCTTTTTAAACGAAAACCATGATAGGGTTTTGATCCTATCTGGTATTGATTGCCAAAGTTTGATTCCTTTAAACGACAGTTGATTTTTTGCAGCATTTTTAGACACCCTAGATAAAAAAAACTTGGTGTTTTGGGTATGTGTAGTATTATGGTTCTGAATATTTTCGATTTTTGGAAACGCAGACTCAATAATTTTTGGTAGTTTAGTAAAGGATAACTGATATATGAACTTAGCCAGTTCTAGTTCATAAACACCTTGTAATTTTAACAAAGATAAATTTTAATACAGGGGGGACACATGATCAAATTTTCGTCTGCCTGCCATTGTTCGTATAATATCGTTTAGTCGCATCTCAAGTTCTCTCAAGGTTGAGTGGAAGGTAGAAACCTATCAAATCATTCCATATTGCACTCGGCTATGTACCATAGAATAATATAACGTACGCAAGATATACGGGGGTACTAGTTTTCGTAAGCGGTAGAACATTCCGCAGTATCTTGCTAATTGCAGAGATAGATGTGTAATGTGTAAAGACCAGTTGAGCGTATTATTCAAGTATACTCCAAGGTATTTTACAGAGTCCGTTCGGTTTATGCTTGTGTTATTAATAGATAAGGTAAAATTACATTCAAGTTTTTTACACGGGTGTTTATTGATTAAAAAAGAAATTGTGTTGTGGTAGTTCAACGAAAGTTTATTTCTACGAAGCCAACTATCAATTTTTTGCAGTTCCGTGTTTGCAACAGTTTGCAGGGTTTTCAAGTCCTTTCCCTCTAGACACAGGGAGGTGTCATCAGCAAATAGTGTAGTTGAAATTTGGAAGCTAGATGGAGGTCATTGATGTACATTGAAAACAGTAGCGGTCCTAGACAAGATCCTTGTAGAACCTCACAGCTTTCGTGCTGACATGAAGATTTATAGTTTTGTATTTTGGTATATTGCTTACGATCGCTCAGATAGCTTTTTAATGAATTTAGGGTTTTTCCCCTTACTCTAAAACGTCGCTCAAGTGTATACAACAAAATTTCGTGATTGACGGTATCGAACGCCTTTGACAAGTCCAAAAATACGTAGCAACTATAGTAATTTCTATCAACATTTTGCGTGAGTTTTTCATGTATATAACTAACAGCATGAGTTGTGGAATGATGTTTTCTGAAACCAAATTGATTTTCTGCTGTTGCTTGCGGTTGTGATAAAATGTGGATTTATATTTTGAGTACAGGTGCATTAATTTTGCCTTGAATTCCAATCTGTCGTTGTTCTTGATGAGACTTGGTCTAACTTGTTGGTAGAAATCTTCAAATTCTGTTTGGATATTTATGGTGTTTAATTTATCAGGAAAAGTTCCAAACTTCAATCCTTTATTTAATAAGTTCGTTTCGGTCTCAGATAATTTGTAATTCGATTGGTTGATTACTACTTGAAGTTTATTGTCGATTGAATTAAGGTTCAGTCCTAAACTTTTCAGTTTTTTTGCGTGGGTGCTTTGGAAAGATAACTTTGAAGCTTGAATTTGTCTGTCCAGAAATCTCATTATGTAAACACGAGTTACATAGCCAACAATGCTGTACAGAGAATTTTCCAATTGTTTAGCCTTCTTGTTCAAATTATGAATGCACGTGCGTTGCTGCCTCATCTCGCTTAATAAAAGATGCTGTTTCAAGGATCTCACTCTCCTGCTTTTTTCTCTCTCTTTCTTGTAAAGTTTAAATCTAAGAAATTTAGGCATAAGCCTATAGGTAGCGCATATTTGTAGAAACTCAACATCAGCTTGGCGCTTAGCAACTTTCCTTAAGACTGTTTCTAGCTGACGGAGCAAGAGTTTAGTACTGTTCCCATAGTGGCTAGCTACAAAACTAGGAGCATTAAGATGGGTTTTCGAACTCAACTTCAATAAAAAGATTATAGCCAGTATATTTGCAATCATACTCACAAACGTTTCGGTAAAAACTTATACCATCATCAGTGTGAAACTACATAGGCACTAGGCTAGAACAACCAGCACAAGAAAGAAATTATTTTAAATACAGCATAACTATTACGTCATAAACAAAGTAGTTGGGATTTACGTAAAATATAACTAAAGGGGCAAATTAAACAATTACGTGCAACTGGAGTGACTAGATTAGTAGTAGGATTATTAAGTACAAACACTGTAGGATTAATTAAATCATAACTAAAAAAAGACGTTGAATATAAATGGAAATTAAACAAGTTACTAATTGCGATTTAGGCCTACACGAATATTGCGCGAAGTGAGCTAAATGTTAAATAGGTAGATGGGGTTGGAAGAATCATCAATATTCAATTGTGGTTGAAGATTTTGGATGAGTAGAGTTTCTTTGATGCGGAGTTTTCGGATGTTATTGCTGTGAGCTAGTATTTCGGGGGAGTGAAAGTTCATCGTATGGTCTGGGTTATTTTTCAAGTGTTGGGACACATCAGTTTCATTCTTAGTTGAGTTTTTTGGCATATGGTCATTGATTCTAATCTTCAAATTTCTTTTGGTTTGTCCAATGTATGATTGTCCGCATAAGCAATTGAGTTTATACACTACTCCTGAGCTGTGTAGCAGTGTTTGACGGTCCTTGTACCTGAATTTTTGGCCAATAGTTGTTGTTTCGTGTACCATAACAAATTTTGATTTTTGGGAAAGTTTTTTGAATAGATATTGCCGAATTTCTTTTTCAATTTGATGAGACATGTCTCCGATATACGGTAGTTTTAAAATCGAGAATATGGGTCTTGTTTTGCTTTCAGAGTCTGGCTTTTCTTCGACTTCTGGAGTTTTTACTTTTTCATGCATTTTGTTGAAAAAAATTCGAATTTGCTGATTAAGAAATCCAGTCGGATAGCCGTTTTTCTCTAGCATGGTGGAAATAATTTTGAAATCTTCGTGGATAATAAGCTCTGTGCAAGAGGTTCCTCACTAAATTAATCTTGTATTTCAGAGGCACAAAGCTTTGCCACTTGATGTAAAGTCCGGTATGAGTGGGTTTACGGTACGTTTTTAAGGCTAGTTTTCCATCTTGATTACTAATCCATACATCCAAGAAAGCCAATTGGTTGTTCTGGGCCAGTTCATTGCAAATACATAATGAGATTTCTGGACAGACAAATTCAAGCTTCAAAGTTATCTTTCCAAAGCACCCACGCAAAAAAACTGAAAAGTTTAGGACTGAACCTTAATTCAATCGACAATAAACTTCAAGTAGTAATCAACCAATCGAATTACAAATTATCTGAGACCGAAACGAACTTATTAAATAAAGGATTGAAGTTTGGAACTTTTCCTGACAAATTAAACACCATAAATATCCAAACAGAATTTGAAGATTTCTACCAACAAGTTAGGCCAAGTCTCATCAAGAACAACGACAGATTGGAATTCAAGGCAAAATTAATGCACCTATACTCAAAATATAAATCCACATTTTATCACAACCGCAAGCAACAGCAGAACACCTTTGGCCTCTCGGAAGAAGAGCAAGCTGCCTTGCATAACCTTAGCCATAATAATTCCATCATCATATGCAAACCTGACAAAGGAAATGGTGTCGTCATACTGAACAGGCAAGACTACATTCAAAAAATGGAGCAAATTTTGTGCAATAAAAATCAATTTCAACCAGTAGATAGCGACGACAACATTTCAAATTTAGCCAAGTTTCAACAATTCCTTTATCGTTTGAAAAAGAGTGGAGCAATACAAACTGAAATTTATAATAGAATTAGACCCGCTGCAGCTGCTACACCGACTCTTTATGGTCTACCAAAAATACACAAGGAAGGTACTCCATGTCGACCAATTTTGGCATCCTATGACAGTTTTGCATATGAATGCGCTGTTTGGCTAAGCGAAATTTTAACTCCCCTCCGCGAACATCCCTCTAATATTAAAGACACTTTTGATTTTGTCACGCGCATTCTTAGCTCCAAACCGGCTCCCAATCATATGGTCTCTTTTGATGTTAAAAGCCTTTTTACGAATATCCCAATTGATTTTGTAATTGACCAAATTTTGGAAAAGTCATTCCCTGACAAAAAAGCTTTATTTCATGGTCTTACCCACTCTCAATTTAAAAAACTATTAATTTGGACCACCAAAAAAACAACACTACAGTTTAACAATCGATACTTCAAACAAATTAATGGCGCTGCAATGGGGTCCCCACTTGCCCCATTGCTCTCAGACGTATGCATGAATTGGCTCATTGATCAAAGTCAAAAAATTGAAACCCAGCCTGTGCAACTTTATAGATACGTCGATGACTGCTTTGCTACTTTTGAAAAACGCGCCCACATTACCGAATTTTACAAACATCTTAATTCTA